>PGTU02000006.1:327181-485528 GCA_002896215.2 Cicer echinospermum
AAATCCAAAATACACCAAAATACATAAATGGAATTAAAATTAATGGGTCTTACAGGGTACACTTCTGGGTGGAACACTTACACTGGACTTGCTTGCCATCGGTAACATGGACCTCTACTCCTCGTCGTCTTCCACATAGCAAACAAAATGGTGTTTTATGGTCACTCGTCGTTTTCTTTGAATCAGAGACATAGATTTAGATTTGAACAGAGTTTCGCTTGATGGTCAACAAGATATGCGTGGTCCACCTAAAATGTTATCTGGCCTTCAAATTCTTGAACAGGTTCAAAATATTGATGTCACATTTGTAGAAGCCAGATAAAGAAAGGTCGGGAAAAAGAAGTACGTGGTGGACGACCTACACACAATGTGTCAATCAACAATGGATAAAGAAAAGCATATTCTTTGAACTCCATATTGGAAAGGATAATCCTTCTGCCGCCACAATCTTGACATGATCAATTATTGAAAAAATGTGTGCGATAATAGATCATATTTATTATTGCTAAATGATAGCGAAAAAAGTAAGATCATCTTAATCAAGACAAAGACCTTAAAGCTATGGGCATAGACCTGACCTTTGGCCAAGGAAAAATGGAAGAATTTCTCCAGCCGTCTTTAATCTTACTACTAAAGGAAAAAAGAGATTTTTTAACAAACTTTAAAGAATATCATGTGCCTATGGTATTCAAGCAACATTTCTAGATGATTGACATGGAAATATCTTAAGTTGAATGAAGTGAAGAGTCATGATTGTCACATATTGATGGATCCAACTTCTACCGTTAGCTTCATCGAGCAACATACCTGATGATGTTTTTCAGCTATAATGATTGCAGTACCTTGCTCACTTTTTTAGACAAATTAATCCAGTAGTAAGTATTGATGTTGATGATTGGAAAAATTTGCAAAATCAGGTGTCCTCACTTTATGCACACAGGAAATGATATTTCTCTCTCATCTACTTGTTATCCGGTTCATTGGTTGTTCACCTTGTTGAGGAAGTTAAACTTGAAGGTCCTGTTCATTATCTAGATGGATGTATCCTGTTGAAAGGTAAAATAGCGTGTTCTTGTTCCTTCAATAATTAGTAGTTTGACAATTTGTTCTAACTAATATTATTTTGGTTCAATAATAGGTACTTAGGAATACTTAAATCGTATGTACGTAATAAAGCACGACCAGCAAGGGTTCTATTGCAGAAGGATACCTTGTACAAGAGATTCTTACATTTTGTTCAAAGGTATATAGAAAACATTGAGACTAGATGGAATCAACTTGGTCGTGTAGATTGATGAGCCTATTAATGAGATACAAACTGACTCACGTGTAGCTAAATTAATTTTCCTAGAGTTGGAAAATCGGTTGGTGGTTCTTCATACTACACCCTTACACCAATTGGAAAAGTTACAAGCTCATATACACGTTTTTTAACAAACTGCATCATAGTTGACTACTATCTAAGGTAAGTAATTTTTATTATATTTGTATATTTACACTAATTTTTTTTGTATACATCTAATTTGAAATACCAAATAGGCAATATAGAAGTATTATTCGAAGCAAATGAGGAGTGGTGCAAGGAGTACTTCTGAGGTAACAAGAAGGTTCATAGAGAGTTTCCTCATTGGTTCCGCAATCGTGTTAGTGTTCATGACAAAATTGGTGATTGAGTTGCTTTGATTTTTAATAAGAATGTGACTAATTGTATATTTTATGGTGTTCAGATTTGCAATAATCTCGACAACATTAGTGGATCAGATAAAAATGTTCTCGTTTAGTCTTGCTCAAGGTCTTCTGATAAAGTTAGAAGGTTCACTGATTTAATGTCAATGGTTTTCAAATTTCGAACATTGGCACGAGACAATTTATTAAAAACTCAAAATAGTGGTGTTTTTGGCATGTTCGGAACACGAAGTTACTCAAGCAATAGTGATGCCCAAATGAGATTTGGAGGAGTGCCTTACTATGGAAGATTGATAGATATCATTGAGGTTTCCTATGACGGCTTCAAAGTGCCCATGTTTAAATGCAAATGGACGAATACCACAAATCCAAGAGGCATTAAGACAGATAAGTTGGGTTTTACCTCTATAAATTTTGCAAGACTAATACATACTGGGGAGCATGAAGATGATGAGCCATACATTAAAAGCGTCAGAAGCTCAAATGGTTTATTATGTGGATGATGAAAAGGAACAAGGATGGGAGCATACCTATTCATTTAAAGCCACGGGACTTGTATGACATGGGTGGAGATGATGAAATTATGGCACCCATTGAACCATACCCATCTCAAAATTTGGAACACATTTTTTCTAATGAAACCACACATATACAATTGGCAAGAATGACTACAGATGATGATCCTGAAACTTCAACTTTTAATGATGATTTGATGACAACAATCATGATATGAATTTATGATTGTTAATAATTCTTGTTTGTTGTTTATGACATGGTACTCTTCAATCTATGTTATTTTTTTACTACTTTCTTTTACTGTTGCATTGTGTTTGATGTGCTCATTTTGTTATTGTGTTCATTTTTGTGTTTAGCTATTTGCATTAGTCTAACTTGGTTGTCATCAATGTTTGCAGTGTAAGTGTGTTTGGAGACTCAATCTTGTGAACAAAATGGAATCATCATATGAGGATATTCGACGCAAACAATGGAAGAGAATAAAAAAAGGATGGAGGCTCTCAATCTAACTCATCTCTCTCAATCCCTTCACAAATCTTCTTCCACCATTTCAAAAACCTCACCGGTTAGTAATAACTAAAAATACTAAAATTACAAAATGTTTCTTATTTGTATTATATGTTGATTTTTATTTATTTACATTAATAATAAATGATTGTAGCGTTTCACGAAGGGTCGGCCGAGGGTTATACTACCAGGAGATCTTCAAGTAACCAAAATGAAGCACTTGCGGAGACATGGTTTACAACCAACGTTCCAAGTGATAGAACCACTACCATCTCCGATGACAGCACCGACAAATCCACCATCTTCTCAAGCACCGCCTTCTCAAGCACCACCTTCTCAAGCACCACCTTCTCAAGCGACAACATCGCTAGCTGTGCAAACGATAGAACCACATCTTTCTCTGGTGACAACAACACCAATTACTGTGCAAGCGACAGAAGCAACACCTTCTCAAGTGACAACACCAAGATCAGTGCAAGAGACAGAAACAACACATTTCCAAGAGACATCCTCTCACTTTGAAGATGTGGTAGAAGATGAGCCAGAAATTTCTCAAAAAAGGAATTTTACATTTTGGGATGTAGAAGTCATTAGTATGTTATCTAATGTCTAATTATATTTATAAAATTTAATTGTTTTACATGATTGCAATATGACATATTTCATTGACTTATGTGTTAGATGAGGCGGGACATATTTCAAAGACACACTTAAGGGTATCAGACGTGCTTGAAGCTCCTCCTAATGTTAGCAGAATAATAACTAGATGGAATTCAAATGGGCAACCGGTAGGATCAGCTGCTGGTTTTGTTAGGCGGTTTTTTTGGGTGAAATTGCAAGGAAGTTTAAGGATTTTCCTATAATGTACGACAATTGGAAACTAGTTCCATCGACAAGAAAAAATGAAATTTTTAAGGATAAAATACAGGTATTAATTATAAACAACTGAGTATTCTTTATTGTTTTGATTGTAAACTAATTTTTTTTTTTTTTTTATGATTATGCTAGTCAAAATTTGTTGTCGATGATAAAGACAACAAAAAATATATCCTTTCAAGCCTTGGAAAGAAATGGCGAGATGCACGATGTAGGTTGTTTAAGAAATTTTATAAGTGGGATATTTTCTTTGGAGGAAAATCTACAAAAATTATCCACGTTCTATTAATCAAGACCATTGGACTATTTTTGTCCAATACAGGCGTAAGACAGATACAATGGTAACTATTCTTTCTTGCGTTGTCATTTGTTTTCTATTGTTTAGTTTTTTTATGTCATTTGTTATCATTGTAGGAGAAGGCTGATAAAAATGCTGCAAATAGAGAAAAGCTAAAGATCCTTCATACATTAGGCTCTAAGACGCTTGCAAGGAAGAGGGATGAGTTGGTAGGATTTTTTTTCAATCTACTATTGATTGCATACTTAATTGAACATGTACTTATTACACGTGTTTACTTGTAGGAACTGAGAGATGGTCGAAAATACAGTAGGGTGAAATGTATTCAATTTGTCATAAAAAGTCTGATGGGTCATTTGTCAACGACGAAGCCAAGGAAAAATATGTAAGTGTAAATAATAGAAGTGTTATGTAATTGTAACTATTTGTTATTGACCACCTTATAAATCAAAGATGCAACTGTTAGTTTTGGTAATAGTGAGGAATTTAGTTTGCTTTATCTGTTTGCACAGGAACAATTGCAAGCTGAAATTGGGAAGACTCCTTCTCCAAATGAAGCATTTGTTAATGTGTTTGGAAAAGAACATCCTGGATATGTTCGTTGTATGGGACTTGGAATAACACCATCACAAATTACTACATCTACTTCTCACTCTATAAGATCGATGTCTTCCTCTGAAGCTAATGAAAAGATGGAGAAAATGCAAGTTGAAATTGATAGGCTTAAGAAAAGGGATTCTGAAGTTGATATGTTGAAGGAGCAAATTGCTTTCTTGATGCAAATGCAAAATTCTAGAGACAAACAGGTAAAATTATTTTCATAGCAAACATATTTAAAAATCTTGTGAGAGTTGTTTGTCTTTGATTAAAAATATCAATTGTGTAAAGGTTTCTTATAGCTATAAGAGAAATTTAGTTAATTAGTTTTGACAATATTTATCAATATTCATTGAGGTTAATATATACTTTTTTTTTCAGGCAATGGACATAGAATCGCCAATAGATGGTAGATATTCATATGAGTCCAGCCACCAACCTGATGATCGTGGAACAACTTCATTAGGGACTAATTAGATATTTGGATGAACTTCTAAGTTTGATGGAGTTGTTTTGTATTGTTAGCTACTCCACTAATTAATGTTTTGAATATTTAAAACTATTTTATTTGTTGTTTAGTTAACTTCAATGTATGAATTGGTGTTATTTGTTTGAAAAATTATATAAATTGGATTTTAGGTACAATAGTTATTAATTATGTATTTAAATTATGTGGATGGTATTTATGAATATTTTTTTATTTTAATTGATTAAAATAGGAAAAAAATTGTATCATATTTTTTTATTTTAAATTATTAGGTTTGCGACGGTTCAAACTGCCTCAAAGTAAATATAGCGACGGTTGATAACTGTCGTAATTGTGCAGAAAAAAATAAATTTGAGTTTGTTCTAAGTGTCGCAAAAATATATTTAGAGGCGGTTGTGAACCGTCGCAAAAGTTGGCGACGGTTGGAACGACGGTTTTGTGATCCGTCGCAAAATGGCCTCGCGACGCACGAATCTGCGACAATTGCAGAACCGTCGCAAACATCAAATTGCAACGGTTAAAACCGCCGCAAACCCTTTTTTTAACCGCCGCAAAACGTTATTTTTCTTGTAGTGGTTAAACCATATTTGCGAGGTAGATTGTTAAGGATGAATCTCATGATAATTATAGGAGTGAGACTAGATATTCTGTTGGGAAGTGACAAATATTTATGTGGTTTGGGAGATAGTAAGTATATATAGTGACTTGAGATGAAACTATAGATGGGTAAGTATGATTTTGAGTAATTTTTGGGTAAACATAAGGAGTTAAGCCATGATGAATTGAACTGTATGCTACTATTACATGGAATTGGAAGTATAGAGTACGAGAATACTTAAAGATTGTAATAGTATAAGCTTTGATTGTCTATTAAAGGTTGGTAAACCTTGAGAAGGGGTGAATATTTTTAATAGGTTAGAGAGATTAACTAAGATTTGATTTGGGACCATAAGATAGCTGGCATTAAAATCAATTATTTCAATTAACCAGGCAAGATGGGAAACCAAGTGGTGCCTTAAACTTGTATAATCAAGGGAGTTGAGGAATACAAGTTTTGAATAATTCAAGTTATGGATGCAATTGTTTGAAGATTTACAAAAATGTTGTGTAATGAGTAGAAGAGTTTTCATTAGTGAGATTAATAAGACAATTAAATTCAATGATCAATAAGACCTTGTGTTATATCTTAAATTGAAATGGATGGATTTAGACGGTGTGATAAGTATTTGGAGATTTGGAGGATCAGATTCTATAGTCTTATGCAACGATAGAGCGAAAAAGGAAGAAATATAACAAATGATTTATGGTTTAGTTGTTGTTCTTGGGAAGTCAAGCATTAAGATTTGAAATGAGTGTTTTAGTTACTAGATGGACGAGGAAGGTATGTGGGTCTTGGAGATATTTTACTGCAAAGTTAGGAGGTTGAGTTTTAGAGACAATGATTCCTTAAGAGATGCTTACTGGGAATGTTTGAGGAGTAGTTTATTAGGACGTTTGATTGTTCGGACTCTTTTAGTTGGTACCTTAGTGAAGGTTGGGAACATAAAAAGACAAAATACATACAATTCTTATAAACTTAAAGTGTCATGAATATTGATGTTTAGTGTCACATTTATACAATCTATAATTGATCAAACATAATCTATCCATTTTTAATTAAAAGAATACCACAAAAAGAAAGAAAACATACAACACCACTAAAACGACGAACAAACAAACGTTGCGTTCATGTGACGAACTCAAATACTAAATATAAATAAAAATTAAATATATTTAAAAAGTACTTATTTAAATAAAGAAAGAAAAAAATAACAATTGTTATTAATAATATTCACATTACTAATATGGGTTGTGAAAGTAAATAAAAAATACAAAAAAAAACCTATTTGATGTGCTTATAAGTGACACCTTATTATGTTTATTTATTAAGTTTATTAAGATTGCAATATATAGAGATTTTAGGTCCTTTTAAAAGGAAATCACTATCATAATTAATAAAATAATTTAATTAAAAATTCATATCAACATAACTTTCAACATAACTTTAAAGTTAAACGATTATGTTTACTGACATTTAGTGTTAATCTTTTTCTTTAAAAAAAAGTTACCGAAGTCACACAATTAATGTCATATTTAAATTAATTAATCACTTATTTAATTTATTTTTTTGACAAGACTTAGTCAAAAGATTACATCCCTTTTATATATATAGGTTTAGATTTTGTTAAAAATAATTAATTATTTGATTGAGTAAAGAATAATAAAATAATAATTTAAATGAAAGATAAAATAGTTTATGGAAGTTTTCAACTCATAAATATAATTATTTAAGAAACTTGTAGAAACCGTTATTACATTATTTAAATACAAGTAAAATCTATGATAAAAATAGTCAAATTTTTTAAATTATAGAATGGTTAATTGATAAAAAACATTCATAAAACAATTAAAATTTTAACACAAAATTTAACTTGTGCCCGAGATTTGTTGTTGTTTTGAGTCTTTGTTTTTCAATTTTTTTTTTTCCTTTTTTTCATTAATACGTATTTTCACGCCGTAATAGAAAAAAAATTATCCCTCATTGCTTGGCAAGTATTTTTGAATTATTTATTTCTTAAATTTTTTATTTATTATTGCTTTAATTCTTATTTTGTTTCAAAAAAGTATATTCCAAAATATAAAATTTGATAGCTTACAATTATTATTTCAAAATTTTTAATTATATGTACATATCTTTTGAAAGAACTACCACTACTAAAAATTTGCTTTTTATTTGCGGATTAATTTAGCAAAACATCCGCATAAATACATGTTACCTACGGACTTTTTGGCAGAATCATATCCCTACGTAAAACCTTCGTGGATAATTGTTTCATTAGAATTTCTAAATCTGCATACAGTATATCTGCGGCTGAATCCGCAGGAAAAATAAATAAATTATGCTACAAATATTTAATAAACTTAAGGCTTTTTTTACGACTTTTCATGCAGAAATATCTGTAGCATTATTCCTACATAGTTTGCGCATGCAAATCCGCAGTACATAAAATTTTTAACTAAAATACGTTTCGAAAGAAAATCCGAAGTAATTTCGCATCAAAATTATTTTGTTTTTAAAAATCGACAGGGTATTTGCTTAAATTTCCAAAACTAGTTTTATTTTTATTTATTTTTTATATGAAAATTTCAACTAAAAATATATGAAAACATTGTTATAAATATATTTTTTAAATATATTTTAATATCAGGCTTTAATTAAAATACTATTGCAATACTACGAAACAAAATTTACATCATTTTCACAAATCATAACTAAATATTAATTAAAGAATGATCAAACTATTGCAATACTCATAAATAAAAATTATATCATGTTTGCAAATCATAATTAAGTTTAGACACTGTTGCAGATATCCTTAAGCTATTTAATATCAAACATTTCAATCCAATACACAAAATATTGAACTTGAATGAAGCTTTTAACCAAGACTTCCATTTTCCATATACTCATACAATAGAAGATTATTGTACGAAGGATTTCTTTTTAAGGGAAATGGTAATAAGCGTCTTTGGAGCAATTTTAAAGAGTTTAAATGGCTTTGGCAGCAAAATTATGGGGGATCCCTGCATACTTTGTTATTCCAAAAAATGCTCCAACATGCAAAGTTGAGAACGTAAAACGGTATGGTGGTCAGGTTATCTGGTATGAGCCCAATATGCGATCGAGGGAAGAAGTTGCAAATAAAGTGTGGCAAGAAACTGTTGCTAACTTTATACATCCTTATAATGATGGACGACGCATACTGAGGTACAATGTTGAATTTTTACTATTGTTCGACTAAATTCCCTGTCAATAAACTCTATGGGGGATAATCATGGGGTGGACTCATTCCTTTCATAGGAGTTCACTAATTAGATCATAGAGTGTATAAGTGACTAGGGAAGCACTGACACAAACATAAATATCGGACTCAACACTGACATATAGACATCAGTAGTAATTTAAGAAGATGAAAGTGATTGATTTTAACCACACGTTTTGATGTTAAACACTGAATCATATTAGACACATGACACACCTTCGATTTAAAGTGTAGGCGCTACATTGATTAGTCGTGCTTAAAGCTTCTTTTCATATAAGTTCACGCCTCCCAACTCTTTAGTTTTTCTTGGCATATACTATAGGTATTGGTGACTTGCATTGCAATTTTTAAACCATTACTCTTTAACATGTTTGAGTGCTTTTGCAGTGGCCAGGGTACCATATCCTTGGAGCTTCTGGAACAAGCACCTCAAATAGATACACTTGTGGTACCTATAAGTGGTCTGTTCACTTTTTGATGTCAAGCCATCAGCCAAATATTTCAAAATTTGCATTCATTTGGGTATCCTTTACTTGATTTTCATACAAGACACAAAAACATCAATTATTAAACCAAACTCACCAGTATTATTATTATAACCATTGCCATAGTCAAGACACAAAGAACATCAATTATGAACTAAAAAAAGTTGCTCTTATATGAATATCTAGAGAAAAAGAGGAAATACCATTTTAGCTCTAAATAGAACAAATAGTAGTTTTGTGCACCAAAAGTAGAACAAAACTCCACAAGGTTTTTTTTTTTCACAATTATCCTATTAAACTGATAGAACACCACAAAAAACCACATATATTAACATCTATATAATCCTATATTTTGAAGCATGTTGTGAGACAATTAAAAACCACATTTGAAATTTTTTCACCGAACAATCTTATACTTACCAAAAACCTTGCAAATAAATAAAGTAGTACAAGACAAACATTAGCTTGTACCTGAAAGTCCAACAAAACAAAGCAAAACCAAACAACAAAGTGGAAAATGGCGACAATGACAATAATAATTGATATGGACATCTGAATCAGCATCAGTACCTCTATGCAAGTAGCAATGACGACAATGTCAAAATTCTTTGGCTCCTTCAACTTGACAATAGACTCCAATATCAGAAAAACACCTATTCTGCAACTAAAACAATTTGCAAATTGAAAATGGTAAAAGAAACAACACTCAAAAATAAAATAAATTATCTTTAAGTGAAATTCAAAAGAAAGGTTGACTGAAATTAATGGCATTCAATTATTTACTAGTAAATAAAATCTCACTTCCACATTTATATTAAAAATTAATGATGAAGAGTAAATAACTTTACAATGTACTACAAAAATTTTAGTCATACAAAATATTATTTTTTAAGTAAAAGTCTCATTTTCCCATGTGCATGCACCAATCAAACATCATTCATTTAACTCTTTGAGATCATTAGTACCTAAATGTTGGTGTAAGGGGTCAGTTCATCCCACAACAAAAATTAAACCAAATAATAAATTAAGAACTATAAAATATGAATATAAAATCTTTTCGTCATAAGAGGTTTAAAGAAATTGATTCTTTAACAGTTTTCAAAGATGTATCAAAAGTCATAAAATGTATGTAAATAAATCAAGTAGCAACCGTAGGGCAAATAATTATATCAAAATAAAAATAATAATAATAAAATGTATGCAAGTTATGCATGCTCCTAAACATATATGATTCGGATATAACCAGCCACACAGGCGTCCACACAGAAGTCACCCATACCAATGGGGAAAATTAAACCAGCCACACAGGCGTCCACAAAGATGCATATGATATGTCATGAAATGATAATGATGCTCAAAAGGTACATGTCACCACTCACTTAAATAATCACACAAATCACTAGCCACCTATGCAACCACAAAGATAACAATATTTAAAACACGAATCACCAGCCACCTAGGCAACCACAAAGATAATGATTATTTAAAACAAAAATCACTAGTCACTTAGGCAACCACAAAGATTACAGTATTTAAAACACAAATCACTAGCCACTTAGGCAACTACAAAGACAAAATATTTCAAATTAAATTTTTTAACAACATAAGACATCAAATTTATATTCTCATGGATGTTCATAGTTATAGCTCAATAACTTCAACATATCAAATATTGCACGTGAACAAATATCTCAAAATCACCACTTTCATTTTAATAATCCATAAAATTATATTTGACTACGTGTTATTGATAATCATTAAAACTCATATAACTAAGAATACAATAACAACATAAATTTCATTCCTTTCACTATAAAGTTTCCAACATTCTAAAAATGGACTATTCATTAATGCATTCAATAATCAATTTTCTCATATTATTAAAATCAAGGAAATATAAAATTCTCATCAATTTCCTCAAGACACATATATTGTTCATAAAAGTCAAGTTTTAAATTTAGAATACTCAAAAGACAACACTTAGAATCAAATACATCATAATAAATATATTACTAATTATAAAATTATTAACTTTATAATTAAATACTCTAAAACACGTAAAACACTAAACATTTTCACTACAAACATATTTATCAAGGTATAATAATAAAAATATAACTCTATAATTAATTTCATCAAGATAGAGGTATTAAAAAAAACAATCAAAGCATTATGGTTAATTTCTTTACGACGAAAATAAAATCAACCTTTTTCTTTTAAGACATCCAGACATCATATCAATATCTTATGAATCGCTAATTTAATATCTCGCCTAACTCAACATGGGGAAAAACCCTTACCTTGGACGCTTTCCTTCCACGTAACACTATATAGCTCTCGAAAAATATCATAAAGATGAAGGAACAAAAGCTTAGAGCTTCCATAAGAAAGAGAGGTAATATGTGGGTGGTTGTTTGAGTGACTTGAACATATTTGAGATAAAAAAAATATAATGTTGCACACATCAATAATGTATTCAATTGGAATAATATCATTTAATGACCAACCGTTATGAATTAATTGACATTCATGTACTTATTCTTGCTTGTTACACATTTGAGTGGATGTAAAGTAGAAAACACACGGTTTTATAGTTAAATGCTACTAACAATAAAATATAGTGTGGATGATTAAATTTTGACCAAATTGTTCACTCTAAAAAAATACTCCTACGAGTTTAAATTAATTACTACCAAAACCCCAACAATTAATTAATTAATTAATATAAATATACTTCATCAAATAATTAAAATTAAAGGAACAATTATCTTACTATTGTCACGCTAAATTAATTAAATAAAATATATAAATAAAACTAAGGATTTTCACTAATTCTATTATCTCCTTGGTTAAATACTTATTTGGTCTAAAATAAAACTAATAAATGATATAACTTCTATAAATTATAATTTAATTAAATAATTCAACTAATGTTTTCATCAACTAAAATAAATCAAGTAAGACAAAAATATCACTACAGATCACGTAAAAAAAATAAAGTCAACGTATCTAACACATCAATTTCATGATTATCGAAAATAATCAAATAAATAAAATACACAGTTGTCAACGTAGGAAATAATTATGCCATAAATCGTTCTAATTTAATTGTCACACCAAAAAAAAATTAAATAAAAATAAAGATTATAATTATTCAAGTAAAATAGGAAGTTGTAAATTTAATTTAATTTCTTTTACAGGTAGAATAAATTATTAATTAAATAATAATTACAAAAACTACTAAAAGACACATATATAATATATATGAAATATTTGGGTGTTACAAGTAGAGTTGGATGAGCTCAAGAAACAATTGGAAGATTTATTGGAAAAGGGATTCATTAGGCCTAGTGTGTCACCATGGGGAGCACCGATACTTTTAGTGAAGAAGAAAGATGGGAGTATGAGGCTATGTGTAGACTATAGAAAATTGAATCAAGTTACCATTAAGAATAAATATCCCTTGCCTATGATAGATGACCTCTTAGATCAGTTGAGAGGAGCTTCATGATTTTCTAAGATAGATTTGAGGTAAGGCTACCATCAAATTAGAGTCAATAGTGAACATATTCCTAAAACAACTTTTAGGACAAGATATGGACATTATGAATATGTAGTGATGCCTTTTGGAGTTACCAATACCCCTGCTATTTTTATGGATTATATGATCAAAATTTTAGACATTTTAGACATTTCTTAGATAAGTTTGTGGTAGTGTTCATAGATGATATTCTAATATACTCTAAGAGCTTGGGCGAGCATGAGAAACACGTGAGGATAGTGTTGCAAGTTTTGAGAGATAATAAATTATATGCAAAACTTGAGAAATGTGAGTTTTGGCTTAGTGAGGTGAAGTTTTTAGGACATACCATCTCTAGTAAAGGAGTAACAGTTGACTCTAGTAAGGTAGATGCAATATTAAGTTGGCCCAAAACTAAATTGGATTGGCGGGTTATTATAGGAATTTTATAGAGGGGTTTTCCAGTCTAGCCTCCTCTCACAAAGTTGACTAGGAAATGGAAAACTTTTATGTGGGACCAAGAATACAAGGATTGTAACACTCCAAATCTTATAATAAATTATTTTATTAATGGAATAGAATTTTAAATAATTAATCTGATGTTAAAGTTATTTTAGAATATATATATTGATTAATTTTCTTTATACGTGTGGTTTCTATGATATGTTAATCTTGTACATATTGAACTAAATGAGGGAATATAAATAAGAAATATTTTATTGTATTATTTTATATACTTTTCTAAATAATAGTGTATTAGTGTAAAAATTTTGAAGAATAAGATTAAGTGATTTTACGTGTATATGTGAGTTGGTAATTAATATGATATTTTCTTATGTGTTTGACTATTATTAAATTTGCACTTAATTATATTTAATTATTTCAAAATATATCTAATTTCAATTATTTATTTTACTAATGATTATCTTGAGATCGTAGTAATATTATGTTTGATTTTCTTTATTTTATATACTTATTTTAAAATTGTGATTTCATATATATGTTTATTATGATTTAGTAATTAACATAAAATATTGTTGTTATATTAATTATTTTATAAATTTGACTATTCTCTAATGATAGTATTATTATAACGTGAGTATTTTAAAAAATAAGTATTGTGATAGTGATTATTTGAAATATGAGAGTTTTTGCTATTAATGTATTTTGAAGATTAATTACTTCAATTACTTTATTTTATAAAATATTAGTTTTGAATTATTAGTAATATTTTAATAATTAAATTGTGTTTAAGAAAAAACAAAAGTGTTATGGCTAAACGTTAAGAAATTTATACCTTAGTACGAGTAAGTCCTGGAAATTAAATCAAGAAATTCCAGTTAAATCAAGTTCATTGATATTGCACTGTTTTAATTGAGGAACAAAGTTGAATTGTTACATGTGTATTTAGAGAAACGTGATATCCTAAATTAGATATAAAAGTTTTTATTCTCTTTAACAAATTTTCTTTATCCGCTGCGAGTTTTCTTCAAATAATTTAGTATGAATTATTATAAATGTTATTTTGGGGTTTAGGGTGTCACATTAGTGGTATCAGAGCAGGTTTGTCCAATTAGGCCGAGTGGGTCGAATGTCTATTCAGTGTTAGTCGAATGTCAGGCGTGTCAATGTCAATTGTGTTTTGTTGTGTAATAATTATTTTCACTATGATGGTTTTCCCGTTATAATATTGTGTTAAGTGTTATATGCTTTTGTATTATTATACATATTTTCAAGATTACTAATTAACTGTTTATTATTTGCTTACTCTGATTGTATTACGGATTCTAAATCCCTACCTAAGTGAGTAAATAAACCATGAAATTACTTGTTAAGATTTGAGTTAACTTTAATTGTTGACAAGATTATGTTAGTTGCTTGTTGTTTATTGCCTGTCTACCGAACTATGATTTTTGCACTCTTGTTTTATGTGAATAGTTGGAAATAATAATTTTGATTGACAAGCCGTACGTTTCATGTAAGACCCATAATTTTAAAGTACAATTTATGTAATTTTGGTGTATTTTGGATTTTGGCTCGGAGGCTTTTTAAGCCAAAGTAATAATATTTTGGAGTTTTATAATCAAAAAGATATTTTAATGCCGATTAAGATTTCTCGTCGATAAATAAATTGAAATTAACTGCGGTGAATCCTTTACGTAGAATTTAATGCGTTACGGGTGTGAAATGGTAATTTAACAAATATCTAGATTGAGATATTTGTTAAGTTATATTTATTATATATATTTATGTATATATGTTTGATTGAGGGGAAAGGAAAAGGAAATAGAAAAGAAAGGAAAGGAAATAGAAAAGAAAGGAAAGGAAATAGAAAGGAAAGAGAATAGAGGAAAGGAAAAAGGAAAGAAAACTAAATCCATCGTCTTCTTCCTCTGTGACTGTAAGACCCATAATTTTAAAGTACCTTTTTATGTATTTTTGGTATATTTTGGATTTTGGCTCGGAGGCTTTAAGCCAAAGTTAATAATATTTTGGAGTTTTATAATCAAAAAGATATTTCGATGCCAATTAGAATTTCTCGTCGATAAATAAATTGAATTTAACTGCGGAAAATCCTTTACGGAGAATTAAGGCGTTTCGGGTGAAACGGTAATTTAATAAATATCTAGATTTTGAGATATTTGTTAAGTTATATTTATTATATTTATATATGTTTGTTTGGAGGGAAAAAGAAGGAAAACTAGAAGGAAGGAAAAGGAAAAGAAAATAGTATATAAAGGAAGGAAGGAAAAGGAAGAAAGGAAAAACAAAGGAAAGAAATAGAAAGGAAGGAAAATCTCGATTCCATCTCCTTCCTCTGAACATCTCACGTGAAAACCAAAAATCCATCCTTCTCCATTTTTCGTTTTCGTTGCTTCCTTTTCTTCAAAGCTAGTGACCCAAGGTTGGGTGTGAGTTAGATCAAGGTTTTCGCAACTCCACTCTTCCTCTTTGATTCGAAAACGAAGAAAAACGGTTTTGAGATCCAAACACAAACCCCTTCGTTTCTCCTTGATCCAAACCTCATTTCTCGAAGAGATAGAAGGGAAAGTTGCTCACCACCACGCTACGGTGCTAGTGAACTAATTTGGAAGCGGCGTTGCGAGCGGAGATTTTACCGGAATTTCTCGCGGTACCGGAAACGCACGATAAAGCTAACGTTGAGGTAAGGGCTCCTTCCAAACTTCTAGCTTGCATTAGGGACTTATCTGTAGTTGTGTGGGAAGGAATTTGTTAGGGTTAAATGTATCGATTTGGGGAAAAACGAAACTAGTGCGTTATGGGTAAAAACCTTAGAGTTAGGTTTTGTTTATAGTGATGAATGTTTCGTGGTAAATGAATTTGAATGTCATTGTGTATGATTATGGGTAAATGAAATTTGATGTATATGGGTGTTATGTTGCGTGATTTGTGTTCGTTGTATTTGGTGTGTTCGCACTTGATGTTTGTAATTGGTGTGGTTGTTGTGATTTATGGTTTGAATGTGAAAGTATGTTTGAATTTGTTTCTGTGGAATTTGAAAACCATTAGAGTTAAACGAGTATTAAAAATGGGGAATCTTTTAATACCTCGGTTTACTTAATGTGTATTTGAGGAAAATGTTTAAGTTAAATGGGCGTTGAGAATGGGGAATCTCTTAATGTCTCGGTTACTTAACTGTCGTTTTTGAAAATCGTTTCGGTAAATGAGTATTAAGAATGGGGAATCTCTTAATGACTCGTTTACTGAATGTTTTGCGAGAAAATCGTTTAAGTCAAAAGTATATTAAGAATGGGGAATCTCTTAATATGATTGTTTGCTTAACGTTTTGTTTTGAAAATCATTAAGTTAAATCGGTATTAAGAACGGGGAATCTCTTAATGACCTATTTAATTAATGTTGTTTGAAGGTCGTTTAAGTTAAATGGGTATTAAAAATGGGGAATCTTTTAATATCTGCATTTGCTTAACGATTGTTGTGAATGGAGTCTGTGTATATGCTCATGCATTTCATTTGGTAAATTGTGTCGACCCGTGATAGGTGACACCTTGGTAAACTGTACTGACCCGTGATAGGTTGTACGTTTACGATTTACTATTTAGTAATTCGTGTTGACCCGTGATAGGTGACACCTTGGTAAACTGTACTGACCCGTGATAGGTGGTACGTTTACGAGTTACTACTATTTAGTAAATCGTGTTGACCCGTGATAGGTGACACCATGGTAAACTGTACTGACCCGTGATATGTGGTACTTTTACGATTTACATTTTTGGTGAATTGTGCTGACCCGTGATAGGTGGCACCTAGGTAAACAGTACTGGTCTGTGATAGGCGGTACGTTTACGATTCCCGCTTTTTCTTTTAGTAAATCGTGTTGACCCGTGATAGGTGACACCTCGGTAAACTGTATTGACCCGTGATAGGTGGTACGTTTATGATTTACGTTTATGATTTCCTACTCGGCTAGCCCTCTTATTCTTCATATCTTCGACTTCCCTACACTTTTACACAAGGGCTTGGAAACATTGAATTCCCAAGGGTAAGACGGAGTCCTGAATCTCATACTTCAGTCCGTCTTGGAAACGATGACACATGAACGGTTCATCAATTTCTTCACGGAAGAACCTGAAATGCCTCGATAGCGATTCAAACTTAGCTGCATATTCGCCCACAGTCATGCTTCCCTGGTGAAGTTTCAGAAAATCATCGCCCAGTTTAGTCCTGGTACTCATCGGGAAGTATTTGTCTAAAAACTTCCTTTTGAACGATTGCCAGTTCACCTCCTCGTGGGCGGCTCCCATCAATAACCTTGCACTCCTCCACCAGTACTCGGCATCCCCAACAGCATGTAAGTGGCATAGCTGACTTTCACTCCCGCCTGACAATTATCATTTCAAAGATCTTCTCCACTTCTTGGATCCATTGATCCGCCTTCTCTGAATTCTCATCCCCCTTAAACTTAGGAGGATTGTAACGACGGAAGTCTTCTAACCCTCTTGACTTTGCAGCACGGATCTCTCTTCCCCTCTTTTCAAGATCCCGTTGAGTCTTGGCGGCAGTCTGTGCAGCCACAGAAGCAGCCATGTTATTCATAGCCTCCGCCATTTGGTCATTCCTATTCGCGTTGGCTCTCGGAGCGTCATTCCTTCTTGGCGGCATGGTTTCCTATAAAACCATTATCAAGTAGAGTCTTAACACTACTCCAAATAATTCCAAACTAACGTCCGACCATAACAACACATAATAAATATATTGGACTTGACAACTCAAGTCACCTAAACCGACACATGATCAGATGACAACTCCCAACTTATAGGTCGACCTACAATCTATAACCAAGGTTCCACAGCCCCCAAAGAAAACCAAACCTATGCTCTGATACCACAATGTAACACCCCGTTTTTCTAAGCGAGGGTATATTTTTTTTTTCAAAAGTAATTAAACTAAAACAGAGAAATAGATAAAGAAATGCCTTTGGATAAATAATTGAGTCATTATAATTTACAAGCAGCGGAAAGGTTTCTCCAATTATAAATCCAAAACATTTACATAACCCTAAATGGTACATGGAACCCATTCACATAAGAAGTCGAACTGACAATGATAGTATAAAATACAGTTTTCCCAAACTAAAAATACTCCAAACCAAACAGAAGGACACCTAGTCCCTATACATCATCCTAATCTGATCATCCTACCAAAAAGCTATACACCCTGAGTATCTCCACGCACCCCGTGAGATCCTCCTAACGTGACTGCAGTCAAACGTTCCCATCTCCATTCCCGTCCGTAGGGTACGAACCGGTAAGACCGTCCTGACTCTCATCTGAGGGAAAAGCCCAGATTTCCACAATAATTGTAAAGGGTCACCAACCAGAAAATAACAGTTAACACATAGTAATTAAGTTTTTAAATGCTCAAAACAACTTTTCAACTAAGCATGCACCTTAACAGGATTTTCCATATGCTAAAAGTTCATATAATGCTTGCCAATTAACATTGAACTCAAAATGAAGTTCTCCAACCATCAAGTAATACATAACTGACCAAAGCATTCATAAATCAATTGAGCAATCGATTATCTAACTCAAAATGAGGACTTTTGCTGAGCCAATCGATTACCAAATCGATTTGGTCAGTTCTGCTGAGTTTTTGCATGACCAAATCGATTTCTAAGTCGATTTTGTCAGTTCTGATGAGTCCCTGTGTTGCCAAATCGATTTCGGCAGTTTTGCTGAGTTCCTGCCTCTCTGCCAATCGATTTCCAAATCAATTTCTTAAAAGATTTTGAAAGATATATTTATACAATCGATTGGCAAATCGATTAGGTCAAAATGGTGAACTTCCTGCAACTCATCCAATCGATTGGGAAATCGATTTCCTTGATCGTTTTTCCAAAAATTCATGCATTAACTCAAGTCATTCCTAATCCAGTTCACAACCCAACACTTAGCAATTCCTACACGATTACCACGGCAATTGGGATCTCGATAACCATCATACTTACACACAACAATCAACACATAACACTTAGCATTTTCAACGCAATTACCACGGCAATTGGGATCTCGATAACCATCATACTTACACACAACAATCAACACATAACACTTAGCATTTTCAACGCAATTACCACGGCAATTGGGATCTCGATAACCATCATACTTACACACAACAATCAACACATAATCACTTAGCATTTTCAACGCAATTACCACAACGACTCAAATTCAAATCACTTAAACATAAAAACTCAAATCAACCACGACTCGCGTGCCAAGCACCCTAATGCAATGCGTATATGCCAAAATGCATGGACTCGGAATTCCAAACCAGAACCCTCCTCGAAGGGCCGTAAATCATAATCGTACCGCCTATCGCAGGCCAAAGTACCGATTACCAAGGTGCCACCTATCACGGGTCTGCACGATTTACTAAAAAAACGTAAACCATAAACGTACTGCCTATCACGGGCCCGTATCGTTTACCGAGGTGCCACCTATCACGGGTCTGCACGGCTTACTAAAATAACGTAAATTGTAAATGTACCGCCTATCACAGGCCAAAGGACTATTTACCAAGGTGCCACCTATCACGGGTCTGCACAATTTACAAAAAAGCGAAAACCATAAACTTACTGCCTATCACGGGCCCGTACCGTTTATCGAGGTGCCACCTATCATGGGTCTGCACGGTTCTCAAAAACGTAAATCATAAATGTACCGCCTATCACAGGCCAAAAGTACTATTTATCAAGGTGCCACCTATCACGGGTCTGCACGATTTACAAAAAGGATGAAAATGCATGGACATATACCGACTTCATTCACAACAGACGTTAAGCAAATGGAGATATTAAAAAAAAACGTAAACCATAAACGTACTGCCTATCACGGGCCCGTATCGTTTACCGAGGTGCCACCTATCACGGGTCTGCACAATTTACAAAAAACGAAAACCATAAACGTACTGCCTATCACGGGCCCGTACCGTTTATCGAGGTGCCACCTATCACGGGTCTGCACGGTTTTCAAAACGACATTAAATAAATAAGTCATTAAGAGATTCCCCATTCTTAATACTGATTTATCTTAATGATTTTCAAAACAAAGCGTTAAGCAAACAGACATATCAAGAGATTCCCCATTCTTAATATACTTTTGACTTAAACGATTTTCACACAAAATAATCAATAAACGAGTCATTAAGAGATTCCCCATTCTTAACACTCATTTACCGGAACGATTTTCAAAAACGATCGTTAAGTAACCGGGACATTAAGAGATTCCCCATTCTCAACGCCCAGTTAACTTAAACCTTTTCCTCAAATGCACATTAAGTAAACCGAGGTATTAAAAGATTCCCCATTTTAATACTCGTTTAACTCTAATGGTTTTCAAATTCCACGGAAACAAACTCAAACATACTCTTACATTCAAACCATAATTCACAACAACCACACCAATTAACAAACATCAAGTATGGACACGCCAGATACAACGAACACAAATCAAAGTCAACATAACACCCAGATACATCAAATTTCATTTACTCATAATCATACACAATGACATTCAAATTCATTCACCTCAAAACATTCATCATTATAAACAAAACCTAACTCTAAGGTTTTACCCATAACGCACTAGTTTCGTTTTTCCCCAAATCGATACATTTAACCCTAACAAATTCCTTCCCACACAACCACAGATAAGTCCTAAAATGCAAACTAAAAGTTTGGAAGGAGCCCCTTACCTCAACGTTAGCTTTAACGTGCGTTTCCGGTACCGCGAGTAATTCCGGTAAAATCCCCGCTCGCAACGCCGCTCCCAAATTAGTTCACTAGTACGTAGCGTGGTGGTGAGCAACTTTCCCTTCTATCTCTTCGAGAAATGAGTTTTGGATCTAGGAGAAACGGAGGGTTTGTGTTTGGATCTCAAAAACCGTTTTTCTTCGTTTCGAATCAAAGAGGAAGAGTGGAGTTGCGAAAAACCTTGATCTAACTCTCCCCCAACCTTGGGTTACTAGTTTTGAAGAAAAGAAAGCGACGAAAATGAAAATGGAAGAAAAGAGAGAAATTTGGCCGGGGAGAGGAAGAAGACGATGGATTTTCAATTTTCCTTCCTTTCTTTTTCTTTCCATTCTTTTTCCTTTCTTCCTTTTTCCTTCCTTCCTTTTATACTATTTTCTTTTCCTTTTCCTTCCTTCTAGTTTTCCTTTCTTTTTCCCTCCAACCAACATATATAGATATAATAAATATAACTTAACAAATATCTCAAAATCTAGATATTCGTTAAATTACCATTTCACCCGAAACGCATTAAATTCTCCGTAAAGGATTCAACGCAGTTAAATTCAATTTATTTATCGACGAGAAATTTTAATTGGCATCAAAATATCTTTTTGATTATAAAACTCCAAAATATTATTAACTTTGGCTTAAAAGCCTCCGAGCCAAAATCCAAAATACACCAAAAATACATAGATGGTACTTTAAAATTACGGGTCTTACAGTTTTGATATCTACACTCAATCTACAATCTATCTACTTCAATCTACAAGTATGGCAAGAGTAAAACAAACCCAACCAAGGACTCCTTCACCTTCATCATCTTCAAACAGTGAAACTCCTTCACCACCACCCACTCTAACAAAAAGAGTACCCATACCCACACACAAAATACTTGCCAAAGACAAAGACAAGGCACCCACTCCTATCCAAGAAAAGCCTAAAAAGCGAAAGGAACCCCCAACGGAAAAACTCATGGCTGATGCCATGAAAGTAATTTCACAAAAGAGGAAGAAGAAATCTGTTTCCTCACCCCCTGTGAAGAAAGTACCCGCATCCAAAGACAAAGATGTTGAACCTTCAATACCATCAGATTTTGTGAAGAGAAAAATCCATGAGGGTAGAACTCTGGATTTTGCATACTTTGATACTGACGGCTTTACGTTTCAGAATCATTTGCGTTTTCACGGTCTTGAGAGCTTTCTATCTTCTACACTCGACAGCTATCCGCGTTTGATTAGGGAATTTTATTCTACGTTTAAGCTGACAGAAGAAGGGTTTAAGGCTCAAGTCAAAGGTAAAAAGATTGCTATGTCATTTGATGACTTTTCTACCTTATCAGGATTGCCTTTCTACGGAAAATCCATCGACGGCAGTTCTGAAGCTGATACGGCTGACGAAGGTTGGGAAGAGTCTGTTGACAGGCATGTTGTAGTAAAGGACCTGATGATTGATGGTTTTGTGGAAACCATTTCTTTACCAATCGATCAAATGAAGGTCCAACATCGGATGTTGATGTACACTCTGACCAGAATGCTTGTACCTCGTTCAGGCAACCATGCAGTAGTTCAGAAACTGGACATACTACTGTTATGGGGCTTATCAAAGGAGCTCAGGATGAGCTGGACTCTGATTGTGCTAAGGCACATGCTGGAAGCTTCACAGAGCAAGATTATGTTGCCTTATCCACAGCTGATCACAAAGATTCTTAAACATTTCAAGGTTTCGTTTGGTAATGAAGAATCTGCAAAAACTACTCTGATATTTGGAGAATCGATTGTGAATCAAATGCAATTGAAAAGGTTACATGGCATATGGATAAGACCTCAAGCTACTGTTGAACCAACACAACCTCAGCCACAACCTCAAACTGCTACTGCTACTGCCTCAGCCCCTCCTGATTTTGTTGCTAAGATAATGGAATTCATAGAAGCTCAGATGGGACACAATGCCAAGATGCTAGAATCACAATCCAGAATGGAAGCTAACTTAAGGACTCTCCAGGAATCCTTGAATTCGGTTGTTAAGGATGTGGATGCGATTCAAGCTCACTTGGGTATCAAACTGTCATTTGAAGACATTGCAGATATAGGTCGTCAAGCAGCAGATGAACCTAACCCAACTCCCCTAGATCACCCTGAGACTCACGTTGAGGAGACACCTGCTGAGGGTAATACAGCGATCTCTGCCTCTCCCGTAGATAATAGTGAGGACCAGCCTAGACTAGGAGATTAGGAGTTTAGGATCTATGTTGTTTTGCTATGACTTGTTGTACTCATTTGATCTATATCTATAATGAACTAAAACGTTTATCTCATCACTCTTTGAATTCATCTGTCTTAAGCCTTGGATATGCTCATTAATTGCTCTGATTTTCATTGCGTTGATATACAATGTTTTATGATTTCAATCCCCACTGCATATGTTCTTTAACATAGGGGGATGAAATTTTTTTTCTGCCTTTTTGCCTTAACTGACAAAGGGGGAGAAAAAATTATAACTTGCTAACATTTATTTGCTTATTTGCTTCATTGCTCTGATGACTCTGTAAATAAATTCATTCTGATTTTGATATATGTACTGTTATGCTAAGATGCTCTGATACTTCTGTTTCTATGATATGGTAATAGTACATATATGCTATGAAATGTTGTTAATATTATGTCTTGAAATGCTCAACTCAAGTTAAAATTGTATGATTGTCACTTATGCAAAAAGGGGGAGATTGTTGGACTTTAGTCCTTTGAATCCTAATTTTGACATAATTAACAAACATACAATGTTCATACATCATATGATAAATCTAACATTTTAATTGAGCAAGTTTTCAGGAACAACAATTCAATCCTACACACTTGATACACATTGCTTGGAACACAAGAAATCAACAAAAGTTGATCATTGACTGAGTAAATCGATTGAGAAATCGATTTCATAACAAGGGTGTAAGAAAACATAACTGTTTGTGATTGTATAATCGATTGAGCAATCGAATGGCACTATTAAAAATGAAAATTGCACAAGTCAGTGGCACCCTGTTTTACAGGCTAATCGATTGGCAAATCGATTGTACATATCACAAAGTAAAACTGATTGAAACCACTCGACTGGCAAATCGATTGATCAAGTCACAGTGAGAATCCAATTTCTAGGGTAATCGATTGGCAAATCGATTTCTCAGATATTATTTGAAAAATAACTCAACCTGTGACAAACACAATCGATTGGACAATCTATTGTGTGAATTTCAATCATGTTAAGTTTGGTTGCAATCGATTGGGAAATTGATTGAACTAAACATCAGGTAAGAACTTTTTCAGGAAAATACAAACAAATCGATTGGCACGTCGATTAACATCAAAATAGCTAAGTCACTGTCTTGAACACAATCGATTGGCAAATCGATTGAAAGAACTTTTTGAAATCACAGTGAACTTTGAGCTTGTGGCCAAATCGATTCTGAGTATTTGTTAATCGATTATGAGACTTAATAAATCGATTGGTGTGATTTTTACTTTGAACAAAACACCTGCAATCGATTATGAAATCGATGCATATAAGTCTTAACATAATTCACTGAAAATAGTTTGTTTAAAGAATCGATTGATAAATCGATTGGCTTATATAGTTTCAAGATTCAAGAAAAACAAGACCCACGATAATCGATTGGAAAATCGATTAGACCTGTTTTATAACGTTAATGAATCGATTGGCAAATCGATTTATTGGTTGTTTTCCAGAAACTATATAAACTGTTTTCAATCATTCTCTCAATAACAATCTAATAAACACTTTGAATATTCTTGATATACAAAAGAACTCTCAACAACACATTGTTAACATACTGAGATTGCTTTTTCAGATCAAAGCCAAAAAGATTATCAATAATAATTGAGAGAGCTGGAAAAGTATTCTTGAGAGAAAAGACAATGTTCTCATAATCCATTCTTGAATAACCAGAACATCAAACCCCAACATAAGAACCCAAGCACCACCATATCATCTTCAGCCTCCTCATATTCTTCACATCATCCAAAAATGAATATAAAATAGAGGGAGAAATACATGTTTGATTGTGTTTTCATTTTTAGTTTTTTAAAATTGTTTTATAAATCAATTTTTAAATATTGTTTTTAAGAAGAAATAAAAATAAAAATTTGTTTGATAATCTTATTTTTTTTAAATTGTTTTTGAAAACAAAAAATAAAAATAAAATTGTTGGTAAATTTGTTTTAAGAAGTTTACATAGCTTTTTAAATATAATATATTCTTGCAAATAAATATTTTACCAACCTTACAATAATGTACGATGGAATAAATTATCGTCATACCTACCTCTCGTTATTGTGATATATTTACATCTATTTATTATATATTAAAAGTAATACAATATTATATACACTAACGTAATATATTTTTAATTATTTGGTTCTCATGGAAATAAGATCCAAGTAATCTAGAGTTATAATCAAGATTTGAACTCGAATTACTTCAAACAAATAATTATTAACTGAAATTAATTAACTACTTGAACCTAATAATATATGTTTAAATTTATATAATATTTAATGTATTACATATCAATTTGGAGAATTTTGTTAAGACAAATTCTCAATTTATGTTTTGATGAAAATAAACAAAGATTAATAAAAAAATATTAATTATGATTCTAAATATTATGTTAATTTAACATGTGCTTTTAGACAAAATCAACAATAAAAGAAATCAGCAGTAAAAGATAAAAACTGAACAGACAAGAAAGAAGAACATTCTAGACAAAATCTATAAAAATTGAGAATGTTCTCCAGGATCAAAACTGATCATCATAGCTCCAAGATCAAGCAATCTTCACTAGTTAAAAGAAGTTTTAGCCTATGGATTTTACACCTATATCATCAACCCTTAACAAAGAACAAACTGAGATGATCAGATTCAAAGAAACTACTCGAATCACAAAAAGAGAAGATCACAAATTAACAAGCATATTTAAAGTACAAAGGATCATCAAACTCAAAGGACATCTGATCAAAAATCGAAGTACTTAGCTTAATCAACAAACTTCGAAAATGTTCAAAGGCTGTAATATTTTTGTTCATATAAATTGGTTTTGGTCAAAACTAACAGAGCACTACCAACATCTCTTTTGACCATTCTTAAATGCTCTAAAACGCCTAAAAAAGAAAGTCTAATACTTAGGGAAATTGCAGAAGTTAAGTGCTAACAAGTCTCATAAAATCATTCACATTTACATACTTGAAACTCTCTCATTACTCAAAGAAGAATTAGTTTGATTACTTTTCATTACGGTGTTATTTTTGTACTGAATTCTTTGTAAAGAATTATATCTCAAACAAGAGTTGAGACATCTCATAATCTAACAAAACAATCTCATCATTATTATAAAATTCAAACTATAAGAGTTGAGTATAGTTTGCATAGATTGTAAGAAATGCTATCAAGGTTTATAAGTAACCTGATTAATCTCTTTCTGGGTGGAAATGATTGAAGTTTGTAACAGATCAATGTTGATCTAGGCTAGGTGTTGTAAAACCAAGAAGATTCTATGTTTTTAAACACTTAGTGAAAATCTCACAATATTAAGGATTAGACGTAGTCCAAGTTGGATGAACCAGGATACATCCATGTGTGATATTATTTCTCTTATCTCCTTATTTATTAAGTCTGATTAATCATTTAAAGTAAACTGGATTTCTGATTTTAATCTAACCAAGAATGTCCTCCGTTTTCTGATAAAAACAAAGAACATTCTTCGTTTTCTTAACCAATATCATTCTTGAGTTAAAAATTTAAGTATTTTCAGGAAATTTTTAAATAGGGAGATTTACAATTCAAACCCCTTTCCTTGTAAATCGAGTTCTCTACTTCAAATTTGTGACACAAAATTACCATTATAAAAATGTGTTAAAATATATTAATAATATTATAATAATTATGATGTGTTTGAATTGAAAATGTTGCACCGACAACATGTTAATAAGAAATGGTTATATTCCAAATTGTTCTAAGTCTAATGAGGCATCTCGCGCCGAGTCGGTCGAATATCATGACCTGCAAAGATAGTTAGGGTCTTCAACCCTAGACAACTAAATCTAGTTGTAATAGGCCCAAGGTTGTTACCCTGTCTAATCCACCCACATTGTTGATCGTTCAATGTCCTTGTCTCTCTCTATGTTGGGATTGAAGTCTATATAAATAGTGCTTTTGGTATCAATAAAGGTACACACTTTTTCATCCTAATGCCTCTCACTCTCCTGAAATCAATACTAACTTGAGCGTCATACTATTTGCATGTACCACCCCTCAATAGGATCAATGTCTTCCATCTAGTTCATGAAGTCAGCCATCTTCCTCGATTTATATTAGATTAGGTTGAAATATATCTTGATATAATTTTAATTAATTTTACAAAAAAATAATTTTTAAAATAAATTAATAATAAATATTAGTTAAAAAATAAAAGAATAAATACACAAGTTCTATTAAAAAAAAGACACATTTTTTTATATTGGAAAGCACAAGAGATTAAAGGTGATGTGTCGGTGTAAAGTTAATAATCAATCGGAATTTGTCAACTCATTAAACATAGGTATAACTTTCCTTTTTTATTTGTTGTGTTGTCATTGTGTAATTGATTGTCGGTGTAAAATAATTTTACATTACTGAATAACTCTTAATCTCAAAACACAAAACAAACATTCATTTTATGTCTATTATTAATAATAATAATAATAATAATAATAATAATAATAATAATAATAATAATAATAATAATATAAAGAGAAAGAATGATATGCATCACCGGAATAAATTAGTTTTGTATTAATGTAAAATAAAAACCTGTTTAAATATAAATATCTATATAGTAAGACGATTGTTTCATCTTGGATGATAGTATAAAATTATTTTCCATCAATTATACTAATATATATAAAACAAATCTAGTATCACTTATTTAATTTGGTTTATTTGGCAAATCTCATCTCACTGGTTAATTCATTCATACGCAGCACCAATAATAAATGGATAAAAAGATTGATTTTTTCTTTTCAAATTTTAAAAAATTAAAAAACAGTTTTTTAAAACTAAATCAAACAGTGAAGAAACGAAGAGGAAACAAGAAAAAGGGAAGAAGAGAGAACATGGAAAGATCATCCGTTTTCGTCGTCACCATGCAGCCAGTGGCACTCTCTAGTTCCGCGTGCGGCTCCTGCACGATCGTGCCACCATCTCAGATCTACATTGCTTCTACACACACTGCCCCTGCCCCCTGAGGCATACGCGACCTCTCTCATACCACATATTTGTCACATCCATCCACCACTCCATGAACGGCTCCCCCTCCATGTGTATATACCACTCTGTTTCTCACGTTTTCTCTCCTTCTCTATCTCTTACTCTGTTTATTGTTCCTGAAAATGTTGAGATTGAAGGAGGAAGAAGAAAAGTTAATTGTTGTTTGGGGGTTGTTTATGGGTCTGTATATCTGATAGAGAGATTTGGGTTTGAGAAGAAGAAATTGTTTAAGATTTGAGTTTTTATAGCGAAGAATGAACTAATTTTGTGTTTGAGAGTTTTATCCGATTTCTTTTTTTATTATTTAAAAAAATAGTTTCTTATTTGAATTAAATGTTTGTCAATTTTTAATAATAAAAAAGTGAACAACTACCCTGAATGATACACTCAACATGTGCTACTTTAGTCAAAAATAGTCGTGTTAACTACCCTGAATTTTTATTTAAAATTGTATTCAAATATCATTGCTCTTAAATTAAACTACGTTTGTAGTTCATTAAGTTTGACAATTTTATTAAATTACAATTAAGATTCAAACTAAACAACGCAGTGAGTTAACTATCCATGCTTCTTTAATGGAGTAAATGATGTTGAGTATGTGGATAGACCTTTATTACCAAGTTTTTAGAGGCTATATATGTGTCTAAATGATTGTAGAAAATCGAGAAATATTGACCGTTTATAAGGTATGTTGATTGTTTTCTAAATGATTATAGTATGATGGACTTATTGTTGCCACATTTGGTATGATGGACTTATTAATTTATTTTTTTAAATTGTTATCAATGTGAACAGTAATTTCTGGTGTTCCAAAATTGTACTATTTATAGTGAACAAATGAAATGATAGCCACAGAAAGAAAAACAAAGATAAGCAATAGTTTACTTCTATACTACTTCTCTTGTAATCCTTTTCTTAGTGTTCTCAAGCAAGAAACTTTATGGCAACTATTGTTGCAGAAGCATTCCTGTAAGCTTTTGTGGAGATATTGTTAGAAAAGACCATTTCACATGAGTTCATGAACTTCTTTAGATGCAAAAAGCTTGATATTTTACTTCTGGAAAAGCTAATAACAACATTGTTGAGTCTTCAAGCAAATACTAAATGATGCTGAAGAGAAAGAGATCACAAACCATGCTGTCAAAAATTGGCTAGATAACTTGAAAGATGTTGTCTTTGAAGCTGATGATTTGTTAGACAAAATCATCATAGAAGCGTTAAGATGCAAAGTGAAAGCTGAATTTTCAAAGCCAACAAACAATAAAGTTTTACTTTTACTCAACAGTTTGTTGAGTAGTTTGTAAAAATTTTCAAGTTAGGTTGTATTGAAGTCTCATACTCAAGACATTAGAATTTAAATTTGTAATTTCTTTGACACGGTTAGAATGAAATGAATATAAAATGGAAAAATTATATATATATATATATATATATATATATATATATATATATATATATATATATATATATATATATATATATATATTATATATATATATAATATTTTGTCATTTGATATTCGGTTCATTCTAACCCTGTCAAAGAAATGACAAATCTAAATTTCATATTTCTAACAATATTTTTGACAATAAATTTAGATATATTCTTCCACTTTTTTTAATAATATCTTTCTAATAAGAGAACAACTAGAGTGAAATTAAAATGTTAATTGCAACCATTTTTATTCTGTTTAAATTACACTCATTTTTTCTTGCCATTTTTAATTCTACCTTTTACTTTATATTTTTCATTTTGTGTCCTCATCTGAATGTGTCAACTTAAATCAATTTCATGCTCAATCATTTTAAAATTATAATTACATGACAACAAATAAAAAAAGCATGACTAATATGATTTTATGTTAGATAATTACATATATTAATATTTATTAAAATACTTTTAAGATTTTTAATACTAAATATAATTTATGGACTTTATTTGTAAGATGGTAGTGATATATTTCTTGGTTGAACATTTGAGAGTGATGAATGATTAGCAGTTACCACTAGTGCAATTAAACCTTGTTACATCGGTTCCTATGTACATGTTAGATCGGTTATTTGTCTGATCTAACATCAATCGTTGTAATAAATAGTTAATTATAAAATCGGCTAAAACAACAGATGTAAGAAGTAAAAATTCAAAATTGGTTTATTACATCGGTTAATTTTGAACCAATCTACAAGTCAATTCAAAATTGATTTATTACATCAGTTAAATTTAAACCAATCTAACAAGTCATATTCATCTATATTTAAACCTTGTGAAGTTTAAAACTCATCTATATGTGGGGTACAAGACCCATCAATGTGGAATTTAAATCTCATCTCTTTCTGAAGTTTAATACTCATCTATATTTAGCGTACAAAACTCATCCGTGTGGAGTTTAAACTTCATCTCTTTATGAAGTTTAATACTCATCTATAAGTGGGGTACAAGACCCATTCATGTGGAGTTTAAACCTTATCTCTTTGTGATGTTTAAAACTCATCTATATGGGTACAAGACCCATCCATGTGGAGTTTAAACCTCATCTCTTAGTGAAGTTTAAACCTCATTTCTTTGTGAGGTTTAAAACCCATCTATATGTGGGGTACAAGACCCATCCATGTGGAGTTTAAACCTCATCTCTTTGTGAAGTTTAAAACTCATCTATACATGGGGTACAAGATCCATCTGTGTGAAGTTTAAACCTTATCTCTTTGTGAAGTTTAAATATCATCAATATGTGGGTACAAGACCCATCCATGTGGACTTTAAACCTAATCTCTTTGTGAAGTTTAAAACTCATCTATATGTGGGATACAAGACCCATAAATGTGGAGTTTAAACCTCATCTCTTTGTGAAGTTTAATACTCATCCATATTTGGGGTACAAAACTCATCTGTGTGGAGTTTAAGCGTCATCTCTTTATGAAGTATAATACTTCACCTGTTTGCTAACCTATTTGTCGGCTACCCGCACTTTGTAACCAGAATAGGGCTCTGGAGTTCATACCACCCCGCGGTTCATCATAAGTCTGGAAGGCGGCGCCTAAACTAGTCGGACTTGCTTGAATCGATACGCTTACCGGACTTCCATTTATATATGGGGTACAAGACTCATCTGTGTGGAGTTTAAACCTTATCTCTTCGTGAAGTTTAAAACTCATCAATATGTGGGGTACAAGACCCATATCCAGCAAACACAATCAAAATCATTCATATTTTTAATAATCATATTTGTAAAATCATATTTATAATATAATATTTCATTTGAATATATAATAACAACAACCTTTCAAGCAAATATAATAAAACAATCTTTTTAAAGAATATATATTCAAACAATCATAAAAACGATAATTCAACATACAATAGTAAATAAATCAATTCATAATAATTATTACAGTTCGTAAAATCCACGTATATTGTGCATTTTGTTGCTTATCTTAACGGATTGTTGTGGTGTGCTGATTAAAAATTGAATTGTTCCTACTAAAGTCATCAATTATACAACAAATCACCTATATTTGTTGCCATCCAAGTGGATTGTTTGTTTTAACATAACGTGACTTATACATCTTGCAAAATCAACTCATCCATTTCAATCCATCATAATTTATATAGATGTCTTATTTAATTTTTTTTTTCATTCAATCATTAATACTAACACTCTTAAAACTACTACAATTTCTCCTTATAACAAAATTATAAACACATGGCAACAATATATATAATAATAATAATAATAATAATAATAATAATAATAATAATAATAATAATAATAATAATAATAATAATAATAATAAATAATAATAATAATAATAATAATAATAATAATAATAATCATAATCATAATAATAATTTATAATTTAGATTATCTTTAAATTTAAAAATTGGAAATTTTAATTGTTTCTAAATATAATAATTATATTTATTTATATAAAAGTTAAAGGAAAATCGTGTATAAACATTAAAATTACTCAATTTTTTAGAAGAAAAAAAATTGTATCAAAGACCTATTTTGTTAAAAAAATATATCAAGGACCTATTTTATTAAAAAAAATGTATCAAGAACCTATTTTTGCATAACTCCTAAAACAAATTACAAATCTTGCTACCCACACCCCTTAAATTTGTAAATAAACCAAAATATCTTTGATATTTATAATATTTTTTCAAGTTTACTTACTCATAACTCAACTTCATCAACATTCATCACATCTCATAACTCACATATAAAAAAGTCACCATACCTCACCAACACTACCTCATAATCATTTAAAACTCACATAACTCACTCATAACCTATACCATCAGTTTCTTCTTCAAATTGTGGTTAAAATGACCTAAAAATATATATTTGTTGGTTTGTTTCTGAGTTTGATTTTTTTTCTTCTAAATCTGGGGATTATACGTGAACTCAATTCACGTACGTTGTATTGATACGTGAACTAAATTCACGTACGTAAAAAAAAGAGTAAAAATCTCAGAATTTACGCAATCTTAATTCACGAACGTGATTTAAGATTGCGTAATCAATGGAGTTTGAAAATTCTAACATCTTAATATGTACGTGATCTTAATTCGCGTACGTGTACGTGAATTAAGATTGTGAAATCGTTGAAGATTGAAAATTAAACCATTTACGTAAATTCAATTTCACGTACATTTACGTGAACTGAGTTCACGTATATTTACTAGAATTTAGTTTACGTGAACTCAGTTCACATAATCTTACGTGAAATTGAGTTCACGTAAATGTTAGCAAAATTCTGAAGATGATTAATGATGATTGATGATGACTAATGAAGATTAATGATGATTGATGATAATTTATGAAGATGGTTGATGATGATGATGATTAATGTTGAAGAAAATGAAGAAGATGAAGAAAGTGTTGAATGGAGATGATGAAGATAGAATAAAGAAGAAGAAGATGAGTTAGGTTAATAAAGAGGAATAAAGGAAGGATAATTTTGGAATTATGATTTTTTTAAACATTTGAGTGGTGTGGGTAGTAAATTAGGGGGTTGTTGGTAGCAAAATTGAACAAATTATTCATAAGAAACCCTCAATTTAGGCCTATCGTAAGAAACCCTCACACCGTCACACCTCCCGTATTTTTAGCCCACCACCGTCACACCTCGCCGTCGAATCTCAAGTCCCCACCGTCACACCTCGCCGTTGCATCTCAAGTCACAACCGTCACACCTCGCCGCCGCATCTCAACCATAGCCACCATCGTCACACCTCGCCGCCGCATCTCAACCATAACCACCACCGTCACACCTCGCAGCCATCAAATATTAACCTTTTTACGTTGCATCTCCACTTCGTTGTCATCGTAACTTCGTCGCCGTCGTAAGTGTTGTGTATCACTCTATTTTATTTCAGTCTCGTTTCTTGGTATTTTTCATTATTCTCGTTTCATTATTCATTTTCGTGAAATGTAGTGAGTTAGGGTTTTGATTTTCTTATGATTTAGGGTTTTTCTTCTAATTTAGTGTTTTAGTGTGTTGTTTCTTTTAACATTTTCAATTGGCAAATTGCTTTAGTTGTAGAATAGGTTTTTTTCTGATATTGGAGTCTATTGTCAAGTTGAAGAATCCAAAGAATTCTGACATTGTTGTCATTGCTACTTGCATAGAGGTATTGATGTTGATTCAAATGTCCCTATCAATTATTATTGTCATTGTCGCCAGTTTCCACTTTGTTGTTTGGTTTTGCTTCGTTTTGTTGGGTATTTCCTCTTTTTCTCTAGATATTCATAGAAGATCAACTTTATTTTATTTTATTTATAATTGATGTTCTTTGTGTCTTGTATGAAAATCAAGTAAAGGATACTCAGGTGAATGCAAATTTTGAAATATTTGGCTGATGGCTTGACATCAAAAAGTGAACAGACCACTTATAGGTACAACAAGTGTATCTATTTGAGGTGCCTTTTCCAGAAGCTCCAAGGATATGGTACTCTAGCCACTGCAAGAGCACTCAAACATGTCAAAGAGTAATGGTTTAAAAATTGCAATGCAAGTCACCAATACCTATAGTATTTGCCAAGAAAAACTAAAGAGTTGGGAGGCGTGAACTTCTATGAAAAGAAACTTTAAGCACGACTAATTACACTTTAAATTGAAGGCGTGTCATGTGTCTAATATGGACAGTGTTCAACATCAAAACATGTGGTTACATTCAATCACTTTCATCCTCTTAAATTAATATTGATGTCTATATGTCAGTGTTGAGTCCGATATTTGTGTTTGTGTCAGTGCTTCACTAGTCACTTATACACCCCATGATTATCCCCCATAGAGTTTATTGACAGGGAATTTAGTCAAACAATAGTAAACATTAAACATTGTACCTCAGTATGCGTCGTCCATCATTATAAGGATGTATAAAGTTAGCAACAGTTTCTTGCCACACTGTATTGGATTGAAATGTTTGATGTTAAATAGCTTAAGGATATCTGCAACAGTGTCTAAACATAATTATGATTTGCGAACATGAAATAATTTTTATTTATGAGTATTGCAATAGTTGGATTATGCTTTAATTAATATTTAGTTATGATTTGTGAAAATGATGTAAATTTTGTTTCGGAGTATTGCAATAGTATTTCAATTTAAAAAGCCTGATATTAAATATTTAAAACATGTATTTATAACGATGTTTCATATATTTTAGTTGAAATTTTCATATAAAAAAAATAAAAATAAAACTAGTTTTGGAAATTTAAGCTACCCTGTCCATTTTTTAAAAAAATTATAAATTTGATGCAAAATTACTTGCGGATCTTCTTTCGAAACGTATTTTAGTTAAAATTTCATGTACCGCGGATTTGCATGCGAAAACTATGTAGGAATAATGCTGCAGATATTTCTGCATGAAAAGTCGTAAAAAAAGCCTTAAGTATATTAAATATTTGTTGCAGAATTTATTTATTTTTCCTGCGGATTTAGCCGCAGATATACTGTATGTGGATTTAGAAATTCTAATGATACAATTATCCCCGAAGGTTTTACGTGGGGATCACGTGTATTTATGCGGATGTTTTGCTTAAATCTGCAGGTAAAAAGAAAATTTTTATTAGTAGTAGTTCTTTCAAAAGATATGTACATATAATTAAAATTTTGAAATATATAATTGTAAGCTATCAAATTTATATTTTTGGAATATATTTTTTTTAAAATACAATAAAGAATTAAAGCAATAATAAATAAAAAAATTTAAGAAATAAATAATTCAAAAATACTTGCCAAGAAATGAGGGATACAAATTCATCTATTAATACGGCGCGTGAAAATACGTATTAATGAAAAAAGGAAAAAAAATAATAAAAAATTGAAAAAAAAAAACTCAAAACAACAACAAATCTCGGGCACAAGTTAAATTTTGTGTTAAATTTTAATTATTTATGAATGTTTTTATCAATTAACCATTCTATAATTTTAAAAATTTTGACTATTTTTAATCATAGATTTTTACTTGTATTTAAATAATGTAATAACGGTTTCTACAAGTTTTCTTAAATCATTATATTTATGAGTAGAAAACTTCCATAAACTATTTTATCTTTCATTTAAATTATTATTTTTATAATTTTATTATTCTTTACTCAATCAAATAATTAATATTTTTAACAAAATCTAAACCTATATATATAAAAGGGGATATAATCTTTTGACTAAAATCTTGTCAAAAAAATAAATTAAATAAGTGATTAATTAATTTAAATATGACATTAATTGTGTGACTTCGGTAACTTTTTTTTAAAGAAAAAGATGAACACTAAATGTCAGTAAACATAATCGTTTAACTTTAAAGTTATGTTGATATGAATTTTTAATTAAGTTATTTTATTAATTATGATAGTGATTTCCTTTTAAAAGGACCTAAAATCTCTATATATTGCAATCTCAAATAAATAAACTTAATAAGGTGTTACTTATAAAAATAATTATGGCAATAGTAAAGGGAGTAATATTGAGTGTAATTCTTACTGCTCTTTTTAAAAAGAGAGAGATATTTTGCGTGTGTACAATAAGCACACCAAACAGGTTTTTTTTGTATTTTTTTATTTACTTTCACAACCAATATTAGTAATGTGAATATAATAAATACAAATTGATATTTTTTTTTTCTTTTATTCAAATAAGTATTTTTTAAATATATTTAATTTTTATTTTATATTTTGTATTTTAGTTCGTCACATGAACGCAACGTTTGTTTGTTCATCGTTTTAGTGGTGTTGTATGTTTTCTATCTTTTTGTGGTATTCTTTTGATTAAAATTGATAGATTATGTTCGATCAATTATAGATTGTATAAATGTGACACTAAATATCAATATTCATGACACTTTAAGTTTATAAGAATCGTATGTATTTTGTCTTTTTATGTTCCCAACCTTCACTAAGGTACCAACTAAAAGAGTCTGAACAATCAAACGTCCTAATAAACTACTCCTCAAACATTCCCAGTAAGCATCTCCTAAGGAATCATTGTGTCTAAAACTCATCCTCCTAACTTTGCAGTAAAATATCTCCAAGACCCACATACCTTCCTTGTCCATCTAGTAACTAAAACACTCATTTCAAATCTTAATGCTTGACTTCCCAAGAACAACAACTAAATTATAAATCATTTGCTATATTTCTTCCTTTTTTGCTCTATCGTTGCATAAGACTATAGAATCTGATCCTCCAAATCTCCAAATACTTATCACACCGTCTAAATCCATCCCTTTCAATTTAAGATATAACACAAGGTCTTATTGATCATTGAATCTAATTGTCTTATTTATCTCACTAATGAAAACTCTTCTACTCATTACACAATATTTTTTGTAAATCTTCAAACAATTGCATCCATAATTTGAATTATTCAAAACTTGTATTCCTCAACTCCCTTGATTATACAAGTTTAAGGCACCACTTGGTTTCCCATCTTGCCTTGTTAATTGAAATAATTGATTTTAATGCCAGCTATCTTATAGTCCCAAATCAAATCTTAGTTAATCTCTCTAACCTATTAAAAATATTCACCCTCTCTCATGGTGTACCAACCTTTAATAGACAATCAAAGCTTATACTATTACAATCTTTAAGTATCTTGTACTCTATACTTCCAATTCCATGTAATAGTAACATACATTTCAATTCATCATGGCTTAACTCCTTATGTTCACCCAAAAATTACTCAAAATCATACTTACCCATCTATAGTTTCATCTCAAATCACTATATATACTTATTATCTCCCAAACCACATAAAGATTTGTCACTTCCCAACAAAATATCTAGTCTCACTCCTATAATTATCATGAGATTCATCCTTAACAATCTACGTCGCAAATATGGTTTAACTCAACTGCTCAACCTTGCCCTTCAAGGTACCCACTATTCCTCAAAACATCATTTATCAAACACAAGGTATTGCTCACCCGTGATGTGCAGCACCCCTTAACTTCAATACAAGCCTCCTTCGTTGACACATAAACACAAAATGTTATTCCCAAAGGCATCCCCATCTTCTCCATAATTCCATGGCAATGGCATCTCTTTGATAGTTATCAAAATTCATCTAGTCTCATCCTGAAATCTACTAGGAGAATCTTAAAAGGTTTTCCAATTAGATCCTTACTTTCAATCCTCTATCAATCAAACATTTATCAATCCAAACACACCATCTTCGAGTGTCCACCAAGAATGTAGCCTTTGTATCCATGGCACTACTTAAGAAATCTCTTGTTGTCCTAATTTGCTTCAACCATGTCCTATTTGGGTCGTTTCCTTAAAGGAACTCGGAGCCACTTGTCGACCAAAGCCAAAGAAATGTTCCAGGTTTTAACTACTCTTCCTACTCAAGTGCTACAAGGCACACTGTTTTGGTTAACAAAACAATAACTACTTAAGCATATTATGTTCGACTCAAGACAACCAAAACACAATGCACATATGGACTCCAGTTACTTACTCCCATTGAAATCAACTATTGATCAATTTCATAAACCCAACTCACAGCCCCAAAGAAATTGAAACTGGGCTCAAAGTAAAATATTTAATTGAAAAAATATTTTCCAAAAATGACTATTAGAATTATTGTTGCATTATATTAACAGAATAATTCATATCGACCAAAAAAAGTAACAATTGTTTTAGATACATAATTTCCATTGCAACAACAAAATTGCAATAACGAAGGTAAAATAATTAAAATCCTTAAATAAAACCCTAACTTGATCTTTAACATTAACTGAGGACCCACGAATGACATTAAGTCTCATTGCTTCCAAACGCCAGTCCAAATCATCGCTCTGCATGTCATCGACGTCGTTGTAATTTCGACACAACTCAAAACTCTAAGAACCTGGGGCTTAAGCCTGATCCACAATCTAAAACAACATATATACGAAAATATAAAGCACAAAAGCATAATATGGCATGATATCAAGTTATAAACAAGCATGCATATAAATATATCATCATATAATAAACATGACTCGTGTGACAAAGCACCCTAATTCAATATTTATATGTTAGTGCATATGATTCCAGAATTTTAAAACCCTCATCGAGAAGCGTAAATCATAAATGTACAGCCTCTCATAGACCAATACTATTTACCAAGAAGCAATCTCTCACAAACTAGCACGATTTATTAAGGTACAATATCTCACAAACTAACACGACTCAATAATTATCGCAAGGACAAGGTTGATCATCAACACATAGAAGAACACTCTGGCCCATCACGATCACCACTAACTATGGCATGCAGAAGCGTGTTATGACTCTTTCACATCATTTATTATATAAATGAAGTTATTAAAAGACTCTAATTTCAACACTCATATAACATTAACAATTTTCAATACTTTTTCTAGAAAGGATACTCAAGATAGTTTATTATCCACAAAATTTATAACAAATATGTTATCAGTTATGAATACATAATCTCATCAAATATGTAAACAATTGTGTGCACATTTATTCACCACTAGCACAAAGAACATGTATACAGATACACTTTACATTCAAGGATATATAATATCATTAGAAAGTGTCATTACCTCGACGAAACTTTATTACACAAGCAACTTACAGTACGCCAACATAACCTATCCGACGCTTACCAATAGCACATCTCAATTTTCTTGTACCTTAAACAAATCAACTAACTTAATCAATACAAGTTTCTAAAACAACCCCCAAATCAACCCTAAGTTTGGCCACTATCCAAATCAATTAGGATTTGGCTTTTTCTTAGGATTTCATACCTAATTAAGTTCCCTAAATTTAAAAAGACTTTGGTTTAGGCACTTAGAAGAAAGTGAATTTAAAATATTTTTTCAAAACACTTATGCCATACTTTGATAATATTAAAATTATTTTTTCAAACTTATTGAAGTTCAACTTAAATATTTGTCTTTAACAACTTAGGACAAAATATTTTTTTAACAAAATAAATCAAAGACACATACTCACACGATTTGAAATTTAGATTAAATCATCAATTTAACTTCATAAATTTCAACACTCTAATATTTGAAAAACTAGTAGAACGCTTGTATCAAGAAATCTTATAAAAAAAAAACACAAAACAATAAGAGTTCCAAAATTCTAACTATTCAAAAGCATGATTCTTCTAATTTGATATTTTTGAAACCTTAATCTTTATCAACTATGCTTTGTATATAAGCTTACACAAGTAAACCACATTTTCTCATCAACACAAAATATTTTCCAAATTCACAATTTTCTTTTAGGTCTCCAACGTAAAATCTTCATTCTTAATAAAACCAAAGTTAAATTTATTCATAAAATTTGGAAATTTAATTTAAAATAGTAACATCTTAATGGGAACCTTGTTTTCACAAAAATCCTATAGATAGAATTTTTAACATCTTAAATAATGAAATCAAATTAAAACCAACATTTAAACAAATTTGAACTCTCTATCTACATATAAATAACTCAACTAAAACCCGTTTTACTCATCAAAATCTTAACACACAAAAATTCAAATCCAAACCTAGTTTAAAAAATCTTAAATAACCAAGGACAACATCTCATGGTTTCAAATTTTAAACAACTCAAAATTTTAATTTATACCACTATTAAATATTAGAAGATAATTTTTTTCCTAACTTCTCTAAAGTTCATAAAATTTCTACCACTCTAGTAGTTTTGAATTAAAACAAACCACAACAATTCATTCACCTCTTTATTCCGAAACTTATTACAAAATTTTTGTCATGACCTTTTTGTTTTTACCTCTTTTCCTTAAAAATTTCAATACAAAAGACATAAATATTCAGAGTTCTTCCCACGACTAACTTGTTATAAACAATCTCGTCTCATTTTTGAGACTGAAGGAGTTAACTACATAAAAATTGATAATTATAAAATTTAGTTCAAGGTTACATTACTCAAGAAAAATAATCAATTTCTTTTGTATCAATCAGTCACTTACTTTAAAATCCTCATTTCACAACTTTGACTTTTTTAAAAAGAATACATTACTTTCGTCCCCAAACACATTAACATCTAACTGTTATTTTAATTAAAAAAATATAACCAAACACACTTGCAAAAGTCTTCTTAACTTTACTAATTTAAATCACTCTAATAAAAATATTTATTATCAGTTCAAACTCATTTATTTGAAAACATCCCATTTGGGTCTTAGTAAAAACTTTGGAGGTTTAATTTCATTTTTTTATTATTCAAGTTACTAACTCCTCTAATTTTCATATTAACAAAGTTCCTATAAAAAAATACACTTTTTTTATGAAGGTGTTTTTGTTAGCCACAATTGTCACACATTTATTACTAAGGATATATACTCGTAAAATGGGTAGTTCAGATAAAGTGTATAGTATATAAAAATTATTATGATTTTTAAAAAGATAATGGATAAAATGGTGGTTTAGGTGTCTAGAGTGAAGCAAATAGTAGGAAGTTATTATGATATGAGTATGGGTCTGTTGGGTCAGAGATAAAAAAGACAGAATTTCAAGTGGTCAAAATGTACATGGGTTCGTCCCCTGAGTTTCCATATTAACAAACCACTTATAACTAACCTAGAGGTTCAATCCTTGGCAACTAATACTCAACTTTCACTCAACATGTGGAGCCCAAAGATCTTGACAATGGGGGGTAGTTACACCTGACAATTCTTTTAAAGTTCAGCAACCTGCATCGTTGAAATGTTTAAAAATCTTTTAAAATTGTTTTATTGTACAGTTGAATTAACATCAGTAGATAGATTATTATTTATCTAAATATCAAAATTGAATTTAGATTAATGAGATATTGATATATTTTTATATATCATATTTGTATGTGTTATATATTATTTTACTCTTATATAGGTTATTATACTTTATTGTTATTTTAATTATATTATTATTATAATACATTAAATTACATTTTTATATTTTTTATTTTTAGTTAAAGATAGTTTTATATAGATTTTAAATTGGTTGAAGGTATTAAATATTGATCTTAAAAATTGACTGATTTACTTATATTTATTTTATCAAAAAAAATCTTTAGATTTATTTATTATGTTAAATTTGTTAATTCATCGCTATATTGGTATATATTTTATGATTTGGGTTTAGTATTTTAGGCATAAATGATTTTTTTAAAAGGTTTAAATAAATCTACTATATATTAATACCGGTGAATTGAGTCAAAAAAAAATTTATGTTTTGCTTAAATCCGTATATAAAAAGTAAATTTCTAATAGTGGTAGTTCTTTCAAAAGATATGTACATATAATTAAAATTTTGTAATATAAAATTGTAAGCTATCAAATTTTATATTTTTGGATTTTTTTTTTGAAATAAATAATGAATTAAAGCAATAATAAATAAAAAATTTAAGAAATAAATAATTCAAAAATACGTGCTAAGCAATGAGGGATAAAAATTCTTCTATTACGGTGTGAAAATACATGTTAATTAATGAAGAAAAAAAGGAAAAATAATTAAAAAAATTGAAAAAAAAAGGAAGACTCAACAACACCCAATATCGGGCACAAGTTAAATTTTTTGTAAAATTTTAATTATTTATGAATGTTTTGATCAATTAACCATTCTATAATTTAAAAAATTTGACTATTTTTTATCATATATTTTACTTGTATTTAAAGAATGTAATAACGGTTTCTACAAGTTTCCTAAATGATTATATTTATGAGTAGAAAACTTCCATAAACTATTTTATCTTTTATTTAAATTATTATTTTTATAATTTTATTATTCTTTACTCAATCAAATAATTAATTATTTTTAACAAAATCTAAACCTATATATATATAAAACGGATATAATCTTTTGACTAAGTCTTGTAAAAAAAATAAATTAAATAAGTAATTAATTAATTTAAATATGACATTAATTTTGTGACTTCGGTAATTTTTTTTAAAGAAAAAAATGAAAACTAAATGTCAGTAAACATAATCGTTTAACTTTAAAGTTATGTTGATATGAATTTTTAATTAAGTTATTTTATTAATTATGATAGTGATTTCCTTTTAAAAGGATCTAAAATCTCTGTATATTGCAATCTCAATAAACTTAATAAATAAACTTAATAAGGTGCCACTTATAAAATAATTATGGCAATAGTAAAATAATTATGGCAATAGTATTGAGTGTAATTCTTACTTCTCTTTATTTTCTTAACTTTCAATGAAAATGTCGAAGCCAAAGATGACAGCCCCGGGGTACAATCCAGACCCGTGCGGCAAAACAAATCCTAAGGGCTGCATCTCACCTCTGCTTAGCCCGTATGGAAGAGGTTGCAGTCCAATAGCAAAATGTCGTAAACATCCACCAGCTAAAGGGAGAAATTAGAGAAGAAGTTAACCAGTAATAAAAAAAAATATTATTACTGTCTCCTATTTACATGAAAACTATACTTTTGTGTTACTTCATATCACTAATAGGGAAGATTGATTCAATAAGGATGGTATCATTACGTGTCTTCTGTTTAGGTTCATCTTGAGCACTTAGTGCAATGTATCACATCATTTAATTGGAATTTCAAATATATATATTACAAAATGAATATATGAGTTTATTTGAAGATTGGAGTTATACATTTTATGAAATTTGCATTATATTGAAGATGATAATTAATTTTATAAGTTGTGTTAAATTTTTTTGATGAACTTTTATAAAAAAAAGGATAACATTTTTACCATTTTAAAATATAACAGATTAAATTGTTTACTTAAAATTAAATTAAGAACCAAATCGAAAAAAAAAATTGAAATACTAAAGTGTTATTATGAAATTAAGTTAAAGGACCTGAACAATTATTTTTTTTTCTTCTTATTTTAATTCCCTTTTGTTGTTATGAATATAAGGTGTGGTTCTTTCCAAAGATATGTACAAGTTTGAGATATATAACAGTAAGATATCAAATTTTATATTTTAGGGATAATTTTTTTGAAAAGAAATAAAGAAATCATAAATAAAATATTAAAGAAATAAAGAATTCAAAAATACTTGCTAAACAATGGAAAATAAACATTCTTCTACCATGGCATGAAAATACATATTAATAAAAAATAAAATAAAAAGAGAGAAAAATAATTGAAAAATTTGAAGAAAAAACAGTCTCAAAACAACATCTAATAATGGGCTATTAAATATTATTTTACAACATTACGAATTATTGAATGCGTTTGATTATTTTTCCTATCAAAATCATTTTTTTTTAATAATATTTTAAAAGATGTAAAATATATTAAATATAGATTGATCTAATTAATATAAAAATATGACAAGAATGTGAGATGTAAGTAATTTCTAAATCTCTTATGACTTTTTCTAGAATTAACCTTGTGTGTGTATATATAGTTTAATTTATATAATATAGCTAAAGTTTATTACAAAAAAATATAGCAATAAAAGAGAGATATTTTGCGTGTGTGTACAATAAGCACACTAAACAAGTTTTTTGTTTTTTTTTGTATTTTTTATTTAATTTCACAACCAATATTAGTAATGTGATTATTATTAATAACAATTGGTAGTTTTTTTTCCCCTTCTTTTATTCAAATAAGTAGTTTTTAAATATATTTAATTTTTATTTTATATATTTTGTACTTCAGTTCTTCACGTGAACGCAACGTTTGATTGTTCGTCGTTTCAGCGGCGTTGTTTGTTTTTTATCTTTTTGTGATATTCTTTTGATTAAAATTGATAGATTATGTTCGATAAATTATAGATTTTATCAATGTGACACTAAACATCAATATTCATGATACTTTATGTGACACCCTAAACCCCAAAATAATATATATATATATATATATATATATATATATATATATATATATATATAATAAAATTTGCAGCGGATAAATAAAATTTATTTCCAATAAAATAAAATCTTTTATTTTTAATTTAGGATATCACGTTTCTCACAAATAAAATAAAACACTTTAAAATAGTGCAATCTCGATAAGTTTGATTTAAGTATAATTACTTGGTTTAATTCTAAAAACTAACTAGTACTTCTAAGGTTTTCATACAAAAATTAATTTCAAATTAAATAAGAAAATACAATTTACAATCCTTATTCCTGGTATGACCTATCAGAGCGAGGTTCCTCCCAAACTTGAACTTCAAGACTCATTAACGTGTAACAACTACGATTTCGCAAACGTAGGGTCAAGCCAGTCAAACACAAACAACGAAGGAGGTGAGTTTTGAAATCATGTTAATAGTACAATATAAATAAGAAGAACACACAATTAATCATAAATAAACTATATCGGTACACAAACATTCTTCAAGGAAAAACATGACATTATAAAGTCAAAATCGCTCAAGGAAAATCAATAAATTTCACTATAACATCAAATCATCTAAGAAAATTATTATCGTTTTTAAAACACACAAATCACAACAAAACAATCACAAGGAAATGCAATGCTATGCAGGAGATTAGACTATACTTCACAACGTGGTACCATTCTAACTCTAAAATACTTGGTTAGGAGGCTGGATACTATGCCATCATCCTGGTGGACGGACAATTCAAATTGGTCATGTCCTCATAGATCCCCTCAACTCAACTTGAGACACATATACGTGACAGTCGAGGTAAACGTGTGTTTCGTGGTAGCTCTCGACATTTGGAGTGCTACCTCCAAGTCACTTAGGAATTCCCCACCCGTATACCTCCAAGGTCTAACAATCTTGCCTTAAGGCTCGACAACAAACCGCCACAATCAGGCTCATTCAGTTGTACTTCCCCAGAATCACTAGGCTTGTCAAGCCTTGCCTATATGATGACAAAATAATCTTCACTTTACAAATTCTCAATATTTATTTTCTCCCCTTGTTAGTTTAGACTACTCCATTAAGAGCATCATCTTTATAAATCATCATCATTTCATCATATATGGGGTGCTTCAATAATCTCATCACAATTTTATAACGTCATTAATCATACATAATTATAATCATCGTATAGACTCATCACAATTTTATAACATCACTAATCACACATAATCGTAATCATCATATAAACTCATCACAATATTATAACATCACTATTATCGATAAAAAAATCAGCATTATCATCCCGCATACATATATCATACCATGCATCTATATTTTATTATCATATCACATAAATTCGTCTAATCAAACATATGCATCAAATTCATTTGAAATCAAATATCATAATAATATCAAATACCGCACATTTAACGAAATGAAATCAATCAACACCTTATAAATATTTCTATTCCATATTTTAATCTCACAATTTCCATATTTTTCACATTAATAGATTTATCACTCAAAGGGCTACTGCTGTACGTAGCGAGCCCCGGATGAATCGTTGGGAAATACAGTTTTTCCGTTCATCTCACATTATATTATACTCATGATTTCAAACGCTCTCTCATCCCTTACCTTATTTCGACGCTTTCTCAAGCACAAAAATTGATGGGACCTCTTAACAGCAACTGCAAATAGACAATGTACAACGAACGAATCCGAATAGACGGTGAGTTTACAATAATGCTGAGGCACGACTGATAAATTATGCAAAGCATAAAAATAAATGTTAAATAATTAAAAATAATTTGAGAAGTCAAAATAACAAGAAGAAAAAAAACTGCAGGAAAGGTCTCACCGACTCATCGGAGCGCCAGAAGGGTCTGGCATCAACTTCTCCGAAAAATGCAATCGAGTTGTGCTTCTTGAAATTTTCGACGAGAGGAATCTAAGGATAATATTTGTTTCTTGAAATGAAATTCATGCAAGTTGTTTTTTCTAATAAACAGTCGCGCCAATAATACTTTTGAATACTAATTCTATGATCAAAAGATGTTCGTAGGCAAGTTTAAACGAGATAAGTACTTGGACCAAGTAAAAGCAATTCCTTGGAACAAATACGAAAGCACATACAAGGAATCCATCAAACTTGTAAGCTGTATGTGATCATCACTCCCATTAGATGAGTCCAAGAAGTGGAACCCAAATCCTTCCTTAAAACAGTAGGAGTAAAGCCATAAATTGGACTATTAAAATATCAGTTATGGCTTCGCTTTTCCAAATTGTTTTGTAATACCGATCATGATTACGATTACTTGGATTTAACCCAAACTGAAATAAAGATGGTGCTCATAATGCTTTATTGTAATCTCTCATGCATAATCGAAGTGAAGATTAAGAACTAAATTAATAGTCAATGTATGTGAGGATTAGAGATCGGCATATGACTACTAGATGGTATAGATCGCCGTTTCTATGAGAAAAGGAAAACATTTTAATTTCTTTGTGAACCCTAAAGATAGCCCAATATAAACCGATAGAAAAAGAGAGAGGCATTGCAAAACAAGGGATGTGTGGCTGTAAAAACTGGAGGTGCAATTCAAGTGAAGTCTATAAAACCAAATAAATAATTTTTATTTTAAAGTCTTTTAAATAACCACAACTCTTTCTCAACATTTCTTAAAATAAATTTTAACTACAATATATTAATAATACTTTCAAACTAATATTTTACCAACTAACATAATTAACATTTTAAATATATTAGTAGTTAAAACTCTCATACTCATAATTACCACCACAATTTTTCTAAATACCATTTTCCAAAATAGTCACATTAACACTACTATTTTTGGAGAATGGTTAAAATGATAAAATAAATAGTATGATGTCAATATTTTATATTAATTACGAAATTAAAAAAAATATGTATAAAAATCACTATGTCATAGCATGTATATAAAATTAAAGGAAATTAATCATATTTATTTATCAATATAAATTTTAAAACACAACTAGTACTAAATTAATCCTTTAAAATTCTATTAAATTAATCAAATAATTTATCATAAAATTTAGGGTGTTACACTTGAAGTTTATAAGAATCGTAGGTAATTTGTCTTTTTTATGCTATTTATTTATATGTAGTGAATTTTTTTCGCAGATTCACTTTTTTTTTAATTGTTTTAATTACTTTGAATTTGTATTATTTTTTTACGCATTCCACTCATTTGAATAAATATTTAGAGTTCTTTCTACGGCGAATTATTATCAACAATCTTGATTCATTTTCGAGACTCAAGGATTTAACTATATAAAAATTGAGAATTATGAAATTAAGTTAAAGGACCACAAGAGCAACTATGCATTTTATTTGTTAGTTTCCTTTTGTTGTTCTAAATATAAGGTGTGGTTCTTTCAAAAGATATTTACATATAATTTAAAATTTGAGATATATAACAAATATCAAATTTTATATTTTAGGGATTTTTTTTTTGAAAAGAAATAAAGAATTAAAAAAATACTTGCTAAACAATGGGAGATAAACATTCTTCTATCACGACATGAAAATGCATATCACGACATTCTTCTATCACGTCACGGACAAGAAAACAAGACAATTCGCTATGAAGATTTGAATTTACAAGATTAAGGCATCATCAATTGTAATATGCTAGTATCTATCACTGTTGAGAATTCAACAATACTAGCTTTATCTTACAATCTCCTTTTGATCTCTCTCCCTTAATCTCTCTTCTTTGATTTCTATGAGTCATTTTGACAATTGCATTTACCTTGCCTATTTTCCAGCAATGCAACACAATGCATTTACAGTTATTTATAGTGCTTAAAGGCACATTAACTTAACTAACTATAACTACCTTTTCATAATCAAATTGGTCAAATTTAGTTAGAATCAACATTAAAGAATAACTAACTATAGTTAGTTGCACTACAAGAAAACACTCATTTTGTGGCCAACTTATAAAATATTTTGTGGATGAAAAAAACCCTCACAAATTACTGAATAAAAAAGTTCTCACAAATACTAAAATTCAAATTTGTTGTTATTTGTGGCGAAAAAAGCTCCCACAATGAATTTGAATTTTAGCAGGTTTTTGTGAGGGCAAAAACCCTCACAAAATTACAACGTTTATGAGGGTAAAAGCCGGCACAAAGTCACTCGTTTGTGACCGCAAAGGCGTCCACAAAGGCATAGTGAACCATTGGTATTTTTGTTGCTTTGGTCGCCCAAAGACTCAATATTGTGGCTACTTTGGCCGTCACAAAGTCTCATTATTCTCCTATAAATATAACTTTTCCTCTCATTTTTTATTTCTACGTTCTCTCTAAATTTTCTTGGCAACTAATACTTTCCTCTCCCCTTAACTTATGTACTAAACTAACTATACTAACATTTGGATATAAAAATAAAAAACCTTGTATTGCACCAGAGGGAAACAAACTTATAATTTGAAGGTTAACAAAAAAGTCATTACACTACGCGAAAAATAGGATTTTACAGCGTTTTTTTTAAGCAATTTACAGCACTTTTTTTTAAAAAAAACGTTGTGGAATCGAGCGATGTAAAAGATACAACAACGCTTTTTTAAAACCAAAAAGCGCTATAAGACATGTAGATATATTGTGCGCTTGATATGCACATTTTACCGCGCTTTTTAAATAAGCGTTGTAAAATGCACACACATTATATGCATTATAGTGCACATTTTACTGCGCTTTTTCAAATAAGCGTTGTAAAATGTGCACCCAATATATGCATTATAGTGCACATTTTACAGCGCTTTTTCAAAAAAGCGCTGTAAAAGGTGCAATTTTTTATTTTTTTTAAATACGTTGTAAATTAAATTTTTGAAAAGCGCTTTTTAGTTTTTTATGGCATTTTTTTAGAAAGCGTTGTCTTTTAATTTTTTTTTCCAAAATTATTTTCATCCAGAATCAGTTCACACAACAACAAAACATATTCAAATACATATTCAGAATCAGTTCACCCAATCAGTACACAAAAACAAAACTATATAACTTTACTTTATATATTAATTTACAACAGAACATTCAAATACATATATATATAACTTAATTAACTACATATAAATTGGACAGATATTGTACAACAACACATATTCATATACATGTTCATATATTGTGTCCTATTCATATACATATAACTAACAAAATACACATAATATAACTAGCTACCATATAATATTCAGATCCCTTGCAGCATGCTATTCAGACCCCTTGCAGCATGCTATGTTCATTTCAAGCACATACTGACACCAGTCTTCCTTTAATTCCATTAGATCTTCCTCAGAGTATGTTGGACTGAAATTGTCAAAGTACTGTGCAATATAAAAATTGAACATATTAAGTTAGAATCAAATATATAGATAATTTATATATAAAAATCATATAATGAAAATACCATACCGTTTCTGGGATAATAGTTTTATTCATGTCAACAATCTCCTTCATGAATCGCAATACATAGTACCCACAATCGATGTTGTTAGTTTGACGAGGGCACTATAAATTAAAACATATAATTGATCGTAAAGGCATATATTTGTAAATGAAAATTTAAAGGCATATATTTCAAACCTTTATTGGAATCCATGTGATGTTATTAGACTTTTGCTTCGACACTGTAGCACCTCTTTGAGCTCAAAAAACTTGTAAAGCACTATCGAATAAATAAATGTGATTATTATATATATATATATATATATATATATATAGATAGATAGATATATATATATATATATATATATATATATATATATATATATATATGTAAGAAATAAATGAATATTACTTACGTGTCGAACATAGTCTTTTATATCAGAGTGATTGTTGTAATTGCCATGCAAGGGATCCAAATAGTATATAACTTCAGAGGTCGCATTGATTTCAAATAGCACCCAATGTGCCCTACAACAACAAAAATTTGGTTAACCAATTTTTGTTTACACAACTAATAAATTAAGGTCTCATAAATTAAAAAAGATATAAATAAATAATATATAATTACGTAACCTGAATTATATGGTGCAAAGAACAATTTAGCCTTCTCTATATTTCCTAATAATATATCTACAATGTAATTCTTTACATTTACTGGATCGAGTTTTACACATCGACTGCTTATGCGGAGACAAGAATGAGTATCTATTTGACAATTTATGCGTGCACACAACCTTCCCATACAAAAACCTTCAATGAAAATTTCAAACTAGATTAATTACCAATAAATTTAATTAATTACCAATAAATGCAATTAAAAGTATTTTTTACCATATGTACAAGCTGATGACAGTAGCACTCAGCTCCTTATGGTTGAGAAGTTCGTATATGTGCTCCTTTTCGAGAAATTCTTCATACTCATCTCCGAATATAGCTTTATTCATGGTTATGATGCGCGAATCGTCGTTGCTGCCCATATTCCTTTTTACTTGGATGTCAAGACACGCCCCGTATTTAGCAAGGCATGGCTGACTTATTTTAGGAGTAGCAGCGACCGATTGTCCCTGATCCAGTTTTCTAGCTGCAACTTTGGCAGTTTTATTACCCTCCAGCTTTTGTAGTTTTCCATCTTTATTACACTCCAATTTTTGAGGTTTGCCGGATTTATTTTGCTGCGCGGGTGGTTTATTTGATTGAATCTGAAAAAATGAGGTTAAATGTTAGTTTATTGAATCTGAAAAAATGACAAACCTTAGGGAATAAATGTGACAAACCTTTTCAGGCGATGTAATTGATTCGTTTCTGGGAATCTTTTTACCATTCCCTTTAGGCTTTTTCAGCATCTAAATATAAATGTGAAATTAAAGTTAGGAGCGGAAAAATATCAGCAATTAAATATACATATCAATTAAACATACATTTCAATTAATTAAATATACCTTATCGAGGGCAACAAGATGTGTGGGCCATGCCATGTAACTACCAATTGCTTCGCCCAAAAACTTCATATCTCCATCGTTGTCTGGTATCGGCAACGGTGCAGTTGGTTCCAAAACAATAATTGGTGATACTTTGACATGGCCCGCAGGGACCGTTGTGTTGTGCAATACTTCTCCCAAAGTATTTGACAATTTTCCCTTTCCGACCTTCCGATGAGTAGGGGAGGATAAGTACAGCACACATGGAGTGACACCCTAAATCAATGGTTAAAACATAAGTATGGTTAATATATAAGTATATTTAATACATAAGTAATTACATAAGTAAATAATTAATTACCTCGAGAAGACTTTTGAGACCGATGTTGTAACTCATGTTTTCACTCTCCATTTGTATTTCACGTTGGAGCTGATCCGGGAGTTGCTTGTCTTTGTTCGTCTTTACCAAAAGTGTCACTTGCTCTATAAGGAGTTTGAGGTTCTCTAATACTTCCTCATTGGATGGATTTTGGCGCTTCTCTTGGGAAAAATAGCTTTTAGGAGTTATGCCAAATCCTTTCCCCCTAACATGACTGGAATACTCAGGAACATTAAACACTTTACCCAGAATGTCCCTGCAACTAGCTTTGTTGCCCTCTTGATTTTCAGAACTTTGTTCGATAGTCTCCTAAAATACATGTAGGATTAAAAAGATAAGTTCAATATCATTTTTAAAATATAATATTAAAAAATATTCAAGTGATAAAATACAATATTAAAAAATATTAAAGTGATAATATACTTACATAAAGTTCTATTACTTTTTGGATATTTTCATTGTCAACCACTCCGTCCTTATTTACACGAGCTTCCTTCCACAATATATGACGACCCAACGGTTGATCGGATTGGGTGTCTTGTCGCTATTCGTTAAGATCATAAACAAAATATTAGTTAGAAACTATAGTTTATAATACAAATTATTTCATTATAAAAAAGTGATGTTTAATTACTTACAAGTTTTTGCTCAAGACGTGCATATCCCATACATGATTTTTTGTATGGGTGCGTTGGATTTCTTGCCCTTTCGCGATTTACCTTACTTATATTCTATATAAAAAAAATAGCAATCGTGTAAAAATTTTAAAATATGAATAATAAAACACAAATGCTAATAAGTTAATCACTTATGACAAATGCGGGGTCCGAACGTTTGCATACAAATGCACTCCATTCATCATTTGATATATAATATTTATATATTCTTGGAGCTTCAGCATTCGTATTTCCTTCTTTATCTTTTAGATAGAAATTAGAGAGGTGAGATCTAAATTCCCGGAGGATTTTCCCAACAACTCTCAATACGTAACTCTTTCTTCCTTCATCAAGAACAAAAGAAGTCTGCAAGCGAAATAAAGATATAGTTTGAGTAAAGTATTTCAATGGAAAAAATTATAAATGACAAAAGAGTGGATCAAAAAAGTTACATGTATATCATTCCACAGTATATATTTGGCATCCTTCAACGCCTTATCTCTCCAGTCATCGATTGTAATGGGGATAATTTGACGAACAACATCCCCAATGTAACTTACAAACATGGAGCTGTTGGGGTCGATTGGCTGACCACTTTCATTCCATCCAACCTAATAAACTCATATAGTAAGTACATGCTTTCAAAAAAGATAAAAAAATAAACAGCAAGCAGAGTATAGTATACCTCAAATTTAATGCCATTGCTCCTTGCTTTTATGACCTTTTGCATTATAGTTGCACCACGTTTGACTTCGTTTTCGTAAGTCTTGGTGTTGACAACTTCTTCATTTTGACATTCTAAATTTTTGGTGGTATCTACAACAAGTTCAACATGCAGTTTAGTATAACTTCAACAAGCTCAACATGCAGTATTCTAAGTACATATCAATATCAGTATATCTTAAACAATCTCAACATGCATTTTAGTGATAACAAAAAATTATTAACATCAATACCTGAATAATGAGGGTTCGAAGAAATACGTTAAATAACAAAAATGAGGGTTCGCAGAAAGTTCGTAGAAATACAATTCGCAGAAATATGGTTTGAAAAAATAAGTAATGAGGGTTACGTATTTCAATGAAAAGATATTGTGTGTAATGGGAGAGATGATCGTGAATGGAAATAAGGTTCGAAATGAGGAAGATGATCGTGGAAATAAGGTTCGTAATGGAATAGATGATAGGGTTTGCAAAGGAAGAGAAGAATGATGAAGGTTGAGATGATAGTGAAGTTTACGTAATGAAGTGGAAACTAAAGTAGTTTACTGTTATATATAAAACCCTTTTACATCGCTTTTTTATAAGCCTTTTACAGCGCTTGTTGGGAAAGCGCTCTATTTATTTTATTTTAAAACGACTCTTTTACAGCGCTTTTTCCAAGCGCTGACAAATAATAATTTTAACCATAATTTTACAAATTTGGGTACTACTAAACAATTCAACGTAGCTTAAATTTATTAATTTATTAAATTAAATCTCTTACGTATTTACTTGTAAAATGTTGAACCTTGTATCCTATGTATTATGTTTTGTATATTAAATTAAAAGATTATTTACATTTTTTAAATAGTTTTGATATATTTTTACAATAAAATATTCATTCTTAGTAATTAAAATATTAGTTCATAGAAAAGTTTAAAAATCTTTTAAAATTGTTTTATTGTACAGTTGAATTAACATCAGTAAATTATTATTTATCAAAATATCAAAATTGATTTTGATTAATGAGATATTAACATATTTTTATATATCATATTTGTATGTGTTATATATTATTTTACCCTTATATAGGTTATTTTACTTTATTGTTATTTTAATTATATTATTATTATAATAAATTAAATTACATTTTTATATTTAATATTTTTCGTTAAAGATTTCTTTTTTATAGGTCTGAAATGAATCAACAGGAGCAAACATAAGGAAGCTTATGTACCTGCATCCACAAGATTTGGATGTTGGCGTAGGACTTCTTTCTCACGTTCCCATGTAGCTTCTTCTGAGGTTAACCCTTCACATAACACCTTTACTAACGGGATCACCTTATTCCTTAGAGTCTTGGTACTCTTTTCAATAATTTGAGTAGGTCTAGAATTAAATATTTAACTATCTTTCAATTGAACTGACTTAGGAGCTATCACGTGTGAATTATCGGATACATATGTTCGCAGTTGAGAAACATGAAATACGTCGTGAAGATTAGATAATTGTGGCGAAAGAGCCAATTGGTAAGCAACGGACCCGGCTCTTTTTAGAATTTGGAAAGCACCCATGAGATGTGTTCAACTTTTTTACTTTCATTGACCTTCTCACCCCAGTATTAGGAGTGACTCTCAAGAATACATGTGCCCCTTCTTGAAATTCCATTGATTTTCTTCTCCTGTCAACATAACTCTTTTGCCTACTTTACGTTGTACGCATCCTTTCCCTAATTATTTGAATTTTACTAGTGGTCTCTTGAACTAAATCAAGTCCTAACAAAGACTTTTTACCAACTTCACACCAACACAAAGGGGACCTACACTTCCTTCCATAAAGAGTCTCATATGGTTACCTATGCTAGAGGGATATCATATTTCTATAAAATTTACAGCGGATAAATAAAATATGTTATCAAGGAAATAAAAATTTTATAACTAATTTAGGATATCACATTTCTCAAAAATCAAAAGGAACACTTTAAACTTCTTTACTCCTATAAAATAGTGCAATCTTAATAAGTTGGATTTAAGTATAATTACTTGATTTAATTCTAAAAACTTACTAGTACTTATTGTAACACCCTAAACCCAAATTCGAATAAAAAGTAAAATGCATTAGTTTTTAAAGAGATTCTCAGCGGTTCTAAAATAGAGTATAATTTTTTTTTTCAAACTATAAGGTTCAGGATGTCACCTTTACCCTTACACAAAATGCTTGCATAAAAATTTTCAAACAAAAAAAATCCTTTAATATTGAATATAGTTGAGGTTTATTAAATAAATATTTCTGACATAGAAACAAGTTCTAAACTCAGAGAAAATTAATTTCTATCTTCGAATAAAAGATAAAAATAACACAATTGATCGATCATATTTACAAAAATCGAAATTAGTTATAAACTCAATAAAATAAGAATAATTACTCCAACCTAGTATCACCTATTCAGAGTGTGGATCACCAATCGATAACCTGAAATGACTGCACTCACGCAAGCGCCAAACTCAAACAGCGAGGGGTGAGTATCGAAATTATGTAACAGTATAAGATTAACGAGGAGAACACCCAATTAGTCAAATCAGCACAAACATGGGAAACACTCAAGATCATAATATCAAAGGTTAATCTAAATCAATCACAATAGAGCAGTCACAAGGATGAAATGCTATGCATGTCCTATACTCTATACTTCTTCATCATTTGGTACCATTCTACTCTGAAGTACTTGGTTAGGAGGCCTGATACTATGCCACTACAAGAGTGGACGGGCAATTCATGAATGGCCAAGTCCTCATAGATCCCCTCAACTCAACCCGAGACATATAGACGCGATGATCGGGGTACCCTTGTGTTGTGCGGTAGCTCCCGGCCTTAGGGAATAATCCACTAATCCACTTAGGAATTCCCCACTAGAGGTACCCCCAAGGTCTATCAGTCTTACCTTACAGTTCGACTGTATCCCTCCACGATCAGGCTCATTCAGTTGTACTTCCCTGAATCACTAGGTTTGTCAGACCCTCCCTATATGATGACAAAATAATCCTAACTCCAAAATCTACAACACGCATCTCATACTTACTCGATCATCACAACTCAATATGTTTCATATTGACTTCAATTTATTCATCATTATATGTATATCAGTCACTCGCAATAAAATCCCAATATTTGATTTACACGATGCACAATACACAGTCCAGTTTCATCAATCACATAAAAAGGAATCAAATAGATGGCACGTTCAAATAATATCACAAATTCAATCAAGTAACAAAAACACTCAAGTACATATCATTCATACAATAACAATCATCATAAGATTTTATAAAATTAGACAACATGGAATCTTGATATAAATAGATTCACGACAATTCTATAGGTTGCTAAATCATATTTTAGTCCTTACTATTACCATTCATATATTATTAATTGATTATTATTACTCAATAGGGCTAGACCGTACGTAGTAATCCTCAAATGAATCTTGGAAATTTCGGCATTCCCGTTCATCCCACGTTATTTTATACTCATAATGTCGAACCTCCTTTCACCCCTTACCTTAGCTAAAGATTTTTCACAACGAAGCCAATCCACTGATTTAATGTGTCACGTCTTCGCCAACCACCGTCTCTAACAGTCCACGAAAGAAAATAAATCAACACAATAACCAATACAAATTAATTACTTGCTCCAACAAATATATAAATTATTTATTAAAATTAATTAAATAAATTATTTGCTACTTATAATATAACTAAAAATAAATTTAATATCATCAAACATACATATTAGTATACCAACATAAAACAAACGTCTAATTTTAATTAAAACAAAATAGAATCACATATTTAAATACATAAATAAATAAATAGGGCATATGTCTATAGTTTGGGTGTTAAAAATAGGTAAGCAATAAATCCTATATAATGAAACTAATAGTGTTTACATTTATTTAAATTGATGAGTGTTGTAACAATTTTTAATTATAACTAAAATAAAAATGAAGTATTTTAGATGTAAAACGCTTGTCGGATATCTGCTCAACATTAATATACTTCAATCATATCAACTTTATCACTACACAAAATTAAAATAAAAATAACACATATCCAATATTACTATAATCCGTATAAAGGAATATAAAAGTATAATATTATAACATTTAAGTTTATAATTTGAATAATTAAATAATAATTATATATATATATATATATATATATATATATATATATATATATATATATATATATATATATATATATATATATATATCGAAGTTGGACAACATCCAAACAATACCATAATAATATTATTTACATACAATTGTTCATTTTATTGTTACAAACATGTATTTTAAGGTTTTGCAAAACTAATAAACAACTTTAATTAATTAGTATTTCAAAAACAATAAACCTAATTAATTAGCAGATTTATCATTACAAAAAAAGAAAAATAAAAATAAAAAGAACACATGCCGTGTATTGATGTAATTTGATGAAATTTGAAAAAGTATATTAAATTGATGGAATTAGGAACATGGCATATGTATAACTAAGGTTACATTATCATTATTATTATTATTAAGGTTCCATTATTATTATTATTATTATTATTATTATTATTATTATTATTATTATTATTATTATTATTATTATTATTATTAATAATAATTTTATTATTGTCATTATTATTATTATTATTAAAATAGATGGTATATCAATGCAATTAGCAATGTTTCCTTACTCTCTGGTGCACGTTATTAAACATTGAATTATAATTAAATAAACAAAAGTATTTAGACTTAACATAAATTTTAGACTCTCTGATATAACCTAAGATTATAATTATAAAGAATATAAATAAAATATATAATAAAATATATATGATCATATAATAATTAAAAACATAAGGAAAATTATGCACAATATTAATACAAATTAGTCAAGTCCTAGATTGGATATTGACCCTGAACATGGAAAGAAATTATATGCAATTAGCACTCATTTTGATTCAAGCCTCTCAAATTTGTATATCGATAAATATAGCAGAATAATAATTTCAATACCCAAGTGTTAATCCTACCATAATCTTTAGAGTTTCTGACAAATTCATAAAATGAAGATTTAATAAAAAAAATAATACGACATAAAATATGTATAGATAGCAAAATATGAGGCTTGATATTGTGCCACCATCCCGGTGGACGGACAATTCAAATTGGCCCTGCCTCATAGATCGCCTCAACTCAACATGGGGCACATATACGTGACAGTCGAGGTAAACGTGTGTTGCGTGGTAGCTCCCGACATTTGGAGTGCTACCTCCAAGTCACCTAGGAATTCCCCACCCGTATACCTCCAAGGTCTAACAATCCTGCCTTAAGGCTCGACAACAGACCGCCACGATCAAGCTCATTCAGTTGTACTTCCCCGGAATCACTAGGCTTGTCAGGCCCTACCTATATGATGACAAAATAATCTTCACTTCACAAATTCTCAATATTTATTTTCTCCCCTCGTTAGCTTAGACTACTCCATTAAGAGCATCATCTTTATAAATCATCATTATTTCATCGTATATGGGGTACTTCAATATTCTTATCACAATTTGATAACGCCATTAATCATACATAATCATAATCATCGTATAAACTCATCAAAATTTTATAACATCACTAATCATACATAATCGTAATCGTGATATAAACTCATCACAATTTTATAACATCACTATTATCGATAAAAAAAAACAGCATTATCATTCCGCATACATATATAATACCATGCATCCATATTTTATTATCATATCACATAAAGTCGTCTAATCAAACATATGCATCAAATTCATTTCAAATCAAATATCATAATAATATCAAATATCACACATTTAACGAAATTAAATCAATCAACACCTTATAAAAATTTCTATTCCATATTTTAATATCACAATTTCCATATTTTCACATTAATCAATTTATTACTCAAAGGGCTACTGCTGTACGTAGCGAGCCCCGAATGAATCATTGGAAAATACAGTTTTCTCGTTCATCTCACATTATATTATACTCATGAATTCAAATGCTCTCTCACCCCTTACCTTATTTTGACGCTTTCACACACGAATACGATTTCACGAGCAAAAAGTCTTTGTTCATTGACTCTTTGTTCTTCAATCGATCTAACTCGACATTTTATGAGTTAGACCCATATGCAATAATAAAACCTAATTAAATAATAAGAAAAAAATATTAATTGAATAGGGAATTTCAAAATAATAAGACAAAAAATATTATATTATAAATATGATTTTACAAATATGATTTTTAAAAATACGAATGATTTTGATTGTGTGTATTGGAGATGGGTCTTGTACACCACATATTGATGAGTTTTAAACTTCACAAAGAGATAAGGTTTAAACTCCACACAGATGGGTCTTGTACCCCACATATAGATGAGTATTAAACTTCACAAAGAGATAAGGTTTAAACTTCACACGAATGGGTCCTCTACCCCACGCATAGATGAGTTTTAAACTTCACAAAGAGATGAGTTTTAAACTCCACATGGATGGGTCTTGTACCCCACATATAGATGAGTTTTAAACTTCACAAAGAGATGAGGTTTAAACTCCACATGGATGGGTCTTGTACCCACATATAGATGTGTTTTAAACTTCACAACGAGATGATGTTTAAACTCCACACAGGCCTTGTACCCTGTAACAACCCGTTTTTCTAAGCGATGGTGTATTTTTTTTTTTTTTTAAAGAAATTAAAATAAAACAGAGAAATAAATGAGGTAATGCCTTTGGATAAATGATTGAGTCATTATAATTTACAAGCAGTGGAAAAGTTTCTCAAAATATGAATCCAAAGTATTTACACAACAACAAATGATACATGGAACTCATTCAAATAAGATGTCATACTGACAATATTAGTAAAGGTACAGTTTTCCTGTTCAAAATAACGTAATCCAAAAGAAATACATTTGTTCCCTCTATGTCATCCTAATCTGATCATTCTACAAAAATACTATAGCTATACACCCTGAGTGATCTCCACGCGCCCCGTGAGATCCTCCCAACATAGCTCCAGTCAAGCATTCCCATCTACATTCCCGTCCGTAGGGTACCAACCGATAGGATCGTCCTGGCTCTCATCTGAGGGCAAAGCCCAGATTTCCACAATAGTTGTAAAGGGTCACCAACCGAAATTAACAATTAACACATAACTTTTAAGTTTTTAAATGCACAAAATAACCTTTCAACTTAGCATGCACCTTAAAAGGATTTTCCATATGCTAAAAGTTCATATAATGCTTACCAATTAAAAATGAAATCAAAATAAGGTTCTCAATCCATCAAGTAATACATAACTAACCAAGACATTGATAAATCAATTGAGCAATCTATTATCTAACTCAAAATAAGAATTTCTACTAAGCCAATCGATTTCCAAATCGATTTCCTGAAGGTTTTTAGTGAAATTTGAACTCTGGGCTTAATTCAATTGATTGGGCAATCAATTGATAGAATAGCTGAGCCCCTGACTTAATGCCAATCGATTTCCAAATCAATTTTTGTCAGTTTTGCTGAATTCCTGCATGGCCAAATCGATTGAGAAATCGATTTTATAAATAGTTGAGCCCCTGTAACTTCCCAAATCGATTGGGAAATTGGTTTTATAAATAGTTGAGCCCCTGTAACTTCCCAAATCGATTGGGAAATCGATTTCCCTGCTTATCCTTCCAAAATTACATAAATTAATTCAATCACATTCATACACAACTCCAAATCTTAACACTTAGCAATTCCCACACAATCACCACGACAAATTGGGTTTCGAAATAGTTTTACAATCCATCACACTTACACACGATAATCAATACATAACACTTAGCAATTCCAACACAATGACCACGACAACTTGAATTTCGAAATAGTTTACAATCAGTCACACTTACACACAAAATCAATACATAACACTCAATCATAACTTGATTCAAACACGACTCGTATGCCAAGCACCCTAATGCTATGCGTATATGCCAAAATGCATGGACTCGGAATTCCAAACCAAGACCCCCTCGAAGGATCGTAAATCATAATTGTACCGCCTATCGCAGGCCAAAGTACCAATTACCGAGGTTCCACCTATCACGGGTCAACACGATTTACTAAAAAGCGTAAATCATAAACGTACCACCTATCACGGGTCAGCACGATTTACTAAAAGAAAAAGCGTAAATCGTAAACGTACCGCCTATCACAGGCCAAAGTACTATTTACCGAGGTGCCACCTATCACGGGTCAACACAATTTACCAAAATGAAATGCATGAGCATACACAGACTCCATCCACCACAATCGTTAAGCAAATGCAGGTATTAAAAGATTCCCCATTTTTAATACTCATTTAACTTAAACGATTTTCACAACAAACATTAAGCAAACAGAAATATTAAGAGGTTCCCCATTCTTAATACTCTTTTAACTTAAACGATTTTCCAAAACAAACATTAAGTAAACAAGACATTAAGAGATTCCCCATTCTTAATACTCATTTAACTTAAACGATTTTCAAAAACAACATTAAGTAAACAAGACATTAAGAGATTCTCCATTCTTAATACTCATTTAACTTAAACGATTTTCCAAAACAATATTAAGTAAACAAGACATTAAGAGATTCCCCATTCTTAATACTCATTTAACTTAAACGATTTTCCAAAACAACATTAAGTAAACAAGACATTAAGAGATTCCTCATTCTTAATACTCATTTAACTCTAATGGTTTTCAAATTCCACACAAACCAAACTCAAACATATTATCAAATTCAATCCACGATCCACACCAAAACACATCAATTCATTTCTCCACAAAATCCAACCATATACATATCAAATTTCATCAGTATTGATTAAGAAACACGTCAAATACGACGAACACAAATCAACACAATCCACCACTCAAACACAACAAGTTTCATTTACTCAAAATCATACATAAATGAGTTTAAATTCATTTTCCACGAAACATTCATCAATATAACCAAAACCTAACTCTAAGATTTTACCCATAAAGCCTTAGATTCATTTTCCCCCAAATCAACACTTCAACCCTAACAAATTTCTTTCCACACAACCACAGATAAGTCCCTAAATGCAAACTAGAAGTTTGGAAGGAGCCCTTACCTTCACGTTAGCTTTAACGTTCGGTTACGGTACCGCGAGTAAATCCGGTAAAATCTCCGCTCGCAACGTCGCCTCCAAAGTTGGTTCCCTAGCACCGTAGCGTGGTAGTGAGCAACTTTCCCTTCTATCTCTTCGCGAAACGAAGCTTAGATCTAGATGAAACGGGGAGGTTTGTGTTTGACGGTTTTGAAATCCTTAACTCCGTTTTCGAATCCGAGAAGGAGGAATGAGTTGGGAGCTTGATCTTTCTCACCCACTAGCATTGGGTTTCAATTCTCGAACTTAAAGGAAGCAAAGAAAAACGAAAATGGAAGGAGGGAGGGAGGTTCACGCAAGGCAGGGAGAGAGAAGATGGAAATGTTTCTTTTCCTTCCTTCTAATTTCCTTTTCTTTCTTTTCTATCTCCTTTCCTTTTTCCTCCAAACAACCATATATATATATATATATATATATATATATATATATATATATATATATATATATATATATATATATATATATATATATATTAATTATAACTTAACAAATATCTCAAAATATCTAGATATTTGTTAAATTCCCATTTCACCCGTAACGCATTAAATTCTTCGTAAAAGATTCACCGCAGTTAATTTAATTTATTCATCGACGAGTAATTCTAATCAGCATCAAAATATCTTTTTGATCATATAAACTCCAAAATATTAATAACTTTGGCTAAAAAGCCTCCGAGTTCAATACCAAAATACACTAAAATACATAAAGTATACTTTAAAGTTATGGGTCTTACATACCCCACATATAGATGAGTTTTAAACTCCACAATGAGTTTAAACTCCACACAGATGGGTCTTATACCTCACACTGAATGAGCTGGTGCTCCACATGATGAGATAATACTCCCTTCACGGATGTAGTATATCTTCATATAACGATGAAACATCATTGAATTGATTTATTTATTTTCTGTAGAAGAAATGTTTGTATTGAATTTATTTGATTATGAAAGATGTAAATTATTGTTAATTTAATTGATTATTGGAAGTAATTGGTCATTATAGAAAAATCATAGTTATATCAAGAACATTTCTAAAGAATATTTTTGGAAGAAGGCGGGTGCCATGATTGAATTTTTTTTTTAATTCTATACACCCGTATTAATATATAGTAGATTTATTTGAATCTTTTGAATTTTTACTTTTTATGTGTAAAATACTAAACCCAAATCATAAAATATATAGCAATATAGCGGTGAATTAACAAATTTAACATAATAAAAAAAATCTAAAGACTTTTTTTGGATAGAATAAATATAGTAAATCCTAAAATCAAATGTAACATCCTAAAATCAAATGTTAGAAACAATAAAATTTTCCAACTTAAAAATAATCTAAATTATAAATTATTATTATTGTTGTTATTATTGTTATTATATTTTTTGGCATGTGTTCATAATTTTGTTATATGGACAAATCATAGTAATTTTAAGAGTGTTAGTGTTAATGATTGAATGATAAAAAATAAATAATTAAATAAGACATCTATATAAATTATGATTGATTGTAAATGGATGAGATGACTGTGCAAGATGTATAAGTCACGTTATGTTAAAACAAACAATCCACTTGGATGACAATGAATATAGGTGATTTGTTGCATAATTGATGACTTTAGTAGAAACAATTCAGTTTTTAATTAGCACAACAAAGCAATTCGCTACGATAAGGGAAGAAATGCACATATACGTGGAACCGCCATCATACTATGAGCAATTTTAGGATTCATGGTTAAGTTATATTATACATATAGGAATATAAATTGATACTAAAAAAAAAAAGAAAGGGTGTTTTGAATTAAAAAAATTAAAATAGAATATAGAAATACTTCGTGGTTGCAGACCAACGATAGCGATTAATAGCAGATAATAGAGAGCGAATATTTCTATCAAAGAAGGCTTCAAAATGAGTAATCACACCATTTAATTTTTCACGATAGAGTTATTTTGGGAAATTCGGATGGAAAAAAGTTAGATATTTTGAATGGTATTTTCTTATAAAATAAATTTGTTGAAAACTTAACTCTATTAAAATTAGGTTTTTATGAACTATAATAATGATTATGAATTTATTTATTTAGTATTGTTTGTTGAATTACCGTTCTTATGATTGTTTGAATATATACTCTTTAAAAAGATTGTTTTACTATATTTTCTTGAAGGGATGTTGTTATTATATATTCAAATAAAATATTATATTATAAATATGATTTTACAAATATGATTATTAAAAATATGAATGATTTTGATTGTGGGTTCGGGGAAAACTGTGACACCCTAAACTCCAAAATAATATATAATAATTTATATCATCTTTCTATAAAATTTGCAGCGGATAAACAAAAATCTATTTCAAAGAAAATAAAAAACTTTTATTTTCAATTTAAGATATCAAGTTTCTCGAAAATAAAATAAAAACACTTTAAACTTAATTTTTTCATTAAAATAGTGCAATCTCGATAAGCTTGATTTAATTATAATTACTTGGTTTAATTCTAAAAACTAAGTAGTACTTCTAAGATTTTCATACAAAATTTCTTTTCAAATTAAATAAGAAAATACAAATTACAATCCTTATTCCCGGTATCACCTATCAGAGCGGAGTTCATGCCAAACTTGAACTTCAAGACTCATTAACCTGTAACAACTACGATTTCGCAAACGCAGGGCCAAACCAGTCAAACACAAATAACGAAGGAGGTGAGTTTTGAAATCATGTTAATAGTATAATATAAATAAGAATAACACACAAACAATCATAATAGAACCGTATGATCACACAAACATTCCATCAAGAAAATATCACATTACAAAGTCAAAATCTCTCAAGGAAAATCAATAAATTTCACTATAACATCAAATTGCCTAAGAGATATTATCACCACACACGATACATTATAATCACAACAAAACAATCACAATAAAATGCAATGTTATGCATGAGCTTAGACACTACTTCACAATGTGGTACCATTCTAACTCTGAAGTACTTGGTTAGGAGGCTTGGTACTATGCCACCATCCTAGTGGGCGGACAATTCAAATTGGCCCTGTCCTCACAGATCCCCTCAACTCAACCTGGGACACATATACGTGACAGTAGTGGTAAACGTGTGTTGTCTGGTAGTTCCCGACATTTGGAGTGCTACCTCCAAGTCACCTAGGAATTCCCCACGTCACATCAAAAAATGGAACATGGACCCATCAAAAGAAAAGTCATCAGACAGTTTAATCCTAGATACAATCTTCCAAAATGAAATAAATACAACCACAAAAGAAAGGCATCTAGTCCTTATACAACCACCTAATCTGGTATGTCAAACTACATGCCCGTCTCCAAAGTACTAACCGTAGGATGATCCTGATTCTCATCTGAGGGCAAAGCCCATATTTCCACAATAATTGTAAAGGGTCACCAACCGAAATTAACAAATATCACATAATATTTAAATTTCAAATGCACAAAATAACCTTTCAACTTAGCATACTCCTTGAAAGGGTTTTCATATGTCAAACATACATAAATAATGTTTAAAAATGATGTTTTGACAAACTACACTGTCATAGCCGAATACAATTGAGAAAATGCATATTTTCAATTCTAAAACGGCTCTGAATCAATCAACACTTCAAACATTAATATTATTAATTATGAACACATAATTAACACCAAATTAATTTCCACAAATTCACACCTCAATCACTCATTGAACATTCATAACATCAATTATGAACACATAATTACATCAAAACTTAATTAACCCAACTTCACACCTCAAAGCAATTACAACAAATCACAACAACAACCGAATATGTATATACAATCATCATAGTATAACAAACATGACTCGCGTGCCAAACACTCTAAAGCAATGTGTATATGCCAAAATGCATGATTCCAAAATTCCTAACCAAAACCCTTCTTGAAGGGCGTAAATCATAATTGTACAGCCTCTCACAAACCAGTACTAATTACCAAGGTGCAATCTCTCACAGATCAGCGCGATTTACTAGCATGCAGTCGCTTACAGACCAGCACGACATACAAGAGTGCAATCGCTCACAGACCAGCACAATTTTCTAGAGTGCAATCGCTCACAGATCAGCACATTCTAGAGTGCAATCTCTCACAAATCAGCATGATTTACTAGCGTGCAGTCGCTCACAGACCAGCACGACATACAAGAGTGCAGTCGCTCACAGACCAACACAGTTTTCTAGAGTGCAATCGCTCACAGATCAGCACATTATAGAGTGCAATCTCTCACATATCAGCACGACGCGACAATCCCTGTAAGGATAAGATGAACCATCAATTCACATGGCATCATCCCGTGGTCCATCATGGCCACCACTATCACCATGGCCCCATCGCGGTCACCATGTACTATGAAATGCATAAGCATACTCTGACTCTTTTCACCACAATCATTGAATAAATGCAGCTATTAGAAGATTCCTCATTTTTAATACTCATTTAACACTAATGATTTTTCCAGATAAAACAGAGAGCATACTCAAACATATTTATTCACACCAATTTAAATTTCCACAAACACACCTAAACCACCTCTCCAAATTCCATCCACACATAAATTGAATTAAATTCATTTTCCACCAAGTCACACATAAATTTCTTTCCAAAAATTCATAATATTAATTATGAACACATCAATTTCACCAAACATGAATCACCAAAATTTTCAAACATTAATCACCCATTTTCAATCTCCAAAATTTCCAACCATAAATCACCACAACAACATTAATATATCAGAGTTCTCCCCACCGCTAACTCGGTGCAACGGTCTCGATTCCTTTTCGAGACGCAAGGAGCTAACTACATAAACATAATTATTTATAACAATTTGTTCACAATAAAATTAATCCAACCACAACGAAATTCCCAAAGTTAAATCTTTTTGACACATCAAACTTTTAAAACCAAATAATCTATATTATTTACTTAAAACTAAATAAAATAAATATTGTCCAAATTTCGCATACACATACTCGACTATTAAAGCACCGAAATTTTTGAGTTAATAAAATATTCAAAACTTTTTTTTTCTTGTTAAACTCCATCCAATAGTAATTAAAAAAGTAACATTTTAAACTTTAACCATTGTTAATTTCAATCTATCTTTTTTCTCAAACTCTTTAACTTAGTTAAAATTTGAACTTTTTCACAACTTTAACAACTTTAAATTTTTCGTAAAATTTCAACTTCAGTTCAAACTCATTTATTTGAAAATAACTCATTACGTAACTCAAACTCATCAAATTTAATTACCGCCAGTTCACACCAACAACAATCAATTCAATTCCACAAGACACATATAACACCTCTATTAAATTTCAACAATTCAAACATAACTCACCCAATTTCAAAACTCCATATTTTTACACATAACCCACCAAATTTCATCAATTCATTTTCCACAAAATGCGTAAATAAATCACATCTCAAAAGTTCATAATAATAATTATGAACATATAAATCACATCAAATATGGATCACCATAAACCACACCTCAAATTTAAATTTCAGTAAATCGCACATAATCGCATTAAATTCATTTTCTACAAATTCACACATCAAATTTCTTTTCCACAAAATCACAAATAATGTCCTAAATGCAAACTAAAAGTTTGGAAGGAACCCTTATATATATATATATATATATATATATATATATATATTATATATATATATATATATATATATATATATATATATATATATATATATATATATATATATTATATATATTATAATAAAATCAATTCCAAAACAAATATATAGATATTTTTATAAAAATCATCATTATGCTTGTCACCTCACATCACATCACAAACCACTTTTTCAAAAAATATCTACTCTCGCCGCAATTCAATCGACAAATGGATTTTTCTGAAAAAATGCTGCATCTCATTTTTTTTTTCTTCGACAAAAGATTCACTGTAATTAATCTAAATTATTTATCGACAAATAATTTTAATCGGATCTCAAAAAAGATATTTTTGGCATTTAGCTCACAAAATGCCATAAAATTGGTTAAAAAGTCTCAGAAATTCAACACAAAATTTCCCAAAATACATAAATTAGAATTTAAAATTAAGGGTCTTACAACTCCATTAAGAGCATCATCTTTATAAATCATCACTATTTCATCATATATGGGGGTACTTCAATATTCTCATCACAATTTTATAACGTCATTAATCATACATAATCATAATCGTTGTATAAACTCATCACAATTTTATAACGTCACTAATCATACATAATTGTAATCATCATATAAACTCATCACAATTTTATAACATCACTATTATCGATAAAAAATTAGCATTATCATCCCACATACATATATCATACTATGCATCCATATTTTATTATCACATCACATAAATTCGTCTAATCAAACATATGCATCAAATTCATTTGAAATCAAATATCATAATAATATCAAATACCACACATTTAACGAAATGAAATCAATCAACACCTTATAAATATTTTTATTCCATATTTTAATCTCATAATTTCCATATTTTCACATTAATCAATTTATCACTAAAAGGGCTACTGTTGTACATAGCGATCCCCTGATGAATCGTTGAAAAATATGATTTTCCCGTTCATCTCACATTATATTATACTCGTGAATTCAAATAGTCTCTCACCCCTTACCTTATTTCAACGCTTTATCAAACCCAAAAATAAATGAGAGTTTTCAACGGCAACTGGATTGACAAGTAAAACGGATTTTCCTTTCCAAATCAAGATGGATTTAGATGGTACTGTGAGTCTGAATTATATTGTCATCCTTAATTGTGGAACTTGTCTGATTTTTTTAATTTATTTAAAAAGCAATTCTACCCTATTTATATGAAAATAAATTCTTAAATATTGACATGAAATTTACCTGCGGAAATTCTTAAGAATAAAAACACTCATAAAATGTAACATCCTAAAATCAAATGTTAGAAACAATTAAAATTTCCAATTTTTAAATTTAAAGATAATCTAAATTATAAATTATTATTATTATTATTATATTTTTTGCCACGTATTTATAATTTTGTTATAAGGAGAAATCATAGAAATTTTAAGAGTGTTGCTGTTAATGATTGAATGATAAAAAAATTAAATAATTAAAAAGGACATCTATATAAATTATGATGGATTGTAAATGGATTAGCTGACTGTGCAAGATGTATAAGTCACGTTATGTTAAAACAAACAATCCACTTGGATGACAATGAATATATGTAATTTGTTGCATAATTGATGACTTTAGTAGGAACAATTCAATTTATTACTAGCACACCAAAACAATCCGTTAAGATAAGGAACGAAATGCACAATATACGTGGATTTTATGAACTGTGATAATTATTATGAATTGATTTATTTATTATTGTTTATTGAATTACCGTTCTTATGATTGTTGAATATATATTCTTTAAAAAGATTGTTTTATTATATTTTCTTGAAGGTTTGTTGTTATTATATATTCAAATGAAATATTATATTAAATATATGATTTTAAAAATATGATTATTAAAATATGAATGATTTTGATTTGTGTGTGCTGGAGATGAGTCTTGTACTCCACATATTGATGAGTTAAACTTCACAAAGAGATAAGGTTTAAACTCCACACAGATGAGTCTTGTACCCTATATATAGATGAGTATTAAACTTCATAAAGAGATGACGTTTAAACTCCACAGGATGAGTTTTGTACCCTAAATATAGATTAGTATTAAATTTCACAAAGAGATGAGGTTTAAACTCCACATTGATGGGTCTTGTACCCTACATATAGATGAGTTTTAAACTTCAATAAAAGATGAGATTTAAACTCCATATGGATGGGTCTTGTACCCCACATATAGACGAGTTTTAAATTTCACAAAGAGATAAAGTTTAAACTCCACACGGATAGGTCTTGTATCCCACGTATAGATAAGTTTTAAACTTCACAAAAAGATGAGGTTTAAACTCCACATGGATGGGTCTTGTACCCCACATATAGATGAGTTTTAAACTTCATAAAAAGATGAGGTTTAAACTCCACATGGATGGGTCTTTGTACCCACATATAGATCAGTTTTAAACTTCACAAAGAGATAAGGTTTAAACTCCACATGGATGGGTCTTGTACCCCATTTTTAAACGAGTATTAAACTTCATAAAGAGGTGACGTTTAAACTCCAAACGGATGAGTTTTGTACCCCAAATATAGATGAGTATTAAACTTCACCTAGAGATGAGGTTTAAACTCCACATTGGTGGGTCTTGTACCCTACATATAGATGAGTTCACAAAGAGACGAGGTTTAAACTCCACATGGGTGGGTCTTGTAACCCACATATAGATAAGTTTTAAACTTCATCAGAGAGATAAAGTTTAAACTTCACATGGATGGGTCTTGTACCCCATATATAAATGAGTTTTATACTTCACAACAAGATGAGGTTTAAACTCCACACAAATGGGTCTTGTACCTCACACTAGATGATCTGGTGCTCCACATGATGAGATAATACGCCCTTCACAAAAGTACTATATCTCCTTATAATGATGAGACATCATTGAATTGATTGATTTATTTTCTGCAGAATAAATGTGTGTATTGGATTTATTAGATGATGATAGATGTGGATTATTGTTAATTTATTTGATTATTTAAAGTAATTGGTCATTATAGAAAAATCATAGTTATATCATGAATATTTCTAAAGTATATTTTTGGAAGAAGGCGGGTGCCATGATCGACTTTTTCGGTTACCGCTTCGGTTTAGAATATTCACTGTGATTTAGTATCTCATTAAAGTGTTGTTTTCAGATACTGAGACCATTGGGGACGTCCAAAGTTGTGAAGTCCTACCCCCTTTAAGAAGAGTGATTTCCTTCGATTAGGTTAGTAGATCTAGAATAAGTAGACATAATGTCTACATCGTACTTTATTTCGGGATTGTATACTATTTGCCTAGTTTTGGATATTTTAATTAGTAAAGATTTTTCAGTTGTAAGGATTTATTTTGAGATTTCATAACATTACTTCTTTTGAACAATTCATAATTTATTACAATACCTTATTCTCTTATATAATTTTGAAATTTTTTCTGTTATTACCTCAATTTTTATATCCACATAACTGGGCGTTACATTTTTGGTATCAGAGCCAGGTTCAAACCTAGGTCAGAATGTGGTGTGGGTTTACTTTACTTTATTTTTATGATTAATTTAAAAAAAAATCAAAATCAAAACTTGGGCTTATAGGATTGTTTGTTAGAGTCATAAATTTTGCATGCTATTATGTTGGATGGGTGTGGCCAACTCAATGATTGATTCTTAGTGCGCAGATTTATGGCGTGTAATAGGCTTGGAATGAATGACGCACTTGTCGATGCTCTCAGCTTGATGGCTACAGCCATGCGAGAACATACAAAGACTCTTCGTCAGTCATAGACCCTCAATATGTAGGAATTTCTAAATTCCGAAAGAACAATCCACCACCATTTCAAGGAAGTTCTGATCTAGTTGAGGCAGAAGAATGGTTGCTGAAGTTAGAGAAAATCATTCGAATAATACGGTGCAATGATAGTCAAAAAGTGGACCTTGCCATTTATATGTTAGAGTCTGATGCTGAGCATTGGTGGCATTATGCTAGAGGAGGTCTACTGACATAGGGAGTTCCCGTTACTTGGGATGATTTAAATAGATATGTCTAGAAAATTATTTTCCCCACAGTGTTCGCATTCAAAAGGAAACAAAGTTTCTTCATCTTCGTTAAGGAGGTATGACAGTTGCAGAGTATGTACCCAAGTTTGAAGTTCTATCAAGGTGCTCTCGCTATCTTAGGGACAACCCATAAGATGAGTGGAATGCAATCAAATTTTAGCAAGGACTAAAAGCATGAGCTACAAAGCTTTATCGGAATTCTAGAGATTCGTGACTACCCCACCTTTGTTAAACAAGTCTAGGGTGGCTGAGCAAATGATGCAAGCGTTGGAAGCTGAGAAATCGAAGGAGAAGTTCAATTCTGTTGGAAAAAGGTTCTACAATAAGGACAATAAATTTCAGAAGAATCTATGTCTTTTGCCCATAATTTCAAAGGACAAGCTTCGATTAGTAAGAATAAGGGATGTGAAAAGTGTGGATTTAATCATGGAAACCAGTCATGTCCTGTCACACGAATTACATGTCTTAAATGTGGAAAGGTTGGACATTATGCTAGATGTTGCCAGAGTGAGGGGCAGTCCCAATCTAGACCATGAAACCATGGGAGAGTCTTTTCACTCCAAGGAGATGAGGTGAAAGAGTAAAATGGTCTGATCAAAGGTATGGGTTTTATTAAGAATAAAAAGTTTATCATATTATTTGAATCAGGAGCGACACATTCATTTATATCTTTGTCTTGTGCGAAAGCCTTGGAATTGACTATTTCTTGTCTACCTTTTGATTTATGTGTTACTACCCCTGCTGAAAAAAATCTTACTAACTCCACTGCATGTTTGAATTCTACTTTTGTTTATCAAAATGTTCCTTATACTGTTGATTTGATTTGTTTGCCTATGTCTGGATTAGATGTTATCATAGGAATGGATTGGTTGTCGTCGAATCATGCAATTATAAATTGTTCTGATAAATCTATCCTTGTTGCACCTCAACCTATGATTATTGATTCACCTCATTCATCCAAATGTTTCATGTCTGCTATAGCTTGTCATAACTATTTAGTTGAGGGAGCTCAAGTATACATGCTCTTATTATTCTAAGGTGGAGGTTGCGGAAAATTTAACCTTGATGCCCTTAGTTAGTGAATTTCCTGATGTGCTTCCTAAAGATGTCTCTAGCTTACCCCCGAATAGAGAATTAGAATTTTCCATTGATTTAGTGCCAAGGTGTGGCCTAGTGTCAATAGAACCCTATAGGATGACAACACTAGAGTTGGATGAGGTCAAGAAACAATTGGAAGATTTATTGGATAAAGGATTCGTTAGGCCTAGTGTGTCACCATGGGGAGCATCGATACTTTTAGCGAAGAAGAAAGATACGAGTATGAGGATATGTGTAGACTATAGAAAATTGAATCAAGTTACCATTAAGAATAAATATCCCTTCCCTATGATAGATGACCTCTTAGATCAATTGAGAGGAGCTTCAGGATTTTCTAAGATAGATTTGAGGTCTGGCTACCATCAAATTAGAGTCAAGAATGAACATATTCCTAAAACAAATTTTAGGACAAGATATGGACATTATGAGTATGTAGTGATGCCTTTTGGAGTTACCAATGCCCCTGCTATTTTTATGGATTACATGATCGAAATTTTAGACCTTTCTTAGATAAGTTTGTGGTAGTGTTCATAGATGATATTCTAATATACTCTAAGAGCTTGAGCGAGCATGAGAAACACGTGAGGATAGTGTTGCAAGTTTTGAGAGATAATAAATTGTATGCAAAACTTGAGAAATGTGAGTTTTGGCTTAGTGAGGTAATGTTTTTAGGACATACCATCTCTAGTAAAGGAGTAGCAGTTGATTCTACTAAGGTAGATGCAATATTAAGTTGGCCCAAACCTAAATCAGATTGGCGGGTTATTATAGGAAGTTTATAGAGGGGTTTTCCAGTCTAGCCTCCTCTCACAAAGTTGACTAGAAAAGGAAAAACTTTTATGTGGGACCAAGAATGCGAGGATAATTTCCAAGAGCTTAAAGGAAGATTAATTTCAGCATTTGTTTTAGCTATACTAGATCCATCCATGAATTTTGTTATTTATTGTGACGCCTCTAAAAATTGTTTAGGACGTGTTTTAATGCAAGAAGGAAAAGTGGTAGCATATGCATCTAGACAACTTAGGTCACACGAGGCGAATTATCCGATCCACGATCTTGAATTAGCAGTTGTAGTCTTTGCTCTTAAGATTTGGAGGCATTACTTGTATGGAGTGAAATTTGAGGTTTTTAGTGATCATAAGAGCCTTAAGTATTTTTTTGATCAAAAGGAATTAAATATGAGACAAAGAAGGTGGATGGAATTTCTTAAGGACTACGACGTTGAGTTGAAATATCACCCTCGAAAAGCGAATGTAGTGGCTGATGCTCTAAGTAGAAAATCCTTACATGTGGCTTGTATGATGGTACAAGAGACAAGCCTATTAGAAGAGTTTAGAGATATGAATTTGGATGTGTTTCCCCTTAGTTCTATAAACTTGAATTTAAATAGGCTAGAAATCAATAGTAACTTGAGAGGGATAATAAAAACAGAGCAACTCTTAGATAAAGAATTATATTCTCTAGTGGGTAAGGAAAATTATACCTTACCTGGTGAAGGTTTAATGTTGTTTAAGAATAAGATCATTGTTCCTAAAGGGGGAATCTTGGGGATAAAATTTATTGCATAATTGATGGCAGTGAATATAGGTGATTTATTGCATAATTGATGACTTTAGTAAAAACAATTCAATTTTTAATCAGCACACCAAAGCAATCCGTTAAGATAAGGGACAAAATGCACAATATAAGTGGAACCTCCATCATACTATGAGCAATTTTAGGATTCCTGGTTAAGTTATATTATACATATATAAATATAAATTGAAAATCAGAAGAAAAATAAAAGAAAGGGTATTCTGAATTATAAAAATTAAAATAAAATATAGAAATACTTCGTGGTTGCAGAACGACAATAGCGATTAATAGCAGATAATATAGAGCAAACATTTCTATCTAAGAAGGCTTCAAGGTGAGTAATCACACCCTTTAACTTTCATGGTAGAGTTATTTTGGGAATTTCGTGTAAAATACATGTTTTTGATGAAGACAAAGATCAACAAATAAGATCAAAGCAACAAAAAGAAGTTCAAATATCTTCATTGATAAAACGTTAAATCCAAACATATTAGATGTTTAATGTAAAGGTAAATGATACAACCAATACTTCAAATACATGGGAACCATTCATTTTTACATATGAATATAAAGTATTTTCAAAAGTCAAAATTACGTTAACAAAGTGTTAAAACTAATATTTTTGACAAAATACAGAGGTGTATTCGAATACAACATGGTGTATTCGAATACAGATGCAAGTCAGAAGCAAAAGCTTCACATCTATATTCGACTACGACCTGCTGTAGTCGAATACAAAACAAGTCAGTAGCCAAAACTTTTACATTTATATTCGACTACGACCTTCTGTAATCGAATACAAAGCAAGTCAGTGGCAAAAATTACGAATTTGTATTCGACTACATAAAGGATGTATTCGAATACAAGGTGCAAATTTTGAATAAATCTGAACGTTACAAAGAGGTGTATTCGAATACATACATTCTGTATTCGAATACAACTAGAAGCAATACAATTTTTCAAATATGAAATGGTTCTAGATCATTGTATTAGTTCATCAAACCTCTTGGATCAATGGCCACGAATCTTAAGAGATGCTTATGGAGTATAAATACACCATAACTTCATATCAAAACAGAAAAATCCTTTGAATAAAACCTTGAACAACTTTGAACAAAATTCTGATTTTTACAAAGTACTTGCATTTCACTTTCATATCATTCAGAAAAGTTCTCAAAGTACTTGAAGTATTATTGGATTAAAATCATTATACCTCTCTTATATCCTTATTCCAAATCATATTGTATCACTTGTAAAAGAAAGTAGTACTTTCTTAAATTAGCTTAATCTAAGATAGTGGTGTGCTATCTTGAAGTATTGTTAGAAGTTTATAACAAAAAATCCCAGGGTGGGAATTGTACATTTTCTGACAACAAGTGGATTAATCTATTGAGGTGTGCAAGAGGACTGGATGTACCCTTGGTCATAAGGGGAACTAGGATAATTCTATTGTGTTCTTTATTTTTCTGCCATTTATATTTTTACATACATCAATCCTAAACTCAAAAATAATCCACTAAAATTCTAAAAACCAGAAAATCTCCTAACACCTAATTCACCCCATCCCCTCTTAGGCGTACCTCTGTTCTTACAATTGGCATCAGAGCAGGTTCCGGTAATTTGCTCCTCGATCCTTATTAATGGCTTCCGCACAACCAGTTTTTAGAGATGGTGGTAGTAGCAATAAACCACCATGTTTCGTTGGTGAACACTATGATTTTTGGAAGATACGCATGCAAGCATATCTTGAGGCACAAGGAGATGATATATGGGAAGCGGTAGAAAATGGTCCCTATGTTCCAAAAATAGTTATCAATAATAAAGAAGAAGTAAAGATAAAAGTCTCATGGACAGATGATGACAAAAGGAATGTATTGTTTGATAAAAAGGCCAAAAACATGTTACAATCGGCACTTGGAATGGACGAATTTTTCCGTATATCTCATTGCAAAACAGCTAAAGAAATCTGGGATACACTTGAAATAACACATGAAGGAACTATTAAGGTAAAGCGTTCCAAACTCAACACATTATCTCAAGAGTATGAATTGTTCCGAATGCAGCCCAGAGAATCTATTCTGGACTTGCAGAAAAGATTTTCTCATCTGACCAACCACTTGACGGCTCTTGGAAAAATCTTCACTATTGATGAATTGAACCTTAAAGTTCTTAGATCATTAACAAGGGCATGGCAACCTAAAGTAACGACAATTTCTGAAAAGAAAAGCCTATCAAAGATGTCTCTTTCTGCACTTTTTGGAAAACTCCAAGAACACGAAATCGAACTTGGAAGGTTAGAACAAAGTGAAAGTCAAGAAAAGAAGACCAAAAACATTGCTCTAAAGACCGAATCAAGAGAACAAACAAAAGACGAAAATTCAGATGAAGATGAAAATATTACGTTCCTTGTTAAGAAGTTTGGTAAGTTTCTTAAAAATGGCAGAACTTTCAAAAGGAAAAGTTTTAGGAAGAAAGATAGTTCTACTTCAAATCAAAACTTCACTTGCTTTGAATGCAGAAAACAAGGACATATCAAGGCAGATTGTCCAAACCTTATTAACAAAAATGCCACCAAAAAGAAAGACTTCAAGAAGGCATACATAGCTTGGCAAGACAACAAAGTGAGTTCATCTTCAGAAACAGAAAGTGAAGAATGTGCTAATGTTGCATTGATGGCATCACATCAATCAGATAACGAAGAAGAGGTTAGTAACATAGACTCCCTTCATCATAATAAAACTAATAGTGAATTGATTCTAGAATATAATGAGGCTCAAAACGCCATCAAGGAACTACACTACTTATTGAATGCAAAAATCTGTTCAAACTAGTGTCACACACAAAAGAGACAAATCTCAAGTCTTCAAGAAAACGTTGACACTATGGAAAAGAATTCTGAAAAACTAAAACAGAATTTTGCATGCAATAAATGTGATTCCCTCTCCTTCAAGATTGTTCAATTAAATAGAATAATTGAACGATATGAAAAAGGACAAATAGGCTTGGAAAATGTTTTAAATATGCAAAGATACTCAAATGACAAAAGTGGTCTTGGATAGTCAAACTTTGATAAACCAAACTTGAATAAGACCATTTTTGTCAAAGCAAGTAGTCAATCCAATCAAGAAAATATTATAATTATGAAAAAGGATCACCACTATAAAGAGAAAATTATTCATAGTAAATCTCATACATATGCTTTTAAAAATAGATTTACTCCTACTTGTTCTTATTGTGGTCTCAAGGGTCACACTCCTAATACTTGTCATGTTAGAAACATTAGTATTCCAAAAGGGCATTACATGTGGATAGATAAAGGTACTAACCATCAAGGACCCAAAGCACATTGGGTACCTAATAAAATGTGATTTTAATATTGCAGGTATGCACAAAAAGTACCTCAAATATGTGGTACTTAGATAGTGGATGCTCTAAACATATGACAGGTGATATAACAAAATTTTCAACCTTGACTCTTGAATCAAAGGGATATGTGGTCTATGGAGACAACAACAAAGGAAAAATTTTAGGCATTGGAAAAGTTGGCACAGCCCCATCCCCCTCGATTGAAGATGTATTATATGTTGAAGGTCTAAAACACAATCTCATAAGCATTAGTCAGCTTTGCGATAAAGGATACAAGATAGCCTTCAACAAAGATGAATGTATCATCCAAAATGAAGCTACAAATGAAATACCGTTTATCGGTAAACGTTTCAAAAACATCTTTATACTTAATCTTGACGATTTATCCTTAAAAATGAAATGTCTTTTGGTAAGCGACAATAATGATGCATGGTTATGGCATAAAAGAATTGCACATATTCACATGGATCATTTAATCAAATTGGTCAAGCATGATCTTGTTGTAGGCTTACCAAAAATGAAATTTATAAATGATAAATTGTGTGGCGCTTGTCAAAAAGGTAAGCAAACAAAGAACTCTTTCAAACCTAAAAATGTTATTTCAACTTCAAGACCACTTCAATTAATACATATGGACTTGTTTGGTCCATCAAGAACCAAAAGTCTTGGTGGAAACTCATATGGACTAGTGATTGTTGATGACTACTCAAGGTTCACTTGGACCTTATTTTTGGCATGTAAAAATGAGCCTTTTAAAGCATTTAAGAAGTATGCCAAACTAGTCCAAAATGAACAATCAGCCAAAATTGTATCAATTAGAAGTGATCATGGAGGAGAATTTCAAAATACCTCCTTTGAAGAATTTCAAAATACCTCCTTTGAAGAATTTTGTGAAGAAAATGGAATTTTCCACAATTTTTCTGCACCTAGAACACCATAACAAAATGGGGTTATTGAAAGAAAGAACAAATCTTTGGTAGAGCTCGCAAGGACTATGCTAAGCGACTCAAGCCTACCAAAACATTTTTGGGCTGATGCTGTAAACACAACATGCTATGTCTCCAATCGAGTAATCATTCGGCCGATTCTTAAGAAAACTCCGTATGAACTCTACAAAGGAAGAAAGCTCAATATCTCTCACTTCCACATTTTTAGATGTAAGTGTTTCGTGTTAAACAACGGTAAAGACAACCTTGGAAAATTCAATGAAAAAACCGATGAAGGTATCGTTATCGGCTACTCATTAACTAATAAAGCCTTTAGAATCTTCAATAAAAGAACCTTACTAGTCGAAGAATCAATGCATATAACTTTTGATGAAACTAACCCCGTAGATATCACCCAATTGAGATTTTGAACCTTCCTATGACGATGATGATTTTGAAAGCAATGAGACAAGCAAGGAACATCAACCTGATCAACCAAGTCAAGAAAGTGAAGTCAACATTGAAAAACAAAATGATAATCTTCCTAAAGACTGGAGAACCCATAGATATCACCCAATTGATAACATCATAGGTGACATCAACAAAGGAGTCACAACGAGGCTAAATGTAAGACCCATAATTTTAAAGTATACTTTATGTATTTTAGTGTATTTTGGTATTGAACTCGGACGATTTTTAGCCAAAGTTATTAATATTTTGGAGTTTATATGACCAAAAAGATATTTTGATGCCGATTAGAATTACTCGTCAATGAATAAATTAAATTAGTTGCGGTGAATCTTTTACGAAGAATTTAATGCGTTATGGGTGAAATGGTAATTTAAAAAATATCTAGATATTTTGAGATATTTGTTAAAAGTAATTAAAATATATATAAATATCTTTATGTATATATTTTTTTAGGGAGAAAAGAAAATGATATAAAAAGGAAAGAAGGAAAAAGGAAGAAAAGAAAAACAAAGGAAATAAAAAGAAAGGAAAGAAAACAAGAAACTTCTTCCTCTCCCTCCCTGCGCTCGCGTGAAAACCCCATTTTCATCCTTCTTCCATTTTCGTTTTCTATGCTTCCTTTTGTTCAAGAATAGAAACCCAAGGCTGGGTGGGTGACAGGACAAGGATTTCTCAACTTCATACTTCCTCGTTATTTCGAAAACGAAGAAAAACGGTGTTAGGGATTTCAAAACCGTCAAATACAAACCTCCCCGTTTCATCTAGATCTAAGCTTTGTTTCGCAAAGAGATAGAAGGGAAACTTGCTCACTACCACGCTACGGTGCTAGGGATCCAACTTTGGAAGCGACGTTGCGAGCGGAGATTTTAACGGATTTACTCGCGGTACCGTAATGGAACGTTAAAGCTAACGTGAAGGTAAGGGCTCCTTCCAAACTTTTAGTTTTCATTTAGGGACTTATCTGTGATTGTGTGGAAAAGAATTTTGTTAGGGTTAGAGTGTTGACTTGAGAAAAAATGAATCTAAGGCTTTTTGGGTAAAATCTTAGAGTTAGGTTTTGGTGTTATTGATGAATGTTTCGTGGAAAATGACTTTAACTCATTTGTGTATGATTTTGAGTAAATGAAATTTGATGTGTTTGAGTGATATGTTGTGATGATTTGTGTTAATCGTGTTTGATGTGTTCATAATTGATGCTTACGAAATTCGAGACGTGAATTGGTGTGAATTGTGATTTGGTTTTGATAATATGTTTGAGTTGTTTTGTGTGGAATTTGAAAACCATTAGGGATAAACGAGTATTAAGAATGGGGAATCTCTTAATATCTTGTTTACTTAATGTGTGTTTGCGAAAATCGTTTAAGTTAAATGAGTATTAAGAATGGAGAATCTCTTAATGTCTTGTTTACTTAATGTGTGTTTGTGAAAATCGTTTAAGTTAAACGAGTATTAACAATGGGGAATCTCTTAATGTCTTGTTTACTTAATGTGTGTTTGTGAAAATCGTTTAAGTTAAACGAGTATTAAGAATGGGGAATCTCTTAATGTCTTGTTTACTTAATGTTCGTTTTGGAAATCGTTTAAGTTAAAAGAGTATTAAGAATGGGGAATCTCTTAATATTTATGTTTGCTTAATGTTTGTTGTGAAAATCGTTTAAGTTAAATGAGTATTAAAAATGGGGAATCTTTTAATATCTGCATTTGCTTAACGATTGTTGTGGATGGAGTCAGTGTATGCTCATGCATTTCATCTTGGTAAATCGTGCTGACCCGTGATAGGTGGCACCTCGGTAAACAGTACTGATCCGTGATAGGTGGTACGTTTACGATTTACGTTTTTGGTAAATTGTGCTGACCCGTGATAGGTGGCACCTCGGTAAATAGTATTTTGGCCTGTGATAGGCGGTACGTTTACGATTTACGCTTTTTCTTTTAGTAAATCGTGCTGACCCGTGATAGGTGGCACCTCGGTAAATAGTATTGACCCGTGATAGGTGGTACATTTATGATTTACGCTTTTTAGTAAATCGTGCTAACCCGTGATAGGTGGCACCTCGGTAATTGGTACTTTGGCCTGTGATAGGCGGTACAATTATGATTTACGGCCCTTCGTGGAGGGTTTTGGTTTGGAATTCCGAGTCCATGCATTTTGGCATATACGCATCGCATTAGGGTGTTTGACACGCGAGTCGTGTTTGATTCAAGTTTATGATTGAGTGTTTTGAATTTGAGTTGTCGTGGTAATTATGTTGAAATTGCTAAGTGTTATGTATTGATTATTGTGTGTAAGTGTGATGGATTGCAAAACTAATTCGAGACCCAATTTGTGGTGGTGATCGCGTAGGAATTGCTAAGTGTTAAGATGTGACATTGTGTATGAATGATTTTGAGTTAGTTTATGTATTTTTGGAAGAATATGCAGGGAAATCGATTTCCCAATCGATTGGATGAGTTACAGGGACTTCCCTAATTTGACTTAATCGATTTGCCAATCGATTTTATAATATGTTTTTCAAAACCATTTAAGAAATCGATTTGGAAATCGATTTAGCCATGCAGGAACTCAGCAAAACTAACAAAATCGATTTGGAAATCGATTGGCATTAATACAGGGGCTCAGTTATTCATTCAATCGATTTCCCAATCGATTGAATTAAGCCCAGAGTTTAAATTTCACTAAAAACCTTCAGGAAATCGATTTGGAAATCGATTGGCTTAGTAGAAATTCTTATTTTGAGTTAGATAATCGATTGCTCGATTGATTTATCAATGTTTTGGTCAGTTATGTATTACTTGATGGATTGAGAACTTTATTTTGACTTCTTTTTTATTTGGCAAGTGTTATATGAACTTTTAGCATATGGAAAACCCTTTTAAGGTGCATGATAAGTGGAAAGGTTATTTGTGCATTTAAAAACTTAAATGTTATGTGTTAACTGTTAATTTCGGTTGGTGATCCTTTACAACTATTGTGGAAATCTGGGCTTTGCCCTCAGATGAGAGCCAGGACAATCCTACCGGTTCGTACCCTGTGGATGGGAATGTAGAGGGGAATGCCTGACTGGAGCTATGTTAGGACGATCTTACGGGGCGCGTGGAGATCACTCAGGGCGTTTAGTTTGTTTTGGAGAATGATCAGATTAGGTTGACATAGAGGGAACATACGTCTTTCTTTTGAATTGTATTTATTTTAAAATGGAAGACTGTACCTATACTAATATTGTCAGCTTGACATATTATTTTCGATGGGTTACATGTACCACTTTTTGATGTGTAAATACTTTGGATTCATATTTTGAGAAACTTTTCCGCTGCTTGTAAATTATAATGACTCAATTATTTATCCAAAGGTATTACCTTATTTAATTCTCTGATTTATTTTAATTCCTTTTGAAAAAAAATACACCCTCGCTTTGAAAATCGGGGTGTTACACTAAAACTACAAGATGCTTGCTTGAACATGGCATTTGTTTCTCAAATCGAACCCTCCAAAATTGGTGAAGCACTTAAAGATGATCAATGGATACTTGCCATGCAAGAAGAGCTCAACCAATTTGAAAGAAGCAAGGTATGGGAACTTGTTCCTAATCTTGGAAATAAACACATCATTGGTACAAAATGGTTGTTTAAAAATAAACTTGATGAGAATGGTATAGGTGTCCGCAACAAAGCAAGATTGGTTGCTCAAGGGTACAATCAAGAAGAAGGGATTGACTTTGATGAAACATTTGCCCCAGTAGCAAGGTTAGAAGCAATACGTTTACTACTTGCTTATGCTTGCTCTATGAACTTTGAACTATTTCAATAGGATGTGAAGAGTGCATTTCTCAATGGATACATTAATGAAGAAGTATATGTCAAACAACCACCTGGCTTTGAAGACTCCAAAAATCCCTCACATGTTTACAAATTAAAGAAGGCTCTCTATGGTCTAAAACAAGCTCCAAGAGCTTGGTATGATAGATTAAGCACCTTTCTATGTGAACGAGGATTTGAAAAAGGGAAAGTCGATAAGACATTATTTGTTAAAAGAGATAATGGTCACACACTATTGGTACAAATCTACATCGATGATATAATATTCGGATCAACAAACAATGACATATGTGAAGAATTCTCTTTAATAATGCAAGGAGAATTTGAAATATTCATGATGGAAAAATTAAACTATTTTCTTGGCTTTCACATCAAGCAACTCGAGCACGACATCTTTATAAATCAAGCAAAATATTGCAAAGAATTACTCAAAAAAATTGAAATGGAAAACAGCAAGGAAAGTGCGACTCCAATGGGCTCCGGAACCTATGTTGATAAAGATGAATCAGGTATTTCAATAGAGATATCAAAATATCGAGGTATGATTGGATCTTTATTATATCTAACAACCAGTCAGCCAGATATTATGTTTAGTGTCTGTTTGTGTGCTAGATTTCAGGCGGATCCTAAAGAATAGCATCTTGTAGCAGTAAAAAGAATGATGAAATACTTGAACGGAACAACCAATGTAGGCCTATGGTATCCAAAGGGTAGCATATGTAGTCTAGTTGGATACTCTGATTCAGATTATGCAGGATGCAAAACAGAACGCAAAAGCACAAGCGGCACTTGCCACATCTTAGGTAATGCATTAGTATCATGGTCCTATAAAAAGCAAGCATGTGTTGCCCTTAGCACTGCTAAAGCTGAATACATAGCAGCTGGAAGTTGTTGTGCACAGATTCTCTGGCTCAAAAGCAACTATATGATTATGGACTTAACCTCGGATGCATTCCTCTAAGATGTGACAACACCAGTGCAATCAATATTTCAAAGAATCAAATCATGCACTCTCGGATGAAACACATCGATATACGCCATCACTTTCTACGAGATCATGTGCTTAAAGGAAATTTTGAAGTAATGTTTGTGGATACACACAACCAATTAGCTGACATCTTCACAAAACCATTACCTAAAGAATCATTTTACAAAATACGCAGAGAGCTTGGCATTTTACATGAAAACGATCTTTAAACGGGCAAGGTAAAAAATTTTGTCATCTCTCTTAAAAACTCTAAAATTTCCTCTTAAGTTAAAAATAAATTCTTTGATGCTTATTGGTTCTTAATATATGAATATGCACTTTACATGATGAAATTTATGTGAAAAAATTAGTTTTTTAAGCAAAATACGAAGCTGTAGTCGAATACACAATGAGCGTATTCGAATACAACATTTTCCATAAATTCTTGTATTCGAATACAACCCCTATGTAGCCGAATACACGTTCCCAGAACAATATGTATTCGAATACAACAGGCATGTAGTCGAATACACCCTCGCATTTTTGCGTAAATATAAAAGTTGTTTCACATTTTAGGGTTAATTTTACATTTGGTATTCGAATACACTGCCGTAGCCATTCCTCTCTCCTCCAAAAATCTCATCAATCTTCCTTCCCACAAGTTACCCAATCAAACCAACTTGCAAACCAAATCAAATTCTACTCAAATCTTTCAATCAAAATCAGATTTCTCAACTCTGTCAAAATTTTTCTCTCAAACCCATTTCTCACTAAACTGTCAAAACTTCCTTTCTCAACATGGATGCACGCAAACGAGGACCAAGAACGAAACATGCAGCAGTAGGTCCCTCAAGAAAGCGCACAAAGAATCCAAACATCACAGATTTATCCCAGCTTCTACACACACCGGAAGAAATCGGCCGGTTTCGCACACTATACTTTGACAAGAGACTCATCATTCCAAAATACGGTACTTTGAATTGCTTCTCTACCTTTCAATTTCCTGAGTTGCTCAAAGCCCAACATGTTGAAGAATTTATTGGTTACAAAGGTCTTGTCTATCCTGATTTAGTTAGGGTTTTCTATTGTAATCTCACCCAAGATGGAAATGTGCTAGTGTCTCGAGTCAAGGGCAAAATCATTCGGTTAAACACCAACACCATTGGGGAAATCTTGAACATTCCCTTTGAAGGTCAAAATTTTTGTCCCAACAACTTGTGTGTATGGGCTGGTATGTCTAAATATGATGCTTATGTTGCATTATGTCGTTATGAAAAACGCACTATGGAGCAGCAGCGGTATAGAGTTGGGAATCTTACCGTTGATAATCGCCTTTTGCACTATTTTCTCAGTTACATTTTGGTTCCAAAGGCTGGCAATTACTCCCAAATTTAGGAGTTTGAATTACAGATCATGAACTTTATGTATGAAGGATATCCACTAAACTGGGCATACTTTGTTAAATCTGTAATGTTTGGATCCAAAGAAGCAACTGACTTACCATATGCTAAAGAAGTATCTCGGATCTTGGAACACTTTGGGATGGCTTTCTCTGACGAAGTCATGTATACACCCACAAAGGAAAACCTGTTGGATTTAGGCGTCCTGCCTAGCATGCGGATAGTATGGAATGAGCAGCTTCAATCATATGCACATAAAGGTGAAGTTGGTCAAGCATCTGATGCCGCTCAAGAGGACACTACTGGTCCCTCAAATGCCGCTGCCCAAGATGATGAAGACGGTGAGGCAACATCATCTGATGATGATTATATCTCCAATCACATGATCATGAACATACTTGACTCTCTCCTAACCTTCATGCAAACCCAATTCCAAAATCTGACCACTTCTACCGACACTCGCTTTCACAACATCGAAACTACTATTGCTCGCAACTATGACACATTATCCCAAGACATTAGTAATTTATCTGACAAGATTGATCACTTCCATATTCCAACGAATTTTGACTAGTTCGATGCTAGGAGTTCACTTGCTTGTTTGCTTGTGTAATATTTCGCTGCTAGGATTTTTAAGTATTTTAGTTTGGTTTCGCTTATCAATTCGGTCGTTTTGATGTACTTTATTGAACATGACTCCATCCTTTATTATGTCATTCTCTTTTGTTTCCAAAGTGTGATATTTTTTCTTTTAATTGTGTTTATATGCTTGATATTGTATGTTTCTATATTTTTCCTTCTTTTTGATCATGTCAAAAGGGGGAGAAAATTTGGTATTGTTGTTTCTTTAAAAACCTTTGTAGGTCTTCAAACAAGTTTTCAGTGTGATCACATATAGTTAGTTATTCTTTAATGTTGATTCTAACTAAATTTGACCAATTTGATTATGAAAAAGGTAGTTATAGTTAGTTAAGTTAATGTACCTTTAAGCACTATAAATAACTGTAAATGCATTGTGTTGCTTTGCTGGAAAATAGGAAAGGTAAATGCAATTGTCATAATGACTCATAGAAATCAAAGAAGAGAGATTAAGGGAAAGAGATCAAAAGGAGATTGTAAGATAAAGCTAGTATTGTTGAATTCTCAACAGTGATAGATACTAGCATATTACAATTGATGATGCCTTAATCTTGTAAATTCAAATCTTCATAATGAATTGTCTTGTTTTCTTGCCCGTGATGTGATAGAAGAATGTTTATCTCCCATTGTTCAGCAAGTATTTTTGAATTCTTTATTTCTTTTCAAAAAAAAATCCCTAAAATATAAAATTTGATATTTGTTATATATCTCAAATTTTAAATTATATGTATATATCTTTTGAAAGAACCACACCTTATATATTTAGAACAACAAAAGGAAACTAACAAAAAAATGTATAATTGCTCTTGTGGTCCTTTAACTTAATTTCATAATTCACAATTTTTATATAATTAACTCCTTGAGTCTCGAAAAAAATTCACTACATATAAGTTAATAGCATAAAAAGACAAAATACGTACGATTCTTATAAACTTAAAGTGTAACACCCTAAATTTTATAATAAATTATTTTATTAATTTAATATAATTTTAAAGGATTAATTTAGTAATAGTTGTGTTTGAAAATTTATATTGATAAATAAATATGATTAATTTCCTTTAATTTTATATACATGCTATGACATAGTGATTTTTATACATATTATTTTTTTTAATTTCATAATTAATATAAAATATTGACATCATACTATTTATTTTATCATTTTAACCGTTCTTCAAAAATAGTAGTGTTAATGTGACTATTTTTGGAAAATGGTATTTAGAAAAATTATGGTGGTAATTATGAGCATGAGAGTTTTAACTACTAATATATTTAAAATGTTAATTATGTTAGTTGGTAAAATATTAGTCTGAAAGTATTATTAATATTTTGTAGTTAAAATTTTATTTAAGAAATGTTGAGAAAGAGTTGTGGTTATTTAAAAGACTTTAAAATAAAAATTATTTATTTGGTTTTATAGACTTCACTTGAATTGCACCTCCGGTTTTTACAGCCACACATCCCTTGTTTTGCAATGCCTCTCTCTTTTTCTATCGGTTTCTATTGGGCTACCTTTAGGGTTCACAAAGAAATTAATGTGACTATTTTGGAAAATGGTATTTAAAAAAATTGTGGTGGTAATTATGAGTATGAGAGTTTTAACTACTAATATATTTAAAATGTTAATTATGTTAGTTGGTAAAATATTAGTCTGAAAGTATTATTAATATTTTGTAGTTAAAATTTTATTTTAAGAAATGTTGAGAAAGAGTTGTGGTTATTTAAAAGACTTTAAAATAAAAATTATTTATTTCGTTTTATAGACTTCACTTGAATTGCACCTCCGGTTTTTATAGCCACACATCCCTTGTTTTGCAATGCCTCTCTCTTTTTCTATCGATTTCTATTGGGCTATCTTTAGGGTTCACAAAGAAATTAAAATGTTTTTCTTTTCTCATTGAAACAGCGATCTATACCATCTAGTAGTCATATGCCGATCTCTAATCCTCACATACATTGACTATTAATTTAGTTCTTAATCTTCACTTCGATTATGCATGAGAGATTACGACAAAGCATTATGAGCACCATCTTCATTTTACTTTGGGTTAAATCCAAGTAATCGTAATCATGACCGGTATTACAAAACAATTTGGAAAAGCGAAGCCACAACTGATATTTTAATAGTCCAATTCTGGGTTTTACTCCTACTATTTTGAGGAAGGATTTGGGTTCCACTTCTTGGACTCATCTAATAGGAGTGATGATCACATACAGCATACAAGTTTGATGGAGTCCTTGTCCGTGCTTTCGTATTTGTTCCAAGGAATTGCTTTTACTTGGTCCAAGTACTTATCTCTTTTAAACTTGCCTACGAACATCCTTTGATCATAGAATTAGTATTCAAAAGTATTATTGGCGCGGCTGTTTATTAGGAAAAACAACTTGCATGAATTTCATTTCAAGAAACAAATATCATCCTTAGATTCCTCTCGTCGAAACTTTCAAGAAGCACTATTGCGTTTCTCGGCGAAGTTGATGTCAGACCCTTCCGGCGCTCCAATGAGTTGGTGAGACCTTTTCTACAGTTTTTTTTCTTCTTGTTATTTTGACTTCTCAAATTATTTTTAATTATTTAACATTGATTTTTATGCTTTGCATAATTTATCAGTCGTGCCTCAGCGTTTTTGTAAACTCACCGTCTATTTGGATTCGTTCATTGTACGTTGTCCATTTATCAGTCGTTTGTTGTACGTTGTCCATTTATCGGTCATGAGTATAATATAATTTGAGATGAACGGGAAAACTATATTTCCCAACGATTCATCCGGGGCTCGCTACGTACAGCAGTAGCCCTTTGAGTGATAAATCTATTAATGTGAAAATATGGAAATTTTGAGATTAAAATATGGAATAGAAATATTTATAAGGTGTTGATTGATTTAATTTCGTTAAATGCGTGGTATTTGATATTATTATGATATTTGATTTCAAATGAATTTGATGCATATGTTTGATTAGACGAATTTATGTGATGTGATAATAAAATATAGATAGATGGTATGATATATGTATGCGGGATGATAATGCTAATTTTTTTTGTCGATAATAGTAATGTTATAATATTGTGATGAGTTTATATGATGATAACGATTATGTATGATTAATGATGTTATAAAATTGTGATGAGTTCATACGATGATTATGATTATGTATGATTAATGACGTTATAAAAGTTTCATCAAACTCCAATCTTCACTCATATATTCATTTTCTATATTTTTGAATTTTTGTAACAAAATTAAATAAATGACCAAATCAAAAAGAAAAAAAGAAAGACAAAAAACTGAAGTGTTATCTGAAATTAAGTTAAGGGACCGCATCAACAGTTGTGCCTAAAAATAAAAACTAAGATACTACTTGTAATTATTATATATTTAATTCATATTGAATTGATTTTCTTTTTTAATCTAATGCATTCAAATTAAATTTTTTTCTTCACTCAATGCACTCATATTAATATTAATATATAGTAGAATTTATTTGCAATTCTTAAAAAAAAGTATTTATTTATAGCTAAAATACTGCACCCAAATCATAAAATATGAACCAATATAGCGATGAATTAACAAATTTAACATAATAAATAAATCTAAAGAATTTTTTTTGATAGAATAAATCTCAAGTAAATCAGTCGATTTTTAAGATCAATATTTTAACTAACTATAACTAAGATTGTCTTAACTAAACTCAGTTATAACTAACTAACTCCAAGCTGTTACTGATTTGAGATACACTTCCACAATTCTCCACCTTGACTCAATATCAGAATAATTCAATCATTGAGCTTGCTGCCATTGCTTCAGCTTTACTCTTTGTCGAAGCCAACAACGTCCAAGCAATGCTTGAACTTAGCTTGTGAAAGTGATTTGGTGTACTGAATCAATGGCGCCAAAAAATTGATAGCGTTTCAGCAAGTGTACTGAATCGTTGCAAGTAATAATAAAACGGTAGTACCGAGTGTCAAACTCAAGGATTGCGTTTTACTAAAATTGAATAAAAAGTTCCCAAGTTGATTGAAATAATATTTAAAATTGACAACAGTAGTAAAATTGATCTTTTATAAATTGAGAAAAATGTCAGGGATGAGTTTCACTTCGAATCCAACCTTGTTGTCTAATTTGATCCTAGTTATTGAATTCCTTTATTGAATTATTACCGAATTCTCTTTATTATTCTTGCCCTAATGTCTTAGTGACAGAACATTTAATTCCAAAGTAACCCCTAATTCCTTAGTAGATTTAAGATTAGAATTAAGCATTACCGTATAAAAATTCTCTTGTAAATTATTGCTTTGCAACTAATTTAATTGGTTTCATGACCTGCACCTATGTCTAGATTACAAATTCATGAATTTCTCATCTCAAGCATTTGTAAAGGCCACTTCCGTTTCAAAATACAAATCGTAGAACATTTTAATGTTGATCAAGCAATAAAAAACATTAAGCACAGAAGTGAGAAAAATAATTCAATAAACTCATTCATATAACTAGAAATAAAATAATAAAAATAAGAGTTTCATCTTGTTACACTCATCTCTAACAAATAGGGTTTAGTTACTCATGACAGAAATAAAAGAGATAGAGATTAGAGAAAAATTACAAGAAGGATTCATGAATGATTCTTGATAAAACTGCTCCAATGATGTTAGAAACGGCCGTCTTTGAGTTTCTATGCTAGGGCACAAGTCTCCCAACTTCCCAATAGTGAAAAAGATCCCTAAAACAGTAAATAAAAATGTGTTTTTATGGTTGCTGGTGCCGTCGCGTGCCGCAGGCGCGTTTGGGCAGTAGCAAATGCTGGAAAAAGCGCTTCAGGTGCGCTTGGGCGCGCTCCAAGCGCTTAACATCTGTTGTCCGAGGTATATTGCATGTATCTCCTCTTTCGAGTCTGAATTTGGTTCTGGTGTCTTTATGATAGTTGTAGCTATGGAGCGTAGCTTTCATTTTCAATTGATTTGACTCCAATTGGACATCTACAACTCCAGATATGGCTGAAATACTCTACATATGTCATGTTGATTTCTCACCAAAATTCAGCACTGCACTAAAACAAATTGCAATGTAAAATTACGAAAAATTACTACTTAATCAACGAAATAAAAACAGAAAATATTTTATTAACTCAAAGAACAAAAATCAACAAAATATATCAAATAAATCCTTAATTTAACTGATGATTGAGGATAAATAAGACTAAAACAGTGGGAAAATATGCATATGATGAAGAGTCATCAGCGAATGTCTCACATGGGTTGTCCTCAGTTCCAATCTTCTCATCTGAAACCTGCTTTGAATCAATCACATCCCATATTAAGTGATACTTAACATCAATGTGTTTAGACTTATTATGATACACTTGATGCTTGAATAAGTGTATAGCACTTTGACTGTCACAATAAGTTGAAACACAATTCTGATTTATTCCTAGTTCACCAATAAGTCATTTCATCCATAAAGCTTCTTTAACACCTTTAATAAGTGCAATAAATTCAACTTGAGTTGTAGAAAGTGCTATGATCGACTGTGTAATTGCTCGCCAACTTACAGTAGTCTCATATAGATTGAAAACGTAACCAAAATTTGATTTTCTAGTGTCCATGTTTCCAACATAATCCGAGTCCACATATCCTTTAATTGGTTCTTTGTCATGATGAGTTTTTTTTTTGTTTTTTTGAATTTTAAACCTGCTGTTAGTGAGCCATTTAAGTACCTTATAATCCACTTGAGTGCTAACCAATGCAGTGCTCTTGGATTAGTCATAAATCTACTAACAACATTTACAACATAAGTCAAATCTGACCAATGGTACTCATTCTTTGTCTTTCCTCATCAATCTTTGGTGAGTCTTGCATAGACAATTTATAATTCTATCCCAGAGGAGTAGTAACTTGTCTTGCCTCATGCATTCTATATTTAGTGACAACTTTCTTCAAGTAGGAAACTTGAGAAAGAAATAATCCCCCTTCATTCTGTTTCTTTTTATGTCCATTCCTAAGATCCTTTTGGCCTCTCCAAGTTCTTTCGTCGCAAACTCGTTTCTAAGATTAGCTTTGAGCCTTTTAATCTGATCTTTACTTGAGCTTTCAAGAAGAATATCATCCACATAGAGTAATATGTAAGTTGGAGAACGTTTATTGACTTTCTTGAAAAACCGGAACATGTTCTTGAGTTGGAGAAAGTTCTTGACTTTCCTCTTTCAGAATGTAAATACAACTGTCAAAACTACATCTTTGGAAACCAGTTCTTATCATGAAATCATCAAACTTCTTGTACCATTGTCTAGGACTTTGCTTGAAGCCATACAATGACGTTTTAAGAAAACATTGTTACTGCCTTTAGTAAATCCTTTAGGTTGTTGCATATAAATGGTTTCTTCCAGATCACCATGTAGAAAATGTTATTTTGACATCTTGCTACTCTAACTCCAAGTCTTGTTGAGTTCCAACTAAAAGCATGATTCTGATTGAACAATGTTTACAACAGGTGCAAATACTTCATTGGAATCAATTCCTTCAAGCTGAGAAAATCCCTTTGCAACTAATCTTGATTTGAACCTTATCTTGTCTTTACCTTGAATGCCTTCCTTTCTCTTGAACACCCATTTTGATCCAATTACCCTTTGACTCTTAGGAGTGTTAACCAAAATCCAGGTTTGATTAGTTTCTAATGATTGCATTTCTTCATTCATAGCTGTCATCAAAGCTTCTTTGTCTTCACTATTAATGGCTTCCTTGTAGTTGCTTGGTGCATTTCTTTGAAGATCTTCAACAACACTTAAACCATAACAAATTAAATATGTTTCACCATATCTATTTGGAGGCTTGATAATCCTTCTTTATTTATCCCTTATGAAGTTGTAATTGGCCAAATTTATTTATGTTGCAGCATTATCATCAAGTGATGTATCAAGTATGTCTTCATGAGTAATGTCTTGATCTTCGGGTGGCTCCACCTCAACCTGAACACTCTCATCGTTACTATTTGAAGCACTGTTAAATGGAAAACATTTTGTGTTTCTGCAATGTTCTTCGTTTCTGCAGTACTGAAATGGAGAATGTTCTCCGTTTCTGCAAAACTAAAATGGAGAATGTTCTTTGTCAATCATGGACATTGTTTCATCAAACACTACATCTTTTGATATGATGCACTTGGGCACACCTTGATCAATTCTCCACAACTTGTAACATTTTATTCCTTTAGGATATTCAATAAAAGCACATTTGATTGCTCTCGGATCCAATTTATCTTGTCTTGCGTGAGCAAATGCTAAGGAACCAAATACCTTCAGATTTGAGTAGTCAGTTGGTTTGCCATTCCACATCTCAATTGGTGTCTTAAATCCAATAGCTGATGAAGGACATCTATTGATCAAATACATTGTTGTAATTGTAGCTTCTCCCCATAATGTTTTAGACAGTCCTACACTTAAGATCATACATCTGACCCTTTCCAAGATTGTTATATTCATCCATTCAGCAATGTCTTTTTGTTGAGGGGTGCCTGCAACTATTCTATGTCCTTGAATACCTAAGTCCCTGCAATACTTATTAAATTGCTCTGAAAGATAATCCAGACCATTGTTAGTTATTAAACATTTCAGCTTAGATTCCTTTTGATTTCCAATTTGCACATGCCATTCTTTAAATTTCATAAAAGTGTCACTTTTATTTTTAATGACATAGATCTATACTTTCCTAGAATAATCATCAATGATGGTTACGAAATAAGAACAATCAGCATGAGTCTTTGTCCTTGAAGGACCCCACAAATCAGAATGAGCATATTCAAATAGTCTAGAGGTGTTGTGTTGGCAAACACCAAAACTGCCCCTCTTAGACTTTCCTATAATACAATGATCACAAAATTCCAATTTTTCAGTTTTGTGACCATTAAGCAAATTCTGTTTTGATAACTCAATTAAGTCTCTTTCACTTACATGTTGTAACCTCATATGCCATATTCTAGTAAATGAATGCAAATTAGAGCTAGCAATTGAAGCTTGTGCAATTATAGTAGAACCATCTAAAATATACAAGTCATTTCTCTTAATGCCTTTAACAATGATATCATCTTTATTAACAATAGTCATAATACCATTCTTTATCTATGTTGATTATTCTAGTATTTCATACATGCCAACATAAATTAAATTTCTTTTTAATTTAGGTATGTACCTTACATCATTTAGCAATACCTCCTTGCCATTGAACATTCTGAATTTGATTGTTCCTTTGCCTTAGACTTTACATGATTTGTTGTTGCCAAGAAGAACGACTCCACCATCAGGAAGATCTATTGATTCAAAATAATCCTTTCTTGGACACATGTGGAAAGTACAACCTGAGTCTAATACCCAATTCTTTTTACCTTCATAATTTGAAATCATCAAAGCCTCTACAGATTTTTTAACTAGCATCAACAAGTGTAACATTTCTTGAATCTGGAGAGTTTCTTGATTCATTTATTTTAGGGCAATCTTTCCTAAAATGTCCCTTCTTGTGACAATGGAAGCATTTATACTTCTCTTCATATTTTAATTTTGAATAGGACCTATGCTTATTTCCATTTGATATTTTCTTGTTAGTTCTTCCTCTCGTTACCTTCAGACTTTCAGCATGATTATCATTCTTGATCTCAAGTCTTTTATAGATTTCCTTGGTCCGAGTGGAGGCATGCAATTCTTCAAATGTAATTGTTTGTTCTCTTCCAAACATAATAGCATCCTTGAAATGTTCATATGAACTTGACAGGGCTTTAAGCAACATCAAAGCTTTGTCTTCAACATCTAACTTGACTTCTAAATTCTCTAAATCATCAAGGATCTTGTTAAAATCAACAAGTTGGATTGTGACAGATTTCTCTTCATTCATTTTAAAAGAGAACAATTGTTGTTTCAAGAAGAGCCTATTTGAAACTAATTTAGTCATGTAAAGATATTCAAGTTTAAGCCATAAGGCTGCTGTTGTTGGTTCCCTTGCAACTTCCCTCAAAGCTTTGTCTCTAAGACACAAGATGATAATGCTCCTTGCTTTTTCAATCAGTTCTTCCTTTTTATCGTGCAATCATTGTTGATGGAAGAGCTGATTCACCCTTTAATGCGTTCACCAAGCCTTGATGTACTAGAACATCATGCATTTTTATCTTTCATAGACCAAAATAATTTAATCCATTGAATTTTTCAATGTCAAAATTTGTGGTTCCAACCATTGTTGCTCCATTTTCCCACAGACGGTGCCTATTTTTAAAACAATATTTGGATCTGCAACAAGAATTAACCAACAAAATAGAAGACAAACAATTGCAGAAAAAAATAAAACGGAGAATGTTCTTGGTTTTTTGCTGAAAACGGAGAACGTTCTTGAACAGAACTGAAAATCAGATAACGGAGATTGTTTAACGTTCTTTTTTCTACAGTTTTGCAAACCAATTTTCAAAATCAAAGTAAACGAAAATTAAAGAAAGATAGGAGAAGAATAACACCCAAAATTTACGTATTCAGTCTCAATTGATGAGACATACGTCACAAACAAGCAATCAAAATTAATCCGCTATTGTTAATTGAACTTTACAAGATTAAGACTTTCTCAAGATTAAGACCTTCTCAAGATTAATCGACTATTGTTTCTGAATCAACAATACTAGTCTTTTCACTCAATCTTTCTTGTTCTCCCTTGATCTTTCATTTATGAATTTCTATAAATCTCGAATTGCATATGTCTCTATCTCAATCTCTGCAATCACTGCTACAACAACTCTCAACAACTCTCAACAACTTATAAAATGCATTTACATCTATAGTATTTAAAGACAAACTTCTTAACTAACTTTAATTAACATTGTCTTAACTAAATTCAGTTATAACTAACTAACTCCAAGTTGTTACTGATTTGAGACACACTTCCACAGTAAGAATGTCATTTACATTATAGATACACATTAAAATCTATACTTTTTCTTATATTAAGGATAAAAAATCTTCAAAAGTTCTCTTTTATTAAAACCAGGGGAGTATTCCTCAACATATATTCAAATTTTAAGCATATCATACTTCACAGATTTAGAGATAAAAATCTGATGAATTTTGCAAGAAATTATTAAAGTTGACATGCATAAAGCTTAAAGACTAAAGATTAAGGAACATTAAATCAATTTCGTAGATTTCAATATCCATCTCATGAACTTTACATAAAGCCTAAAGTTCGAATGATAAACATTCGTTTGATAAATCGATCATCTTGTAAATTGTTAAATTAATTATGAATTGACCGTAATGAGTTATTGAAAATTAACATTAAATATAAAATATGGTTTTTTGTTATTAACTATTAATTAATTGATGAATATGTGTTGAGTTAAATTTTTGAGACTCTCGTTATCCTATCATATTTAAATATTATAATATGTTTCACATTAACGTATGATAACAAAAATTTCAATAGCAACAAGCCTACGTTACAACGTCTAAACGTAGATCTACAAGGTTGTCCCCGTGGGGGACCCACAATTTTTTAGATTAATAATAAAAGTGTTTTGTAGCGTACTATATAAGATATAAGATGTTTTAATATTTTGGAAGTTCTGTCATAAGTTTATATTGAATTTCTAATAAAACAATAATTTTAATAATTAAAAAAGAAAAAGAAAATAGTTTGTCCTTACAAATAAAATTCTTAATTTTTTAGCTTATAAAATATTGTTTTATTCACTTTATTTTTGTATTTTGAATTTTTTGCTATAAAGATTTTGATATTAAAAAGTTTCTATAAAATTAAAATAAAGACTAAAAATAAATAATATTTTTTAATGACTAAACTTAAAATATTATTATATTTTAAAGTTTAAAAATATATTTAATCCATACAAAATTCACTCTTATTTTATTATATTAATATTTAAAAAATTAGAACTCTAACTATCGGAGGCCCTCTGATAAAAGCATGGATATTCTGGCTTATAAATATATAAGTGTTATTTCACTTTCACAAAAACGTGTTAAAGGCATAGATATAACCTTAATGTCACTTTCATATGAACGTGACAAAAAGAGTTTATGTGGCTGTAGTGATCACACAAACATAAAACGTACATGAAGCAACATATATTTGTTTTGTATGTTATTGTAAAAGACATGTATGAGTGATCATTTTGCCACATCAACTAGCTTGTTTACGTCTCTAATTATAGAGTCTATGGTCTAGTTTTTCGATTATGTAATTCCCTAATAGTGCTTAAAGACAAACTAATCTAATTATAAAATAATTGTTAGTTGTAATTTTTGTTAAGATTATTAGCATATCTCGTATAAATATTTAGATTTTTTTAACAAATGATCAATTAATATAAATTTTTAAGCTTTTAACATTTAAAAATATATTTTAATTAATCTCTTATTAAACAATTCTAATTTTTCAAGGAAAGTCTTATAATACTACGCGAACAAACTTATTTTACAGCGCTTTTTTTTAAGCCATTTACAACACTTTTTCAAAAAAAATAAGCGTTGTAGTATCTAGCGCTGTAAAAAGATACAACAGCCCTTTTTTTTTAAAAAAAAAAAGCGCTATAAAATAGGTAGATATATTTTGCGCTTGTTATACTCGTTTTAAAGCGCTTTTTGGAAAAAGCGCTGTAAAATGTGCATTCAATAGATGCATTATTATGCACCTATTACAGCGTTTTTTGGAAGAAAAAAAAGCGTTGTAAAAGGTGCATTCAATAGATGCATTATTATGCACCTATTACAGCGCTTTTTTAAAAAAGCGCTGTAAAAGGTGCATTCAATAGATGCATTATTATGCACCTATTACAACGCTTTTTTGGAAAAGTGTTGTAAAAGGTGCATTCAATAGATGCATTATTATGCACCTATTACAGCGCTTTTTTGAAAAAGCGCTGTAAAAGGTGCATTATTATTTTAGTTTTATTAAAAAACGCTGTAAATGAAATTTTTAAAAAGCGTTTTTTGGTTTTTTGTGGCAGTTTTTTAGAAAGCGGTGTCTTTTAATTTTTTTTTATAAATAATTTTCATCCAGAATCAGTTCACACAATCAGTACACAACAACAGAATGATATAACTTTATAATTTAACTTTATAACTTTAAATATTTACACAATCAGTTCACAACATATTCATATACATATACACATATTGACAAATCACAGAACTATATACATATTCATATAACTACATATTCACAAATTTTCAAATGTGCCCTATTCATATACATATAACTATCAGAACTACACATAACAGGACTACCATATATTCATATAACTATACCTTGCAGCATGCCATTTCCCAGCAAATCAAATAATTTTCATTTCAATCAATACTGACACCAGTCTTCCTTTATTTCAATTAGATATCTTTCAGAGTATGTTGGACTGGAATTGTCAAAGTACTGTGCGATATAAAAATTGAACATAAATAAGATAGAATCAAATATATACATAGTTTATATATGAAAATCAAATAATGAAAATATTGTACCGTTTATGGGATTATAGTTTGATTCATATCAACAATCTCCTTCATGAATCGCAATATATAGTACCCACATTCGATGTTGTTAGTTTGACGAGGGCACTATAAAATAAAACATATAAGTCAATAAATATTTGTGCATTGATTGTAAAAGAAATTTTAAAGGCATATATTTCAAACCTTTATTGGAATCCATGTGATGTTATTTGACTTTGCTTCAACACTGTAGCACCTATTTGAGCTCAAAAAAATTGTAAAGCACTATCGAATAAATAAATGTGATTATTATAGAATTAACAAAAACATTATTTATATATATATATATATATATATATATATATATATATATATATATAGTATATATATATATATATATATGTAAGAAATAAATGAATATTACTTATGTGTCGAACAGAGTCTTTATATCGGAGTGATTGTTGTAATGGTCGTGCAAGGGATCTAAATAGTATATAACTTCAGAGGTCGCATTGATTGTAAGTAGCACCAAATGTGCCCTACAACAACAAAAATTTGGTTGGAATTTTGTTTACACAACTAATAAATTAAAAAAAATATAAATAAAGAATATATAATTATGTACCCTGAATTATATGGTGCAAGGAAAAACTTATCATTCTCTCTGTTTCCTAATAGGATATCTACACGTATTTCTTTACATTCATTGGATCGAGTTTAAACATCGAAAGCTTATGCGGAGACAAGAATGAAAATCTATTTGACAATCTGCGTGTGCACATTAACTTCTCATACAAAAATCTTCAATGAAAATTTTAAATTATATTAGTTACTAATAAATTAAATTAACTACCAATAAATGCAATTAAAAGTAATTTTTACCTAATATATAAGCTTATGACAGTAGCACTCAGCTCCTTATGGTTGAGAAGTTCGTATATGTGCTCTTTTTCAAGTAGTTCTTCATACTCATCTCCAAATATAGCTTTATCCATGCTTATGATGCGTGAATCGTTGTTGCTGCCCATATTCGTTTTTGCCTGTAAGTCAAGACACGACCCATATCGAGCAAGACATGGCTGACTTATTTTAGAAGCAATAGCATCAACTGATTTTCCCCGATCCAGTTTTTGAGCGGCAACTTTGGCAGCTTTATTACCCTCCAACTTTTGAAGTTTGCCAGCTTTATTACCCTCCAGTTTTTGAAGTTTGCTGGCTTTATTTTTACCACAAACATCTAGTTGTGGTGCGACAGCTGGTTTATTCTGGCAGCTTGTTTGTTGCGCGGGTGGTTTATTGGATTGAATCTGAAAAAATGAGGTTAATTAGTTTGTTAGTTTATTGAATCTGAAAAAATGGAAAACCTTACAGAATAAATGTGACAAACCTTTTCCGGCGATGTGACTGACTCGTTTATGGGAATCTTCTTATCATTCCCTTTAGAATTTGTCTGAATCTAAATAAATGTGAAATTAAAGTTAATAGCGAAAAAAATCAGAAATTAAATATAATCAATCATAATCATATATCGTGCAATTAAATATACACATCAATTAAACATACATTTTAATTAATTAAACATATCTTATCAAGGGCAACAAGATGTGTGGGCCATGCCACGTAACTACCAATTGCTTCGCCCAAATACTTCATATATGCATAGTTGTCCGGTATAGGCAACATCGTATTTGGTTCCAAAGCAATAACTAGTGATACTTTGACATGGCCCGCAAGGATCGGTTTATTGTGCAATACTTCTCCCAAAGTATTGTAAAATGTTCCTTTTCCGACCTTGCGATGAGTAGGGGAGGATAAGTACATCACACAAGGAGTGACACCCTAAATCAATGGATAATACATAAGTATGTGAAACAATTAGGTTGAATGAATTTATTATTTTATTAAGTAATTAATTACCTCGGGAAGACTTTTGAGACCAATGTTGCAACTGGCGTTTTCACTCTCCATTTGTATTTCACGTTGGAGTTGATCTGGAAGTTGCTTGTCTTTATTCGTCTTCACCAAGAGTGCCACTTGCTATGATAGGAATTTGAGCTTCTCTAATACTTCCGCATTAGATGGATTTTGGCGCTTCTCTTGTGAAAAATAGCTTTTAGGAGTTACGCCAAATCATTTCCCCCTCACGCGACCGGAATATTCAGGAACATTAAACACTTTACCGAGAATATCCCTGCAACTAGCTTTGTTGTCCTCTTGATTTTTTGAACTTTGTTCGAGATTCTCCTAAAATACACGTAGGATTAATAAGATAAGTTTAATATCATTTTTTAAAATACAATATTAAAAAATATTAAAGTGATAATATACTTACAAAGTTGTATTACTTTTTGAACATTTTCGTTATCAACCACTCCATCTTTATTTACACGAGCTTCCTTCCACAAGATATGATGACCCAACATTTGATCAGATAGGGTGTCTTGTAGCTATTCGTTAAGATCATAAACAAAATATTAATTAGAAACTATAGTTTATAATGTGCCACATTATATAAAAGTGATGTTTAATTACTTACAAGTTTTTGCTCTAGACGTGTATATCCCATACGAGATTTTTTGTATGGGTGCGTCGGATTTTTTGCCATCTCGCGATTTGCCTTACTTACATTCTATATAAAAAAAATAACAATCGTGTAAAAATTTAAAATACGCTATGAATATGAATAATAAAACACAAATGCTAATAAATTAATCATTTACCACAAACGCAGAGTCTAAATGTTTTGCTACAAATGCGCTCCATTCTTCATTTGATATATAATGTTTATATATTTTTGGAGCTTCAGCATTCATATTTCCTTCACGGTCTTTTAGATAGCACTTTGAGAGGTGAGATCTAAAACCTTGGTGTATTTTCATAGCAACTCTCAACACGTAAGTCTGCAAACGAAATAAAGATATAGTTTGAGTAAAGTGTTTCAATGGAAAAAATTATAAGTAACAAAAAAGTGGATCAAAAAAGTTACTTCTATATCAGTCCACAATATATCTTTTATATCCTTCAACGCCTTATCTCTCCAATCGTCAATTGTGATGGGGATATTCTGACGAACAACAGCCCCAATATAACTTACAAACATGGAACTGTTGGGGTCAATTGGCTTACCACTCTCATTCCATACAACCTAATAAACTCATATAGTAAGTACATGCTTTCAAAAAAAAAAATAAAAAAAATAAACAGCAAACAAAGTATAGTATACCTCAAATTTTATGCCACTACTCCTTGCTTTTATGACATTGTGCATGATGGTTGCACCACATTTGACTTCATTTTCATAAGTCTTAGTGTTGGTATCTGTAACACCCCGTTTTTCAAAGCGAGGGTATATTTTTTTTTTTTCCAAAAGTAATTAAAATAAAACAGAGAATTAAATCATGAAATGTCTTTGGATAAATAATTGAGTCATTATAAATTTACAAACAGCGGAACAGTTTCTCCAATTATAAATCCAAAACATTTACACAACATCAAATGGTACATGGAACCCATTCAAAGATGATGTCAAACTGATAATATTAGTAAAAGTACAGTTTTCCAAACTAAAAATACTCCAATCCAAAAAGAAGGACACCTAGTCCCTATACATCATCCTAATCTGATCATCCTACCAAAAAGCTATACACCCTGAGTATCTCCACGCGCCCCGTGAGATCCTCCTAACGTAACTACAGTCAAGCGTTCCCATCTCAATTCCCGTCCGTAGGGTACGAACCGGTAGGACCGTCCTGACTCTCATCTGAGGGCAAAGCCCAGATTTCCACAATAATTGTAAAGGGTCACCAACTAGAAAATAACAGTTAACACATAGCAATTAAGTTTTTAAATGCTCAAAACAACTTTTCAACTAAGCATGCACCTTAACAGGATTTTCAATATGCGAAAAGTTCATACCATACATTGCCAATTAAAATGAAGGTAAAATGCAGTTCTCGATCTCCTAATTAACACATAATAAAACAAGACATGGATAGATTCATGAGCAATTAATCATACAACTAAAACTGAGGATTTTCGCTGAGCCAATCGATTGGGGTGAAGGTTTTCAAAGAAAACAGAATCCTGGACTGAATCAATCGATTTGGCAATCGATTTAGTGGGTACTGAGCCCCCAGGTTTTAAGCCAATCGATTTCCAAATCGATTTGGTCGAATATGGATGAGTCTCTGACTTAGGCCCAATCGATTGGGCAATCGATTTCGTACATGATTTTCGAAAACTGATTACAAAATCGATTGGCTAATCGATTTTGTCCATATGGCCAAGTCCCTGACTTCCCTCAAATCGATTGGGAAATCGATTTCCCTGATCATCTTTCCCAAAATTTCATGAATTAACCCAAGTCATTCCTAATCAAGTTCACAACCTAACACTTAGCAATTCCTACGCGATTACCACGGCAATTGGGATCTCGAAAACCATCATACTTACACACCATACTCAACACATAACTCTTAGCATTTTCGACGCAATTACCACGATAAATCAAAAACAAAATCACTCATCATACACTCAAATCATCAAATACGACTCGCGTGCCAAGCACCCTAATGCAATGCGTATATGCCAAAATGCATGACTCGGAATTCCAAACCAAAACCCTCCTCGAAGGGCCGTAAATCATAATTGTACCGCCTATCGCAGGCCAAAGTACCAATTACCGAGGTGCCACCTATCACGGGTCAGCACGATTTACTAAAATGCGTAAATCATAAACGTACCACCTATCACGGGTCAGTACAGTTTACCGAGGTGTCACCTATCACGGGTCAACACGATTTACTAAAAGAAAAAGCGGGAATCGTAAACGTACCGCCTATCACAAACCAGTACTGTTTACCTAGGTGCCACCTATCACGGGTCAGCACAATTCACCAAAACGTAAATCGTAAATGTACCACCTATCACGGGTCAGTACAGTTTACCATGGTGTCACCTATCACGGGTCAACACGATTTACTAAAAGTAAATCGTAAACGTACCACCTATCACGGGTCAGTACAGTTTACCAAGGTGTCACCTATCACGGGTCGACACAATTTACCAAATGAAATGCATGAGCATACACAGACCCCATTCACAACAATCGTTAAGCAAATGCAGATATTAAAAGATTCCCCATTTTTAATACCCATTTAACTTAAACGACTCTCAAACAACATTAAATAAATAAGTCATTAAGAGATTCCCCGTTCTTAATACCGATTTATCTTAATGATTTTCAAAACAAAACGTTAAGCAAACAGTCATATTAAGAGATTCCCCATTCTTAATATACTTTTGACTTAAACGATTTTCTCACAAAACATTCAGTAAACGAGACATTAAGAGATTCCCCATTCTTAATACTCATTTACCGAAACGATTTTCAAAACGATAGTTAAGTAACCGAGACATTAAGGGATTCTCCATCCTCAACGCCCAGTTAACTTAAACCTTTTCCTCAAAAGCACATTAAGTAAACCGAGGTATTAAAAGATTCCCCATTTTTAATACTCGTTTACTTTAATGGTTTTTCAATTCCACAGAAACAAACTCAATCATACTCTCACATTCAAACCATAATTCACAACAACCACACCAATTAACAAAACATCAAGTATGGACACGCCAAATACAACGAACACAAATCAAAGCAACATAACACCCAGATACATCAAATTTCATTTACTCATAATCATACACAATGACATTCAAGTTCATTTACCACGAAACATTCATCAGTATAAACAAAACCTAACTCTAAGGTTTTACCCATAACGTACTAGTTTCGTTTTTCCCCAAATCGATACATTAAACCCTAACAAATTCCTTCCCACACAACCACAGATAAGTCTCTAATGCAAACTAGAAGTTTGGAAGGAGCCCTTACCTCAACGTTAGCTCTAACGTGCGTTTCCGGTACCGCGAGTAATTCCGGTAAAATCTCCGCTCGCAACGCCGCTTCCAAATTAGTTCACTAGCACCGTAGCGTGGTGGTGAGCAACTTTCCCTTCTATCTCTTTGAGAAATGAAGCTTGGATCTAGAAGAAACGGAGGGGTTTGTGTTTGGATCTCAAAAACCGTTTTTCTTCGTTTTCGAATCAAAGAGGAAGAGTGGAGTTGCGAAAACCTTGATCTAACACTCACCCAACCTTGGGTTACTAGTTTTGAAGAAAAGAAAGCGACGAAACTGAAAATGGGAGGAAGGAGAAAAATGGGTCACGGTTAGAGGAAGAAGATGAAGTTTTGAAATTTCCTTCCTTTCTTTTTCTTTCCTTTGTTTTTCCTTTCTTCCTTTTTCCTTCCTTCCTTTATATATTATTTTCTTTTCCTTTTCCTTCCTTCTAGTTTTCCTTTCTTTTTCCTCCCAAACAAACACATATAAACAAATATATATATTTACATATATATATTACTTACTTTTAATAAATATCTCCAAATATTATTAACTTTGGCTTAAAAGCCTCCGAGCCAAAATCCAAAATACACCAAAAATACATAAATGGTACTTTAAAATTATGGGTCTTACAGTATCCATTTCCTCATTTTGACGATCTAAATCCTTGTTGGTATCCATTTATCTACAACAAGTTCAACATGCAGTTCAATATAACTTCAACAAATTCAACATGCAGTAGTCTAAGTACGTAGCAGTATAAGTTCAACATGCATTTTAGTGAAACAAAAAACTAATAAATACAATACCTAAAAAACAAAAGAGCAGTAGGGTTACGACATAGAAATACGAACAAAGAAAAACAACGCAGAAATACGAACTGTTCGTAGGAGAGTAGGGTTCGCAGAAACGAGCGTATGAAGTTTACGTAATGGAGAGTAGGGTTCGCAGAAACAAAGATCGTTCGCAATGACAAGGAGAATGAAGAGGAAATAAGCGTATGAAGTTTACGTAATGAGAGTTAGTAACAAGGTAATATTGTTCTTAGGGTTCGCAATGAAAAGGAGAATGAAGAGGAGGAGGAAACAAGCGTATGAAGTTTACATAATGAAGAGGAAACTGAAGCGGTTTACTGTTATATATAAAACCCTACTACAACGCTTTTTTGAAAAAGCGCTGGAAAAAACCTCCTTATTTTATATTTTTAAAAGCCTTGTACAGCGTTTTTCCACAAAGCGCTTCAAAAGGCTTCTTTGTGTTTATTATGTGCAAGCACCTTTTACAGTGTTTTTCCACAAAGCGCTTTAAAAGGCTTCTTTGTTTTGTTATGTGCAAGCGCTATGTGACCCTTTTATAGCGCTTATACAACAAGCGCTGTAAAATACCTCCTTATTTTATTTTTTAAAAGCCTTTTACAACGCTTTTCCAAAAGCGCTTTAAAAGACCTCTTGTTTTATTATGTGCAAGCGCTATGTGACCTCCTTATTTTTTTTTCAAGGTTTTTCCACAAAGCGCTTTAAAAGGCTTCTTTGTGTATATTATGTGCAAGCACCCTTTTACAGCGCTTTTCCACGAAGCGCTTTAAAAGACTTCTTTGTTTTACTATGTACAATCGCTATGTGACCCTTTTACAACACTTATGCAACAAGCACTGTAAAAGACCTCCTTATTTTATTATTTAAAAGCCTTTTACAACGCTTTTCCAAAAAGCGCTTTAAAAGACCTCTTGTTTTATTATGTGCAAGCGCTATGTGAACTCCTTATTTTTTTTAAAGGCTTTCTATAGCGCTTATTGACAAAAGTGCTTTAAAATTATAAAGTTTATGTTTTGATAAGTTTTTGTTAAATTACAATATAAGTTCAGTTTTCGTAAATGCTAAATAATTAGTAAAAACACATATATTTGGATTTGTTTTTTCTTCCAAATAATTAATTAAATACCTATATATATATATATCAATGCTAAATTAAATGATCATATCATGTTGGGATGATCAGTTAAAGTTCAACAAAAATTCTCAGTACTCAAACAAAGCGTTTTCAAGTTAAATATAAGCAGAAAATCAGTTATGGCAGGTCAAACACTTAAATTACATGAACTTAGTATAAAACACTAAGATCAAGCTAAATATAAGCAGAAAATCAAATATAGCTCAAGCTAAATACTAAAATGCTCAATTCTGGCAGATCAAACAATAAAATTACATGAACTTAGTTCAGATTACATGGCTTATATAAAACAATTAAACACATTAAGATGTCATTCTTCTTTTCCTGGTGGGATTCACATTTTTTTGTCCATTAACGATACGAAACGATGGATTAATCCAAATTCCCTCATCATGATCATCTCTAAGATATAAACGATCATCACTTGAATCAATTTCATGTGGTTGTGATGTTGCAAAGAAAAGATCATTACCAACATCTTCATCATTATTGTTATAATCACTTATTTTATTGGTCGATAGGAAAACGAACCATTTATCAACAGCAGGATAAGTGACATAAAACACATGTTGAGCTTGTGACGCTAAAACAAAAGGCTTGTCTTTGTATCTCACCCTATTAAAATCGACAAGCAAGAACCCTGACTCATCAATTTGAACGCCATTATTATTATCGACCCACTTGCAACCAAATATGGGAACACGAAACATTGTGTAGTCTAACTCGCATATGCGCTCGATAACCCCAAAATATGATAGATTTGCATATATTAGGTTTTTGTCTTTTGCACTTGAGATATGCATCGCTTCAGCTACGATAGTGACCTCGCTATTTTGCATAGTGGTTTGATCATCTTGTTCTTTGGTATAAAATGTGTAGTCGTTAATTACATAACTAGTGTAAGAAAAGACATGTAAACTCGGACCATTTGCTAGCCATCTCAGTCTCTGTGAAATTGATCTGAGGTCTACATCAAACTTTGACTTTATGTGATTTTTAACCATGTTATAAAACTTCGATTGTGCTCTCCAGTTATCCAATTTTGATTCCTATTCATGTTCAAACTAGATAACTGATCCATGTGTATTGTAACATACGGTTGAACCTCATCATCATTGTGCAGAACATACAATTGTGCCTGATCCCATTATGTCCTTGATATAGTCATTAGTCTCTTTCCAATTATCTATTCTCCTAATATTATTCCCGAATGACGAGACATGGGAAGCCCTATGAATTCAACATTTCACAGATATTTAGAACAAAATTTAGCAGCTTCTTCGACAATGTATCGTTCAGCAATACAACCTTCTGGTCGACTTCTACTTTTTACGTACCCTTTTAATATTTTCATATATCGTTCTATCGGATACATCCATCTCATATAAGCTGACCCACAAAGTTGTGTCTCCTTAACAAGATGGACAGTAAGGTGAACCATTATATCAAAAAACGAGGGTGGGAAATACATTTCAAGCTCACACAAAGTAACAACAATTTCCCTCTGCAATGTCAGTAATTTCTGAGGATCGATCACTTTACTACAAATTTCCCTGAAGCAGAAGCATAATTTAGTTATGGCAAATGCTCCATTAGAATATGACAATCATGGGTCTTCAAACCTTTTAACTTGAGGTCTTTCATACAAACTAAATTTGTAATGTTTGAAGAGTATCTTTCTGGAACTTTAACTTCGTGTAGAAATTTACACAAAACAATTTTTTCCTTTCTAGATAGAGTATGAGCGGCTGGATGTAACACCCCGATTTTCAAAGCGAGGGTGTATTTTTTTTTCCAAAAGAAATTAAACTAAAACAGAGAAATAAACAAGGAAATGCCTTTGGATAAATAATTGAGTCATTATAATTTACAAGCAGCGGAAAAATTTCTCCAAATATAAATCCAAAGCATTTACTCAACAACAAATGGTACATGGAACCCATTCAATTAAGATGTCAAACTGACAATATTAGTATAAGTACAGTTTTCCAAATTAAAATACTCCAACCAAAAAGAAGGACGTCTAGTCCCTATACATCAACCTAATCTGATCATTCTACCAAAAAACTATACACCCTGAGTGATCTCCACGCGCCCCGTGAGATCCCTCCTAACGTAGCTGCAGTCAAGCGTTCCCATCTCCATTCCCGTCCGTCGGGTACGAACCGGTAGGATCGTCCTGACTCTCATCTGAGGGCAAAGCCCAGATTTCCACAATAATTGTAAAGGGTCACCAACCGAAATTAACAGATAACACATAACATTTAAGTTTTAAATGCACAAAATAACCTTTCAACTAAGCATGCACCTTAAAAGGATTTCTCATATGCTAAAAGTTCATGTAATGCTTGCCAATTAAAAATGAAATCAAAATAAAGTTCTCAAACCATCAAGTAATACATAACTGACCAAAGCATTGATAAATCAAATGAGCAATCGATTATCTAACTCAAAATAAGGACTTCTGATGAGCCAATCGATTGCCAAATCGATTTGGTCAGTTCTGCTGAGCCAATCGATTGCCAAATCGATTTGGTCAGTTCTGCTGAGTTCCTGCATGACCAAGTCGATTTCTAAGTCGATTTTGTCAGTTTTGCTGAGTCCCTGTGTTGCCAAATCGATTTCCAAATCGATTTTGGCAGTTTTGCTGAGTTCCTGCCTCTCTGCCAATCGATTTCTTAAAAGATTTTGAATGACATATTTATACAATCGATTGGCAAATCGATTAGGTTAAAATAGTGAACTTCCTGTAACTCATCCAATCGATTGGGAAATCGATTTCCCTGCTTATTCTTCCAAAAATACTTAAACTAATTCATTCACACTCACACATAACTCCAAAACTTAACACTTAGAAAAACCCACACAATCACCACGACGAATTGGTTTTCGAAACAGTTTTACAATCCATCGCACTCACACACGATAATCAATACATAACACTTAGCAATTCCAACACAATTACCACAACAATTCCAATTCAAACCACTCAATCATATACTTGATTCAAACACGACTCGTGTGCCAAGCACCCTAATGCAATGCGTATATGCCAAAATGCATGGACTCGGAATTCCAAACCAAAACCCTCTTCGAAGGGCCCTAAATCATAATTGTACCGCCTATCGCAGGCCAAAGTACCAATTACCGAGGTGTCACCTATCACGGGTCTGCACGATTTACTAAAAAGCGTAAACCATAAACGTACTGCCTATCACGGGCCCGTATCGTTTACCGAGGTGCCACCTATCACGGGTCTGCACGGTTTACTAAAATAACGTAAATTGTAAATGTCCCGCCTATCACAGGCCAAAGTACTATTTACCAAGGTGCCACCTATCACGGGTCTGCACAATTTACAAAAAAGCGAAAACCATAAACGTACTGCCTATCACTGGCCCGTATCGTTTATCGAGGTGCCACCTATCACGGGTCTGCACGGTTTTCAAAAACGTAAATCATAAATGTACCGCCTATCACAGGCCAAAGTACTATTTATCAAGGTGCCACCTATCACGGGTCTACACGATCTACAAAAAGCATGAAAATTCATGAGCCTATACTGACTCCATCCACAACAATCGTTAAGCAAATGCAGATATTAAAAGATTCCCCATTTTTTATACTCATTTAACTTAAACGATTTTCACAACGAACATTAAGCGAACAGAAATATTAAGAGATTCCCCATTCTTAATACTCTTTCAACTTAAACGATTTTCCAAAACAAACTTTAAGTAAACATAAATATTAAGAGATTCCCCATTCTTAATACTCTTTTAACTTAAACGATTTTTAAAACAACATTAAGTAAACAAGACATTAAGAGATTCCCCATTCTTAATACTCATTTAACTTAAACGATTTTCTCAAACACACATTAAGTAAACCGAGATATTAAAGATTCCCCATTTTTAATACTCGTTTAACTCTAATGGTTTTCAAATTCCACAACGAAACAAACTCAAACGTATTATCAAATTCAATTCACAATCCACATCAAAACACATCAAATTTCATCGGTATTAACTTAGAACACGTCAAATACGACGAACACAAATCAACATAACATAACCCTCAAACACATCAAATTTCATTTACTCAAAATCATACACAAATGAGTTAAAATTCATTTTCCACGAAACATTCATCAATATCGTCAAAACCTAACTCTAAGATTTTACCCACAGAACCTTAGATTCATTTTCCCTAAATCAATACATTCAACCCTAACAAATTCCCTTCCACACAACTACAGATAAGTCCCTAAATGCAAGCTAAAAGTTTGGAAGGAGCCCTTACCTTAACGTTAGCTTCAACGTGCGTTTCCGGTACCGCGAGTAATTCCGATAAAATCTCCGCTCGCGACGTCGCTTCCAAGTTAGTCCACTAGCACCGTAGTGTGGTGGTGAGCAACTTTCCCTTCTATCCCTTCGTGAAATGGAGCTTAGATCTAGATGAAACGGAGAGGTTTGTGTTTGACGGTCTTAAAATCTCTAACGCCGTTTTTCTTCGTTTTCGAATCAAACAAGAAGAATGAAGTTGAGTAATCTTCTCTTTCGCACTCACCAAACCTTGGGTTTATGTTTCGAAGCAATAGAAAGAACCGAAAATGAAAAAATGGAAGGAGGGAGAAGAAGGTTTCTCGCGTTAACAGAGGAAGAGGATGGAAAATCTCAATTTCTTTCCTTTGTTTTTCCTTTCTTCCTTTTTCCTTCTTTCCTTTATATATCATTTCCTTTTCCTTTTCCTTCCTTCTAATTTCATTTCTTTCTTTTTCTCTCCAAACAAACTTATATACATATATGTATATATATATATATATATATATATATATATATATATATATATATATATATATATATATTAATTGTAACTTAACAAATATCTATATATTTATTAAAATTACCATTTCACCCGTAACCCATTAAATTCTCCGTAAAAGATTCACCGCAGTTAATTTAATTTATTCACCGACGAGTAGTTCTAATTGGCATCAAAATATCCTTTTGATCATATAAACTTCAAAATATTATAAACTTTGGCTAAAAAGCCTCCGAGCCAAAAACCAAAATACACAAAAATACATAAAGTGTACTTTAAAATTATGGGTCTTACACTGGAGGTAGATATGTGCGATTTCCCTTCTTTACGGGATCCAATTCATTTCTTATTCCCATATCGACCAAGTCAAATCTTGCATTGATGTCATTTTTTTCACTATCAAATACATTTTTTTTCAATATGCATCACATCAAGGAAATGTCTTATATACAACGACTTCCAATATGGCAATTCAAAGAAATTGACTTTTTCTTCCACCCAGTTTTGATCAGCTCTCCCGCAAAAGGTTTGCCAAATTTATTGGTCAAACCTTGTACTTTTTCAAGTATTTGATATCCAGTCGGTGCTACAGGAGCTCTATCTTCCTCTGATTTTCCATTGAATGCATTTATCCACCTACGATACAGATGACTATAAGGTAAAAATCTATGATGTCCAAGAAATACATTCTTCTTACAATGTTTCAACCGCATCCAATTTGTACTCTCTTCACATATAGGACATGCACACTGATCTTTAATGCTATATCCTGATAAATTACCATATGCTGGAAAATCATTAATCGTGCCTAACAACATAGCCCTCAAATTGAAACATTTTTTTCTTATACTCATCATAAACTTTCACGCCTATCTCCCACATAATTTTTAAATCTTCAATTAAAGGAGCCAAGTATACATCGATATCATTCCCTGGTTGTTTGGGTCCAGAAATAAACACAGACAACATCATAAACTTACGCTTCATACATAACCATGGAGGTAGGTTATAAATCAACAAAATCACAGGCCACGTGTTGTGCGATATGCTTTGAAGACCATGTGGATTCATTCCATCAGTAGAAAGTGCAAGTCGTAGATTTCTTGACTCTATCCCGAATTCAGGATACTCGTGATCAATTTTTTCCCATTGTGGAGAATCTGCAGGGTGTCGAAACTTTTCATCTCTAATTCTTTCATCTGCATGCCATGTCAAGTGTTTTGAATCTTCTTTACTGCGATACATGCGCCTAAATCTTGGTATTATAGGAAAATACCACACGACTTTTGCTGGAGTAGATTCTTTCTTCTTATATCGAGAGACATTGCATTTCAGACACGCCTTTAGTAATTCATATTCGTTTCGAAATAAAATGCAATCGTTAATTAGGACACACATGAATCCTTTCGTAACTCATGCCAATAGAGCACAAAATTCGTTTAGCCTCATAGGTTTGACTGGGAAGTTCATTATCATCTGGCAACATATCTTTTAAGAGTGTTAATAATTATGTGAAGCTTTTATCAGACCATCAATTACTCACTTTTAAGTTGTACAACTTTAATATCGCATACAGTCTTGTGAATTTAGTATAACCATTATATAACGGTTTCTCTGCATCACTCAACAAGCTCTCAAACATTTTAGGACAATCCCAAAGATCTTCTTCAACTGCTTTTGCAATCTCCTCAACTCGTTCCAGTTCATATGTATTTGTGTCGAAATCAGTTGAAGCATATGTCAAACCTTCCTCAAAATTAATGTTTCCATTTTTTTCTCACCATGTCTTATCCAACATTTATAGCTTTGATCAATACCATTCCATACTAAATGTCCTTCCAATTCATCTAGTCTAACGCGTTTTCCAAAACAACATTTTAAACAAGGACAAACAACTCTATTTTGATCTTTTTCATTCTTCATGGCAAACTCAACAAACTTTTTCACTCCATTTTCATACTCTTTTGACAATCGATTGGCAGACATCCATTTCCGATCCATTTTATATGACCTATATAAATGAAGTTACACAAATAATAAGCTACTGATAACATTATACCAATCTATAGTACACATATATATCTAATATTGGAAAATGGAAACCAATGTCCAAGTCTGATTTCAAAACAGAACATATCAACAAATTTCAAAAAAGAATAGATTTTATATGATTTATTATGTAACAATTTATCAGTTTTAGTGACAACAAAAAATTAATAAATACAATACGTACCTGAAACAACGTATCCAATTTGTTTTAAATGAGAAGCAGTAGATGGGCACACAGTAGAGGAAAGGAGGGTTCACAGAGTAGAGGAGATGAGGGTTCGTAGGGTTAGGACAACGTATTAAATTTGTTTTAAATTTTTATTTATTTATTTAAAGTGAGTGATTTTTATTTAAAGCGTAAGTCTTTTACAACGCTTGTATAAAAAACACTCTAATAGATCATTTAATTATATTAATTTGTTTTAATTATATGAAAGCGCTTTAAAAGCCATGTAACATAAGGTGAGAGCGCTACATTTTACAGCGCTTATGTTTAAAGCGCTCAAAAAGCGCTGTAAAATCATGGGAGATCGCTTCAATTTACAACGCTTTTACAAAAGACGTTGTAAAAGGGTTGTAAGCATTATGTGCAAGCGCTATGTGACCATGTATGACCTTACAACAGCGCTTGTCAAAAAAGCGTTGTTGTATCCTCCGTTATTTTTAAAAAATTCTACAACCGCGCTTGTATTTAATAACCGCTGTAAAAGACGCGCTATAAAATGTCATTTTTGGCGTAGTGTAATATTTTAAAGGCTAAATACCACTTGTGGTCCGTTAATTTCAGTTAACATTTTAGTCCTTTAATTTTTTTTCCCGATTTGGTCCTTTATTTTAATTTTAAGTGATAATTTGATCTTTTATGTTTTAAAATGTCAACATTGTTATCCTTTTTTTTTACAAAAACTCAAAAATTCATCAAAATTTTCAAACAATTATATTATTTAATATAAAACAAATTTCATCAAATTCGTAACTCAAATCTTCAAGTAAAGTCATATTTGTCATTCTTTATTTGATGTTGATAGAGATAAAAATATGAGTTTATTTAAAGATTTAAGTTATGAATTTGATGAAATTGCATTATATTGAGGAAGATAATTAATTTTATGGGTTTTATTTGAAATTTTTGATTAATTTTTTTGAATTTTTGCAAAAAATAAGGATAATATTGTTGACATTTTACAACATAAAAGATCAAATTGTTACTTAAAATTAAAATAAATGACCAAATCGAAAAAAAAAAAAAAAGATAAAGGACTAAAACGTTAATTGAAATTAAGTTAAGGGACTACAGGTGGTATTTAGCCTATTTTAAATATACATTTAAAATTCATTCAAAAATTTGAATAATAAACATTAATTAACTTGAAAACTGAGACTAAATAAAATTGAAAACTTTTTTTAGAGATTGAAGTTGAAAAAAAAATTCATAGATACTAAAAATAAAATTTTAAATATTTATTTAACTTATTTCCTTCGGAGAGTTGAGATTTTTCTACATATGATTTTTTACTGTTATGGATCAAGTTATTTTAATTGAAAGTTGAGATTTTTTTAGATTTGATTTATGAATTTTATTTGAGAGATGAAGATTAAATTGGGTTATGAAGTTGTTGGGTTATGGAGTGAAGATGAAAAATCTATGGTGTTGAGGTTTTTACTGTTAACACATTTTAGATTCTTGTTAATTGTATGAAGATCTTAGTTTTAATTTTTTATGGACTGATTTTAGTTAAAGAAAGGTGATTTTTTTAATTAATTTTTTATTTTGTCAAAATTAAATTAGATTAAAGAAGATGAAAAGATAGAGAAGAAGATGAACAACAATAATTTTATTTTTACTAATGTATTCATTTATTTGTATTTCTATTGTGCTAAGTTGTATATTTATTTTATTGTATTTGTAGTGCAATATTAGTTTTTATTTAACTAATATTTAATTGAAAAGTTATGAGATGACTGACGTGACAATGTATAAAGGAAATAAATATTTTTGTTTAATTCTTCGTATCAATAATAATTATTTAGAAAAATACATCTTACAAAATGTAAAGAGAGTTCTAAATTCTTATAAATAATTTAAACTATAGTTATTTATAATAATAATAGATAACTTTCTTTTACAAAAAATAGATTAGATAGAATAAGTAGATTATGCTATTTTTTTATAAGAAAATGACATATAGTTAAAATAAATTCAGAAACTCGCTCTCATAGTCCCTTTAACTAAAAAGAAAAAAAAAAGTAAAATACAACACAATTACTAAAAAACTAAAAAGAAAATTGAATGATAGTGAACTTGTATTTTTATTTTTTATGTTTTAAAAATGTCTGAAATTAAAATTGGAATATATAGATAAAAATCTAAAAATCCAATTTAAGTTAGAACGTAAATGAATACTAAAGACTGTAACATAAATTTTAGGCTAAATTACATCTGTGGTCCCTTAACTTAATTTCAGGTAAGGTTTTAGTCTTTATCTTCTTCTTTTTTCCGAGTTGGTCATTTAATTTAATTTGAAGTGACAATTTGATATTTTATATTTTGAAATTTCAACAAAGTTATTCTTTTTTATGCAAAAATTCAAAAAAATCATCAAAAATTTTTCAACCAAAACCCATAAAATTAATAATCATCTTCAATATAATGCAAATTTTATCAAATCTATAACTCAAATATTCAAATATACTAATACTTTCATCTCCAACAACATCAAATAAAAAATAAAATATGAGTTTATTTCAAGATTTAATTTATGAATTTGATTAAATTTGTATTTTATTGAAGATGATAATGAATTTGATGGGTTTTGTTTGAAAAATTTGATGATTTTTTGAATTTTTGTAAAAAAAAGGACAACATTGTTGACATTTTAAAACATAAAATATCAAATTGTCACTTAAAATTAAAATAAAGGACCAACTCGGGAAACAAAAAAAATATAAAGGACTAAAAAGTTACCTGAAATTAAGTTAAGGGACCGCGGATGTAATTTAGCCTAAATTTTAATATGACAATTGTTTTGGCTTTTTTTTTCTGATTTCGTAGTTTCCATGTTATATTCTTGTATTGCGATTGTGTTCTTGTATTTCTTTATGTTTGTTTTTTTTGCAATAATTGGTAGAAGAACTTTTGGTTGGTTTCGACGAAATAGAATTCTTAATATACTCTGATTTCAATAATTTTTGATATTTTACGTCAAAAAAGAAGAGTGACAGTGCTAAAGTGTTATTTGAAAAAGTTTTGACTAAGAAAACCTTGATTGTTAAGTGATCCTTTTGTGGATCACCTTTTTTTTTCTTTCTTAGAACCTACCTAGTGCATGATTATACTTAGTTAATTTTCGCAGTGAAGTTTGTAAGTATAGAAGTACGCCTAAGAGGGGGGGGGGGGGGGGGGGGTGAATTAGGTGTTAGTAAATTTTCTTATTTTTAGTGATATGGTAATCATATTTTATGAGTTTAAGAACAAGGCTTAATAAAAATTGCAGTAAGTAAATGAACACGGTAAGATTTATCCTGGTTCCCCTTATAACCAAGGGTACGTCCAGTCCTCTTGCACACTTCAAGAGATTAATCAACTACTTGTCAGAAAATGTACAATTCCCACCCTGGGATTCTTGCTACAAAACTTCTAACAATTCTTCTAAGATAGCACACCACTATCTTACTTGTACAAATGATACAATAAGGTTTGAATAAATCTAAGATGTGGTATATTGATAAACAACTCAATAGTAATTCAAGTACTTGAGAAATTTTTAGAATGATATGAAAATCTAATGCAAGTACTTAGAAAAATTAGAATTTTGTTCAAAGTTGTTCAATGAATTAATTCAAGGATGGTTTTTTTTTTTATCTGAAGTTATGGGGTATTTATACTCCATAAAACATCCTTTCAGATTCGTGGCCATTGATCCAAGAGGTTTGATGAAAAATTACAATGTTCTAGAGGCATTCCAGATCTGAAAAATTGTAATGTTTTCAGGTGTATTCGAATACAGTATATGTGTATTCGAATACACGTCTTTGTAACGTTCAAAAAATTCAAATTTTACATCTTGTATTCGAATACACATCAGTGTAGTCGAATACAGATCAATGTATTTTAGCCTCTGACTTAACTTGTATTCGACTACATATGAGTGTAGTCGAATACACTTGGCTACTGACTTAGCATGTAGTCGACTACAGATGGGTGTAGTCGAATACACTTGGCCACTGACTTAGCTTGTAGTCGACTACAGATGCGTGTAGTCGAATACACCATTTAAAGTTTTGCTTCTGACTTAAGTTGTATTCGAATACAACATGGTGTATTCGAATACACTTATGCAAATTGTCAAAAATATGATTTTAAATGATTTGTTAATGTTGTTTTTGATTTTCGAAAACATGTTAAATGCATATGGAAATATGAATTGTTCTCAAGTATTTGAACTATTGATTTGTATCATATACCTTTATATTTACTCATTTATTATTTGGATTTGGAAGTTTATTCAAGATGGTTTGATCTTCTTTTTGATCTTGCTGCATTGTCCATAGTTGGTGGTCTTGTTATCATAAAAAACATGTTTACATTCTCCCCCTTTTTGATTATGACAAAATGTTGTTGTGAAGAGAATGTGATGTTGAAATCTTTGCTCCCCCGTAATAGGTGCATACTCCCCCGTTGTATGTGATGATTTGAAAATTGTTTTTGAGTGCCTACAAGGTTTGAAATGCAACAACAACACCAAATGTTCTCCCCCTTTTGACATGATCAAAAAGAAGAAGAATAGAAAAAAAGAGACATACACGTTGCGAGTAAAATCATACACAAAAGGCATATAAGGGAACACGAATAGCAGTAAAGGAAATTAAGTTAGAATATCATAGAAGTGAATACATAATAAGTTCTGAAACGAGTAATACAAAATACACCAGAATTAAAACGATAAAGGAGTTCATAAAGCAAATATTACAGTAACACAGAATGCAAAAAGTTAACTTAGTACAAAATTAAAGACTTAATCAAATTCTGTCGGAATGTGGAAATGATCAAGTTTGTCGGATAATTGACTAATGTCTTGAGATAGTGTGTCATGATTGCGAGCAATAGTAGTTTCAATAGTGGTGAAGCGAGTGTCGATAGAGGTGGTCAACTTGTCGAATTGAGTTTGGAAGAAGGTTTGGAAAGAATCAAGGCGAGTCATGATCATTTGATTGGAGATATAATCATCATCAGATGCAGTTTCCTCGCCATCTTCATCTCCTTGAGCAGCAGCGTTGGAAGGTCCAGCAGTGTCCGCCGATGCATCTTCAGATGGTGGACCATGATCACCTTTATGCACAAATGCTTCAAGCTCGTCATTCCATATGATCCTCATGCTAGGCAAGACACCTAAATCCAGCAGATTTTCTTTGGTGGGAGTAAACATAACTTCATCAGAGAAGTCCACACCAAAGTGTTCCAAAATTCGTGAAACTTCCTCTGCATAGGGTAAGCCAATTGCTTCGCGAGATCCAAGCATGATAGATTTCACAAAAAATGCCCAATTAAGTTGACGACCTTCAAACATGAAATTCATAATTTGCAATTCAAACTCCGAAATTTGGGAGTAATTTCCAGCCTTCGGAACCAAAATGTAGCTAAGGAAATAGTGTAGACGCCGATAATCAACAGTAAGATTTCCCACACCATACCGTTGCTGGGAAATAGTTTAGAAATATCACCCCATTCACATAAATTGTTTGGACAAAATTGTTCACCATTAAAAGGAATATTCAGAATTTCTCCAATGGTTTTGGTATTTAAACGAATAACTTTACCCTTAACGCGCGAGACTAGCAGTTTTCTCTCTTGTATGAGATTACAATAAAAAACCCTAACCAAATCTGGATAAACTGGACCGTTGTAGCCTATAAACTCTTCAACATGTTGTGCTTTAAGCAAAGCAGGAAATTTAAAATCAGAAAAAGAGTCCAAAGTACCGTATTTGGGGATAATAAGTCGCTTGTCCGAGTAGAAAGTGCGAAAACGATCAATTTCCTCCGGTGTGTGTAGAAGCCGGGATAGATCCGTGATGTTGGGAGTCTTGGTTTGTTTTCGTGAGGGACCTACTGCTGCATGTTTGGTGCGTGGTCCTCGTTTGCGAGCATCCATGGTGAGAAAGGGTATTTTTGGTGAAAGTGGGTTTTAGAGAAAATGTGAGAGTTGTAAGAGATTTGAAGAGGGATGACAAGAAGGAAGTAAAGAGTAATGGATTTTGTTAGGTTGGGTGAATGGGTAAGTAAGTGGAAGGAGGATGGATGAGTTTGAGAGAGATGAGAGAAGGAACTGGGGCTGTATTCGAATACCAACTGAAATAACCCTAACTTATGTGTAGCAGCTTTTATATCTGGGCAAAAACGCGAAGGTGTATTCGACTACACCTTCTTGTATTCGAATACACATTTTTCTGGGAACGTGTATTCGACTACACATCCTTTGTATTCGAATACAGGAAATCTGGGAAAGTTTGTATTCGAATACAATCATTTGTATTCGACTACATAAGCACAGTTTTGCTTAAAAACTCAGTTTTTTATGAAGATTGCATCATGTAATACACAAATTCATATATCAAAAAGCAAGAATCAATAAGACATAAGAGATATGGCAAACTAGGTATATCATGCAATGGTTAAAGATCATTTTCACTCAAAATACCAAGTTCTCTTCGAATTTTATAAAATGAGTCTTTAGGTAATGGTTTTGTAAATATATCGGCCAATTGATTGTGTGTATCAACAAATGTTACCTCAACATTACCTTTAAGTACATGATCCCGTAGAAAATGATGTCGGATATCGATGTGTTTACTTCTGGAGTGCATGATTGGATTCTTTGAGATGTTGATTGCGCTTGTGTTATCACATCTTAAGGGAATGCATCCGAGATCAACTCCATAGTCATGTAATTGCTGTTTGAGCCAGAGGATCTGGGCACAACAGCTTCCTGCTGCAATATATTCAGCTTCAGCAGTACTAAGTGCAACACACGCTTGCTTTTTACAAGACCATGAAACAAGGGCATTTCCTAAGACATGACATGTGCCACTGGTGCTTTTACGGTCTGTTTTGCATCCCGCATAATCCGAATCAGAGTATCCTACTAGGCTACATATGCTACCCTTGGGATACCATAGGCCTACATTTGTTGTTCCTTTAGATACTTCATAATTCTTTTAACAGCTACTAGATGTGATGCTTTCGGATCTGCCTGAAATCTTGCACACAAACAAACACTGAACATGATATTTGGCCGGCTGGCCGTTAGATATAATAATGATCCAATCATACCTCGATATTTGGATATGTCGATGGAAATTCCTGATGCATCTTTATCAACATATGTTCCGGAGCCCATTGGAGTTGTACTTTCTTTGCAATTCTCCATTTCAAATTTCTTTAGTAATTCTTTACAATATTTGGCTTGATTGATGAAGATGTCGTGCTCAAGTTGATTGATATGAAGTCCAAGAAAATAGTTTAATTTTCCCATCATGGACATTTCGAAATCTCCTTGCATTATTGAAGAGAATTCTTCACATATGTCCTTGTTGGTTGATCCAAATATGATATCATCAACATAAATTTGAACCAATAATGTGTGGCCATTTTCTCTTTTGACAAATAACGTTTTATCAACTTCTCCTTTGTCAAATCCTCGTTCACATAAAAAGGTGCTTAATCTGTCATACCAAGCTCTTGGAGCTTGTTTTAGACCATAAAGAGCCTTTTTCAATTTGTAAACGTGTGAGGGATTTTTTGAATCTTCAAATCCAGGGGGCTGCTTGACATAAACTTCTTCATTTATGTACCCATTGAGAAATGCACTCTTCACGTCCATTTGATATAGCTCAAAATTCATGGAGCAAGCATATGCTAATAGTAGACGTATTGCCTCTAATCTTGCTACCGGAGCAAATGTTTCGTCAAAGTCTATCCCTTCCTCTTGATTGTATCCTTGAGCGACCAATCTAGCTTTGTTTGCGAACAACTATGCCATTCTCATCTAGTTTATTTTTGAACACCCATTTTGTACCAATAATGTGTTTATTTCCAGGATTAGGAACAAGTTCCCAAACTTGGCTTCTTTCGAATTGATTGAGTTCTTCTTGCATGGCAAGTATCCATTGATCATCTTTAAGTACTTCACCAATTTTGGAGGGTTCGATTTGAGAAACAAACGCCATGTTTAAGCAAGCATCTTGTAATTTTAACCTTGTTGTGACTCCTTTATTTATATCACCTATGATGTTGTCAATAGGGTGATATCTATGGGTTCTCCATTCTTTAGGAAGATCATCACTTTGCCTTTCAATATTGACTCCACTTTCTTGTTGAAGTTCTTTGCTTGGATCATTGCTTTCAAAAACATCATCATCATCACAAGAAATAATATTTTCTTCTTTTATGGGGTTAGTTTCATCAAAGGTTACATGCATTGATTCTTCAACTAATAAGGTTCTTTTATTAAAAAATTCTAAATGCTTACTAGATAAAGAGTAACCAGAAATATACCTTCATCAGCTTTTTCATCAAATTTTTCCAAGGTTGTCTTTACCATTATTTAACACAAAACACTTACATCCAAAAATGTGAAAGTGAGAGATATTGGGTTTTCTACCTTTGTAAAGTTCATATGGAGTTTTCTTAAGAATTGGCCTAATAATTTACCCGGTTGGAAACATAGCATGCTGTGTTTACAACATCTGCCCAAAAGTATTTTGGTAGATTGGAGTCGCTTAGCATAGTTCTAGCAAGCTCTATCAAGGATCTATTCTTTCTCTCAACGACCCCATTTTGTTGTGGTGTTCTTGGTGCAGAAAAATTGTGAAAAATGCCATTTTCTTCACAAAATTCTTCAAATGAAGTATTTTGAAATCCCTTCCATGATCACTTCTAATTGATACAATTTTGGCAGATTTGTTCATTTTGGACTAGCTTGGCATAGTTTTTAAATGCCTTAAAAGCTTCATTTTTTATTTGCCAAAAATAAGGTCCAAGTGAACCTTGAGTAATCATCAACAATAACTAGTCCATATGAGTTTCCACCAAGACTTTTGGTTCTTGATGGACCAAACAAATCCATATGTATCAATTGTAGTGGTCTAGAAGTTGAAATGACATTTTTAGGTTTGAAAGAACTTTTTGTTTGTTTGCCTTTTGACAAGCGTCACATAATTTATCCTTTATAAATTTTATTTTTGGTAAGCCTACAACAAGATCATGCTTGACCAATTTGTTTAAATGATCCATGTGAATATGAGCAAATCTCTTTATGCATAGCCAAGCATCATTATTGTCGCTTACCAAAAGACATTTCATTTTCAAGGATAAATCTTCAAAATTAAGTATGAAAATGTTTTTGAAACGCTTACCAACAAACTGAGTTTCATTTGTAGCTTCATTTTGGATGACGCACTCATCTTTATTAAAAATATCTTGTATCCTTTGTCACAAAACTGGCTGATGCTTATGAGATTATGTTTTAAACCTCAACATATAAACATCTTCAATTGAGGGAGATGGTGCTGTACCAACTTTTCCAATGCCTAAAATTTTCTTTTGTTGTTGTCTCCATATACTACATTGTCCCTGACTCAAGTGTTAAAGCTGAAAATTTTGTTTATATCACCGTCATGTTTTGGAGCAGCACTTATCCAGTACCACATGTTGAAGTCTTTTGTTTGCTTACCTACAAAATTGAAATCAAACTTTATTAGGTACCCAATGTCTTTGGGTCCTTGAATGGTTTAGTACATTCTTGACCCATATGAAATGACCTTTGGAACACTAATGTTTTAATATGACATGATTAGGTGTTGACATGAGACACCAATAAGAACAAGTAGGATTAAATCACTATATGAACATATGTATGAGATTTAATTTGAATTAATTCTTATTATAAAAGATCATCCTTTTTCTAACTATAATTTTTCTTGATAGATTGACTACTCGCTTAAAAAAATAAGTTTTTGTTCAAATTTGGTTTATCAAATTTTGAGTATCCCAGACACTTTTATCATTTGAGTATCTTGCATGTTTAGAACATTTTCCAATCTAATTGTCCTTTTTCGCATCGTTCAATTACTCTATTTAATTGAATCAATTTTGAAAGAGAGGGGATTCACATTTATTGCATGAAATTCTGTTTTAGTTTTTCAGAATTTTTCTCCAATACTATCAACTTTTTCTTGTAAACTTGAGATTTTGTTTTCTTTGTGTTGATACTAGTTTACATAGATTTTTCATTCTACGTAATTCTTTTATTGCGTTTTGAGCATCATTGTATTCTATATTAATTCATTTTAGTCTTATTCTAATGAGGAGAGTCCTATATTACTAACCTCTTCATCATCTGATTGATGCGAGCCATTAATGCAACATTGGCGCATTCTTCACTTTCTGTTTCTGAAGATGAACTTACTTATTGTCTTCCAAGCTATGTATGCTTTCTTGGAAGTCTTTCTTTCTGTTGACATCTTCTTAGCAATGTTTGGGCAGTCTGCTTTAATATGTCCTTGTTTTCCACATTCGAAGCAAGTGAAGTTTTGATTTGATGTAAGAATACTTTCTTCTTGAGCTTTTCTCTTTGAATGTTCTATCGTTTTTAAGAAATTTACCAAAATTTCTTAACAAGAAGGATAATATTTCATCTTCATCTGAATCATTCTCTTTGCTTTGTTCTCTTGATTCAGTCTTAAGCATATTTTTGTTCTTCTTTTCTTGACTCTCATTTTGTTCTAGCCTTCGCGTTCGATTTCATGCTCTTGAAATTTTCCAAATAGTGCAGAAAGTAGACATCTTGGATAGGCTTTTCTTTTCGATATTGCTGTAACTTTTGGTTGCATGCCTTGTCAATGATCTTAGTATTTTAGATTTAGTTCATCATTTGTGAAGATTTTTCCGAGTGCTATCAAATGATTGGTTAAATGGGAGAACCTTTTCTGTAACTCTAGAATAGATTCTCCCGGGCTGCAGCGAAATAACTCATATTCTTGATGATAGTGTGTTGAGTTTGATCTTTTTACCTCAATGGTGCCTTCGTGAGTTCCAACGTATCCATATTTTCTTTTGCTGTTTTAACTCATCCATTCCTAGTGCAGATTGTAATATATTCTTAGGCCTTTTATCAAACAATACTTTCAATTTTGTCATCATCTGTCCATGAGCCTTTTATCTTAACTTCTTCTGTATTTATTGATAACTGTTGTTGGAACATAGGGACCGTTTTCTACTGCTTCCATATATCAATCTTCTTGTGGCCTCAAGATACGCCTGCATGCGTATCTTCCAGAAATCATAGTGTTCTCCAACAAAACATGGTGGCTTGGTACTGTCCACATCTCTAAAAACAGGTTGTGCGGAAGCCATGAGTAATTGATGCGAGGAATAAGTTTACCTTAACCTGCTCTGATGCCAATTTGTAAGTATAGAAGTACGCCTTAGAAGAGGGGGGGGTGAATTAGGTGTTAGTAATTTTCTTGTTTTTAGTGATATGGAATCATATTTTATGAGTTTAAGGAACAAGGCTTATAAATTGCAGTAAGTAAATGAACCACGGTAAGATTTATCCTGGTTCCCTTATAACAGGGTACGTCCAGTTCTCTTGCACACCACAAGAGATTAATCAACTACTTGTCAGAAAATGTACAATTCCCACCCTGGGATTCTTGCTACAAACTTCTAACATTCTTCTAAGATAGCACACACTATCTTACTTGTACAAATGATACATTAGGTTTGAATAAATCTAAGATGTGGTATATTGATATAACATACTCAATAGTAATTCAAGTACTTGAGAACTTTTAGAAAATGATGAAAATCTAATGCAAGTACTTAGAAAATCATAATTTTGTTCAAAGTTGTTCAATGAATTAATTCAAGGATCGTAATTTTTTGATCTGAAGTTATGGGGTATTTATACTCCATAAAACATCCTTTCAGATTCCGTGGCCCCCAAAATGGGGATCAAGAGGTTTGATGAAATTAACATGTTTCTAGGCATCCAGATCTGAAATTGTATGTTTCCAGGTGTATTCGAATACAGTATATGTGTATTCGATACACGTCTTTGGCTAACGTTCAAAAATTCAAATTTTACATCTTGTATTCGAATACACATCAGTGTAGTCGAATACAGATCAATGTATTTTAGCCTCTGACTTAACTTGTATTCGACTACATATGGGTGTAGTCGAATACACTTGGCTACTGACTTAGCTTGTAGTCGACTACAGATGGGTGTAGTCGAATACACTTGGCCACTGACTTAGCTTGTAGTCGACTACAGATGCGTGTAGTCGAATACACTTATTTAAAGTTTAGTGAAGTTTGACAAAGAGAAATTTGAAGGAAGAATCATATTTGACTAATGAAAAATTCAAGTAAGTGTTGTGTTGATATAGTCATAATTATACAAGGTGTTGATTAACACATAGATGGACATTGGTTGGCATTGATGCAAGGTATGTTGTAAAATTATGTCGATTGTTGAAGAATTTATCGATAAAGACAACATCAAAGTTGCACCATAAATTTTAACTTTGGTTTCTAACATGTAGAAGAAATGCTTGACTTGGTTTAGCTTTAAGTGAAAATTCTTATAGAGGTTTAGCTTCAAGGGGAGTATGATAGTTTTTTTTTTTACTATAATTGTCGATGTAGACAATGGAAGATGCATCAATTTCAATCAAAGTAGAAATTGTTGGTTTTGCTTGAAAATGAATTATCTTGTAAAAGTTTCATATTGCTTAGTTTTGGAAAAGAAAAGGGAGGTCAATGCTATATATATGGTTCTTGTAACACCCCGTTTTTCAAAGCGAGGGTATATTTTTTTTTCAAAAGAAATTAAAATAAAACAAAGTAAAACAAATGAGGAAATGTCTTTGGATAAATAATTGAGTCATTATAATTTACGCAGCGGAAAAGTTTCTCCAATTATAATCCAAAACATTTACATAACATCAAATGGTACATGGAACCCATTCAAAGATGATATCAAACTGATAATATTTGTATAAGTACAGTTTTCCAAACTAAAAATACTCCAAACCAAAAAGAAGGACCCCTAGTCCCTATACATCATCCTAATCTGATCATCCTACCAAAAAGCTATACACCCTGAGTAATCTCCACGCGCCCCGTGAGATCCTCCTAACGTAACTGCAGTCAAGCGTTCCCATCTCCATCCTTGTCCGTAGGGTACGAACCGGTAGGCCCGTCCTGACTCTCATCTGAGGGCAAAGCCCAGATTTCCACAATAGTTGTAAAGGGTCACCAACCAGAAAATAACAGTTAACACATAGCAATTAAGTTTTTGAATGCTCAAAACAACTTTTTAACTAAGCATGCACCTTAACAGGATTTTCAATATGCGAAAAGTTCATACAGTACATTGCCAATGAAAATGAAGGTAAAATGCAGTTCTCGATCTCCTAATTAACACATAATAAAACAAGACATGGATAGATTCATGAGCAATTAATCATACAACTAAAACTGAGGATTTTCACTGAGCCAATCGATTGGGCAATCGATTGGGGTGAAGATTTTTAATGAAAATAGAATCCTGGGCTGAATCAATCGATTTGGCAATCGATTGACAGGATAACGGAGCCCCTGACTTAATACCAATCGATTTCCAAATCGATTTCCTGAAGGTTTTTAGTGAAATTTTGAACTCTGGCTTGATTCAATCGATTGGGCAATCGATTGACAGGATAGCTGAGCCCCTGACTTAAGGGCCAATCGATTTCCAAATCGATTTGGTCGAATATGGATGAGTCCCTGACTTAGGCCCAATCGATTGGGCAATCGATTTCGAAAGGGATTTTCGAAAACTGATTACAAAATCGATTGGCAAATCGATTTTGTTCATTTGGCCAAGCCCCTGACTTCCATCCAATCGATTGGGAAATCGATTTCCCTGATCATTTTTCCAAAAATTCGTGAATTAACCTAAGTCATTCCTAATCAAGTTCACAACTTAACACTTAGCAATTTCTACGCGATTACCACGGCAATTGGGATCTCGGTAACCATCATACTTACACACAATAACCAACACATAACACTTAGCATTTTCAACGCAATTAACACGATAAATCAAATTCAAATCACTCAATCATAAAACTCAATCAAACACGACTCGTGTGCCAAGCACCCTAATGCAATGCGTATATGCCAAAATGCATGGACTCGGAATTCCAAACCAAAACCCTCCTCGAAGGGCCGTAAATCATAATTGTACCGCCTATCGCAGGCCGAAGTACCAATTACCGAGGTGCCACCTATCACGGGTCAGCACGATTTACTAAAATGCGTAAATCATAAACGTACCACCTATCACGGGTCAGTACAGTTTACCGAGGTGTCACCTATCACGGGTCAACACGATTTACTAAAAGAAAAAGCGGGAATCGTAAACGTACCGCCTATCACAGACCAGTACTGTTTACCTAGGTGCCACCTATCACGGGTCAGCACAATTCACCAAAAATGTAAATCGTAAATGTACCACCTATCACGGGTCAGTACAGTTTACCAAGGTGTCACCTATCACGGGTCAACACGATTTACTAAATAGTAACTCGTAAATGTACCACCTATCACGGGTCAGTACAGTTTACCAAGGTGTCACCTATCACGGGTCAACACGAATTACTAAATAGTAAATCGTAAACGTACAACCTATCACGGGTCAGTACAGTTTACCAAGGTGTCACCTATCACGGGTCGACACAATTTACCAAATGAAATGCATGAGCATACACAGACTCCATTCACAACAATCGTTAAGCAAATGCAGATATTAAAAGATTCCCCATTTTTAATACTCATTTAACTTAAACGACTTTCAAACAACATTAATTAAATAAGTCATTAAGAGATTCCCCGTTCTTAATACCGATTTAACTTAATGATTTTCAAAACAAAACGTTAAGCAAACAGTCATATTAAGAGATTCCCCATTCTTAATATACTTTTGACTTAAACGATTTTCTCGCAAAACATTCAGTAAACGAGTCATTAAGAGATTCCCCATTCTTAATACTCATTTACCGAAACGATTTTCAAAAACGATAGTTAAGTAACCGAGACGTTAAGAGATTCCCCATTCTCAACGCCCAGTTAACTTAAACATTTTCCTCAAATACACATTAAGTAAACCGAGGTATTAAAAGGTTCCCATTTTTAATACTCGTTTGACTCTAATGGTTTTCAAATTCCACGGGAACAAATTCAAACATACTTTCACATTCAAACCATAAATCACAACAACCACACCAATTACGAACATCAAGTGCGAACACACCAAATACAACGAACACAAATCACGCAACATAACACCCAGATACATCAAATTTCATTTACCCATAATCATACACAATGACATTCAAATTCATTTACCACGAAACATTCATCACTATAAACAAACCTAACTCTAAGGTTTTTACCCATAACGCACTAGTTTCGTTTTTCCCCAAATCGATACATTTAACCCTAACAAATTCCTTCCCACACAACCACAGATAAGTCCCTAATGCAAACTAAAAGTTTGGAAGGAGCCCTTACCTCAACGTTAGCTTTATCGTGCGTTTCCGGTACCGCGAGAAATTCCGGTAAAATCTCCGCTCGCAACGCCGCTTCCAAATTAGTTCACTAGCACCGTAGCGTGGTGGTGAGCAACTTTCCCTTCTATCTCTTCGAGAAATGAGGTTCGGATCTAGAAGAAATGGAGGGGTTTGTGTTTGGATCTCAAAAACTGTATTTCTTCGTTTTCGAATCAAAGAGGAAGAGTGGAGTTGCAAAAACCTTGATCTAACTCTCACCCAACCTTGGGTCACTAGCTTTGAAGAAAATGAAGCAACGAAAACGAAAAATGGAGAAGGATGGAGTTTTGGTTTTCTTGCGTGAACCTGAGGAAGGAGATGGAAATTGGAAAATTCCTTCCTTTCTTTTTCTTTCCTTTGTTTTTCCTTTCTTCCTTTTTCCTTCCTTCCTTTATATACTATTTTCTTTTCCTTTTCCTTCCTTCTAGTTTTCCTTTCTTTTTCCCTCCAAACAAACATATATAAATATAATAAATATAACTTAACAAATATCTCAAAATCTAGATATTTATTAAATTACCGTTTCACCCGAAACGCCTTAAATTCTCCGTAAAGGATTTTCCGCAGTTAAATTCAATTTATTTATCGACGAGAAATTCTAATTGGCATCGAAATATCTTTTTGATTATAAAACTCCAAAATATTATTAACTTTGGCTTAAAAGCCTCCGAGCCAAAATCCAAAATATACCAAAAATACATAAAAAGGTACTTTAAAATTATGGGTCTTACAGTTCTAGTTCTTCATTACAAGATGCACCAATTAGAAACACTTTAAGCTTGTCTGATTCTTATTTTTCGCGTATACTCTTGTGTTAGAGTATTGTGAGATGTAGCTCACAAATATTTGTTTTGGATAATGTAGGTGTACAGTGGTCATGGCGTTGCTTAGAGAGAAGTTTATGTTGTAAAAATTTTCACACAATATTATATTTTAGTTGTCATTTGACAATGATCTTAGTATTTTCTCCACATTTAGAGTTTCCACGTTATATTCTCGTGTTATGATTTTATTTTTTGTAATTTTTCTATTTTTTTTTCTAACATTAACCACATAGAAACTAACTCTAAGTCACTTTTACATTTAACTTTTGCATCTAATATTTCCCGTAAGTTGAAATGTGTTTATTAAATTTCCAACTTGAAAAATGCCAAGAAGGAAATCTCAAAAAAAAAAAAAATCGACTAAAACGAATATAAAATGCCAAAAAGATCAGTCTTATGTTGCTTAACCCACCATAACGCAAAAGCAAAAATGTCAATCTATTATATATATTTAAAACAGACCATGAATGCCACCTCACCGCGGAATGCCACCTCATTCTATTTCATCCACCTATACAAATATTTCCCACATCACCCAAAAAGCTGATGTGGACCTCTCCTCTTTTCTCTCCTCTCAAACATGCTCTCAATGTCTAATCTCCTTCAATCCTCCTCTCAATAATAATATTATTTTATAATAAATTTATAAATTATAAAATTATTTTACAATTATTTATAACAAATTTATAATTTATAAATTATTTTACAATTTGATAATAATTTATAATCTATATTATTATCAAATTATTTTATAAGTTATTTTATAATAAATTTATAAATTATTTTATAATATTATTAGTCATTTACCAATGGTAATAATTTATAATAAATTTATAAATTATAAAATTATGTTACAATAATTTATAATAAATTTATAATTTATATATTATTTTACAATTTGATAATAATTTATAATTTATATTATTATCAAATTATTTTATAAGTTATTTTATAATAAATTTATAAATTATTTTTATATATTATTAGTCATTTACCAATGGTAATAATTTATATTATTAGTAATTAAATTCAATAGAAAAAAACTACCTAATCACTCATAAATATCGACATAAATATCCTTCTTTCATTAATAATTATATTATTCCACTTATGGTGAGTAATGATTTTATACGTTAAAAAATTCAATTACTGATTAATGTAAATAATTTATAATTTCTTTCAATTTATGTCAATCCATTTTTTTAGTAACATTTTATACAATAAAAATATATATTCTATTTACCAAAAAATACACAAATTTATAAAAAAATAATCATAAAATAAGAATATATGAAAAATTATTAAAAAAGTTACTTCCAATTATTAAAATACAGAAATTTATTTTAAAATTATAATATATGAATATATTAAAAAATATAATCAACAAAAGTTTACTATATATATGTGGACCTCTCCTCTTTTCTCCCCTCTCAAACATGCTCTCAATGTCTAATCTCCTTCAATCCTCCTCTCAATAATAATATTATTTTATAATAAATTTATAAATTATAAAATTATTTTACAATTATTTATAACAAATTTATAATTTATAAATTATTTTACAATTTGATAATAATTTATAATCTATATTATTATCAAATTATTTTATAAGTTATATTATAATAAATTTATAAATTATTTTATAATATTATTAGTTATTTACCAATGGTAATAATTTATAATAAATTTATAAATTATAAAATTATTTTACAATTATTTATAATAAATTTATAATTTATATATTATTTAACAATTTGATAATAATTTATAATTTATATTATTATCAAATTATTTTATAAGTTATTTTATAATAAATTTATAAATTATTTTATAATATTATTAGTCATTTACCAATGGTAATAATTTATATTATTAGTAATTAAATTCAATAGAAAAAAAACTACACATAAATATCCTTCTTTCATTAACAATTATATTATTCCACTTATGGTGAGTAATGATTTCATACGTTAAAAATTCAATTACTGATTAATGTCAATCAATTTATAATTTCTTTTAATTTATGTCAATCCATTTTTTAGTAACATTTTATACAATAAAAATATATATTCTATTTACCAAAAATACACAAATTTATAAAAAAATAATCATAAAATAAGAATATATGAAAAATTATTAAAAAAGTTACTTCCAATTATTAAAATACATAAATTTATTTAAAATTATAATATATGAATTTATTAAAAAATATAATCAACAAAAGTTTACTATATATATGTGTTTTTGAAAAAAATATGTTAACACTTAATTTTTATCAATTAAATTATATATTTATAATTGAATGCTATTTTTTATTTTAATTTTTCTTATTATAATGATAATTTGAATGTTAAAAAATAAATGAAAATTTAAGTAGTGCATAAAATTAAATTATTTTTAATAAAATTTATTTTTGGTACATATCAACATAACTACATTTGATAATAATTTATAATCTATATTATTATCAAATTATTTTATAAGTTAATTTATAATAAATTTATAAATTATTTTATAATATTATTAGTCATTTACCAATGGTAATAATTTATAATAAATTTATAAATTATAAAATTATTTTACAATTAATTATAATAAATTTAAAATTTATATATTATTTTACAATTTGATAATAATTTATAATTTATATTATTATCAAATTATTTTATAAGTTATTTTATAATAGATTTATAAATGACTAAAATTATAAAATATTATTATAAATTACAATATTTTGTGAAACTCTTCATGTGTCATAAGTTATAAATTACAATAAAATAAATATCAATTATTTGACACTCATTGCTCCTCCATTATTATTGATAACGGTTATTCATCCATAAACATCTTCAAATTAAATATTACATAGTATCATTACTGGAAAAAATATTTTTTAATGAAGTCTATAATATCTACAAAATATATCACATGTCACTTATTAGATAAGTAAAATTAATATTTAAATCAAATAGAGAGATATAATTTAGAGTTAGGCCAACAATTTGTTTTTATATTTTTTTTTATTATACTCATTACTGATATGGACTTAGAGAAAAATTTTATATATTAATATTGTCACATCAAAAGAAATATGATGTAACATATCTAACAAATACTCTTCCTCTTTCTTATTATCATACTTGCGATTTATTTTTTATTATATTTTTTTAATATAATATTTGGTAGAACTATTCATATGTCATAAGTTACAAATTACAATACAATAAATATCATTTATCAGTTATTCGACATTCATTGTTACTCCATCATTATTGATAACGGTTCTTCCTCAATCATTAATGATAACGGTTCTTCTCTTTCTATGGTTTTAACTATCAATTAATATATTACGTCATTTTAAAGGTTTCTCCATCTCTTCCTCCATCATTACATGTTTTCAAACTTTTTTCTTTTAGATAAAAATTTATTAAAATAGACTATATATATTAAAATAGACTCTCACATAAACATCATATATATTAAAATAGACTCCTACATCTTCATCAAATATTGTGCCACCTAAAAGCTCATGTGGCACATCTAAAAGTTCTGTCATGAGAAAACATTCTGCATATGTAAGTTTTCACAACTCCACTTTATCAACTCAAAAGAAAATCTCTTTGGAACCCAATTATTTTCAAAGAAGTAGATATAGTTGGAAAATTCTTTTTTTTTACACAACTTTTGAATGAGTGGTATTTTGTAATATATTATACCTATTTGCTCATTTTTCTCAAAATCTTGATTGTTCTTAGTTAGAGTATTGTTTTTGCAGACATATTTTAACTCATTTATGGCATGAAAGTGTATTGGCTCCTCAAAAGATAAAGAAGATTGTCCACATTCAGCTTTATATGAGTGTTAGTATTGTGTATTCGAGAGAAAACTATGTACCATTTATATTAAAAAAGTATTTGTGGTTTTTTTTACGGAGATGTTTTATATTGTCAATTTTTTTTAAAATACTACCAATTTTAAGTTTCTACATATGTTTTACCTTTACTCAACCGTACATACGAGTTGTTTGTGAAAATTCTCAAATCATGTTGTATAGAAGTCTCATACTTAAAATATTGGAATTTAGATTTTTTACTTCTTTGACATGATTGTAATGAAATGAATATTAAATGACAAACTTATTTTTATAATTTTCTAACAATATTTTGACAATAAATTTAGATTTGACAACAAAAAAAGAGCATGATTAATTTGATTTTGTGGTAGATAATTACATATATTAATATTTATTAAAATACATTTTATTTGTAGGAATCTTCACTATGCAAAACATTTTACATATTTTCAAATGTGTATTTGCCAACTCATATATAATAATTACTCAAATAAATTCACTTGAAAAAAATACTCTACAAACTAAATAAGTAGATTATATTATTTTTTGAAATATTAAAATCTTATTCACAACTACTAATATAATGAAGTATACATATTCCGCGCAACGCACGGGTTATATTCTAGTTAGGCTTAAAAGAACAGTTTTGCTTAGCCATCGATTATACGGGTTATATTCTAGTTAGGCTTAAAAGAACAGTTTTGCTTAGCCATCGATTATTTTTTGTGGTTAGAAGCTAACATGCCAATAAAACTAATATCAAAAGAAGAATTTCATCAAATGCTTTTGAAGAAGTTCTTCTTTGCTTAAAGCAAGAAAGGTTCTAATAAAGATTTTCTTTTTGTTTTGATTTTTTTTTGTCGGGATCTTTGTACTTGATCTCTGTTGTGTCTTTTTCCATCATCTAAAACATATTTTTTTAAAGCTATTACATGTAACTTCTGACCATGAACTTTGGCTGATGAAGATTTCTTGATTTGCTATGAATCTCTTCAATGCTTTTATTGATACCAACTCTTTTCGATAGATCTGTATGAATATAATCATTCACAATAAATGTTTTTGATTAGGTGGATGGATTTTGAGGTACTATACTTCCATTAGGCCTTTCCCTAACAATCCTTAACTACCACTTGCACGTGCTAAATGAGATTGATAGTTTCTTTCTCGATTTGCTTTTTCCTTTTTCCTTTAAATCCTTTGTTTTGTTGCACATTTTCATGATTGAGGCCAATCACATCAGTTCTCATTGTTTTTCTTGATTACATCTTTTGAAACTTGTTAATAACTCTTCTTTCTCAAGATTTTGTGGGACTAAAGAAAACAACAATGTGTAGGAAAGGAGAAATTAAAATTCAATGAAAATTTTCTCAATCTCAATAATTTTTTTAAGAAAGATCGAAGTAAAATAATTATCTCTGAAAGCTTGATAGAATCTCTTATACATGATATAGTATATATACAGAACTAGTAGAGACTTAACAAACTAACCACTTAGAAACTAATTTTTTCTAACTTTTATATGTATGATGCTTTCATACATATGCATTATATGTTGTTTATAAGGTTTAAATATTTGATTTGTCCGTGTAAGTGGGTGACTTTTTCATTTTGTCCCTATAATTTTTGTTTTTTCAATTTAAATCTTGTAAGTTCAATTGTGTTTTAAAATCAGTCTTTTGTTAGTTGCAGTTAAAAAAAAAAGCTTATGTAAAAAACGAAGGAGTAACGTGGTAGTTTGACGTGACAGAGGAATAAATTAATTAATTAAACAAACGAAATTAAGAAATTAAATTGATTAAAAAAATAAAAATAAAATGAAGAAAGGTGTTATATTTTAATCTCTCAATCCAAAATAAAATATAGGTTGAGGATTAGAGTTATCTCCTCCTTTCTCTATCATGGCACCACCGTTACTAGATCACTAACAATCACATCACCATAATTGAATCATCATTGCATCATCATCATCTTTAAATCTTTATATGCTTCTTCTTCGTTTAACCATGACATCATCTTCGTCTACAACAAACTCAACTCGTTTTCAATTGTCTAAATATGAGCGTAGGAAATAAATGCGTATATTCATCTCTAACACTGATGAAAACCTTAAACGATAATTTTTGAGATGTCGCCATTAGGATGTGAGTAATTTTTCTTAAATATGTTATTTTTATGTTTATTCTTTGTAATTATAGTTTACATTTACTAAGTTTAATATTTAATTTTTTGTTTTTGTTTGTAGATCCCTTATAATTGTCAAATTTTTGTTGGTAATATGATGATGGTGGTTCGATGTTATGCAGTGATAGAAAAATGAGAAGAAAACTCTAATCCCCAAACTTATTTGAGATTTTGGATGAAGAGACTAAAATATAACACCTTCAATTTTTCATCATCTTTTTCCTTTTTTTAATCAATTTAATCACTTAATTTTATTTTTTTAATATTTAATTTATTCACTACGCGAAAAAACGCATTTTACAGCGCTTTTTTTAAGCCATTTACAGCGCTTTTTTCAAAAAAATAAGCGCTGTGGAATCGAGCGTTGTAAATGATACAACAGCGCTTTTAAAAAAGCGCTATAAAACATGTAAATACAACGCGCGCTTGTTATGCACATTTTACAGCGCTTCTTCACAAAAAAGCGCTGTAATATGCACCCCATTATATGAGTTATGGGTCTGCTTTTAGAGCGCTTTTTAACACAAGTGCTGTAAAATGCACACCCATAATTTCATATTATGGTCTGCATTTTACAGCGCTTTCTCAAAAAAGCGCTGTAATATGCCCACCCATAATTTCATATATGGGTGTGCATTTTACAGCGCTTTCGCAAAAAAGCGCTGTAATATGCCCACCCATAATTTCATATATGGGTGTGCATTTTACAGCGCTTTCGCAAAAAAGCGCTGTAATATGCCCACCCATAATTTCATATATGGGTGGTGCATTTTACAGCGCTTTCTCAAAAAAGCGCTGTAAAATGTGCACCATTAAAGCGCTTTAGAACAACATTTTACAGCGCTTTTTAAAAAAAGCGCTGTAAAATGTGTGTGTTTTTTTTTTTAAACGTTGTAAATTAATTATTTGAAATGAAGAGCGCTTTTTAGCTTTTTATGGGCATTTTTTTTAAAAAGCGCTGTCTTTTATCTTTGTATCCAAAATTATTTTGATCCAAAATCACTTCACAATCAGTGCATACAACAACAAAACATATTCAAATACCATAAGCAGTTCACACAATCAGTAGAACAGAAATCAGAACTCTGTAACTTTATTAACATATATGTAACTCTGTAACTCTGTAATTTACAACCTAAGTAACTACATTTAGATACATATATACAACCTAATTTACAACCTAATTAACTACATTCAGATACGTATATATATATAACCTAATTTACAACCTAAACTACATTCAGATCCATATGCATGTTCATATATTGTGTCCTATGATCATTTACATATAATAACTAACAGAATATACATTATATGCACTAGCTACCATATAATATTCAGATCCCTTGCCCAGCAGCAAGCTATTTCCCAGAAAATCAAATAATTTGCAAGTCAAGCACATACTGACACCAATCTTCCTTTAATTCCATCAGATCTTCCTCAGAATATGATGGACTGGAATTGTCAAAGTACTGCAATATAAAAATTGAACATATTATATTAAGTTAGTATCAAATATATAGATAATTTATATATGAAAATCATATAATACAAATACCATACCGTTTATGGGATAATAGTTTTATTCTTCTCAACAATCTCCTTCATGAATCTCAATACGTAGTACCCACAGTCGATGTTATTTGTTTGACGAGGGCACTTTATTGGGATCCATGTAATGTTATTAGACTTCTGCTTCGACACTTTAGCACCTCTTTGAGCTTGATAAACTTTTAAGGCACTATCGAATGAATAAATGTGATTATTAGAGCATGAACAAACACATTATATATATATATATATATATATATATGTAAGAAATAAATGAATATTACTTACGTGTCGAGCATAGTCTTTATTTCGGGGTGATTGTTGTAATTGCCGTGCACGGGATCCAAATAGTATATAACTTCAGAGACCGCATTGATTGCAAATAGCACCCAATGTGCCCTACAACAACAAAAAATTGGTTAAGCAATTTTGTTTATACACAACTAATAAATTAAATTCTCATCAATTAAAAAAGATAAAATTAAGTACCATGAATTATATGGTGTCAAGAACAATTTATCACTTTCTATATTTACTAAAAACATATCTACAATGTATTTTTTTACATTGTTTGGATCGAGTTTCCACATCGACATCTTATGTGGAGACAAGAATGAGTATTTATTTGACAATTTCCTCGGGCACACGACCTTCTCGTACAAAAACCTTCAATGAAAATTTTAAACTAGATTAATTACCAATACATTTAATTAATTACAAATAAATGCAATTAAAAGTATTTTTTACCTTATGTACAAACTGATTACAGTAGCACTCAGCTCCTTATGTTCGAGAAGTTCGTACATGTGCTCCTTTTCGAGGTATTCAATATACTCATCTCCAAAAATGTCTTTATTCATGTGTACGATGGGCGAATTGTTGCTGCTGCCCGTGTTCCTTTTTATTTGGATGTCAAGACACGCCCCGTATTTACCAAGGCGTGGCTGACTTTTATTAGGAGCAGCAGCAGCAGCGACTGATTTTCCCCGATCCAGATTTTTGTTGCTGCAAGTTTGGCAGCTTTATTACCCTCCAGCCTTTGTAGTTTGGCAGCCCTATTAACCTCCAATTTTTGAGGTTTGCTGCCTTTTTTTGGCTGTATGGGTGATTTATTTATTTGGACCTACAAAAATGAGGTAAAATGTTAGTTTATTGAATCTGAAAAAATGACAAACCTTAGGCAATAAATGTGACAAACCTTTTCGGGAGATGTAACTGATTTGTCTTTGGAATCTTTTTTTGGAGGGCAACAAGGTTTGTGGGCCATGCCACGTAACTGCCAATAGCGTCGCTTAAGAACTTCATATCTCCATCGTTGTCCGGTATGGGCAACGGTGCAGTTGGTTCGAAAGCAACCGTAGGCGATACTTTGACATGGCCCGCGGGGATCGGAATATTGTGCAATACTTCTCCCGAAGTATTGTACAATATTCCTTTTCCCACCTTCCGTTGAGTAGGCGAGGACAAGTATAGGACACATGTAGTGACACCCTACATCAATAGTTAAAACATAAGTACAGTTAATATATAAGTTTGTTTAATACATAAGTAATTACATAAGCAAGTAAGTAGTAAGTAATTAATTACCTCGGGAATACTTTTCAAACCGACGTTGCAACTCCCGGTTTCACTCTCCATTTGTATTTCAGGATGGAGCTGAACCGGAAGTTGCTTGTCTTTATTCGTATTCACCAAGAGTGCCACTTGCTCTGATAGGATTCTGAGCTTCTCTAATACTTCCTCGTTGGAAGGTTTTTGGCGCTTCTCTTGAGGAAAAAAGCTTTTGAGAGTTACGCCAAATCCTTTCCCCCTAACTCGACCGGAATACTCAGGGACATTAAACACTTTCCCAAGAATGTCCTGCAAGTATCCTTGTTGCCCTCTTGAGTTTCAGAACTTTGTTCAATAATTTCCTAAAATACATGTAACATTAAAAAGATAAGTTCAATAGCATTTTTAAAATACAATATTAAAAATATTAAAGTGATAATATACTTACACAAAGTTCTACAACTTTTTTGACATTTTCATTATCAACCACTCCTTCTTTATTAACACGTGCTTCCTTCCACAATATATGACAACCAAGGGTTGATCGGCTTGGGTGTCTTTTCTCTATTCGTTAAAATCATAAACAAAATAATACAAATTAGTTACACACTATAGTTTATAATACAAATTTTCTTCATTATATAAAAGTGATGTTTAATTACTTACAATTTGTTGTTCAAGGCGTGCATATCCCATACGTGATTTCTTGTATGGGTGTTTTGGGTTGCTTGCCCGTTCGCGCGATTTGCCTTACTAATATTCTATATAAAAAAAAATAGCAATTGTGTAAAAAGTTAAAATACGCTACGAATATGAATAATAAAACACAAATGCTAATAAATTAATCACTTACGACAAACGCCGGGTCAGAACGTTTGGAAACAAATGCTCTCCATTCATCCTTTGATATATAATGTTGATATATTTTTGGAGGTTCAGCATTTGTGTTTCCTTCTCTGTCTTTTAGATAGAAATTTGAGAGATGGGATCTAAATCCACGATGGATCTTCCCAGCAACTCTTAAAACATACGACTTTCGTTCCTCATCAAGATCAAAAGTTGCCTGCAATGAAAACAATTATAAGTAATGTATTTTACAGAAAAAAAATTATAAATGACAAAAGAGTAGATCAAAAAATTTACTTGAATGTCATTCCATATAATATCTTTCGCATCCTTCAATGCCTTATCTCTCCAGTTGTCTATTGTAATTGGGACATTTTGACGAACAACAGCCCCAATATAGCTTACAAACATGGAGCTGTTGGGGTCAACTGGCTGACCACTCTCGTTCAAGCCAACCTAATAAACTCATATAGTAAGTACATGCCCTAAACCCTAAAAAAAGATAAAAACCACATAGCAAACAAAGTATAGTATACCTCAAATTTAATCCCACTACTCCTTGCTTTAATCACCTTTTGCATTATAGTTGCACCACGTTTGACTTCTTTTTCATAAGTCTTGGAGGTGCCAATTTCTTCATTTTGAACTTCTATATCTTTGTCTGTATCCATTTAACTACAACAAGTTCAACATGCAGTTTAGTATAACATCAACAAGCTCAACATGGATCATGCATTATTATAAACAACCTCAACATGTATCAGTATATCTTAAAAAAGCTCAACATGCATTTTAATGATTACAAAAAATTTATAACATCAATACCTGAATAATGGTTCGAAGAAAGATGAAATGTAAAGAAAAGAGGGAATGCAGAAAGTTCACAGAAATATGGTTCAAAGAAATAGGATATTGAAGAAATACGTAATGAGGGTTACGTATTTCAATGAAAATATATTGTGTGAAATGGGAGAGATGATCTTGTTTGGAAATAAGGTTCGAAATGAAGGAGATGATCGTGGAAATAAGGTTCGTAATGGACGGGATGATAGGGTTTGCAAAAGAAGAGAAGAACGATGAAGGTTGAGATGATAGTGAAGTTTACGTAATGAAAAGGAAACTGAAGAGGTAACTGTTATATATACGTAACCCTTTTACAGCGCTTTTTATAAGCCTTTTACAACGCTTCTTTTGCAAAGCGCTCTAAAAGGCTTCTTTAGTTAAATTTTTAAAAGGCTCTTTTACAGCGCTTTTCCCAAAAAGCGCTGTAAAAAGACCTCCGTGTGTTATTATGTTATATGAATGCCTTTTACAGCGATTTTACACATAAGCGCTCTAAAATGTCTCTTTATGTTAATTTTAAAAGGCTCTTTTACAGCGCTTTTCCCAAATAAAGCGCTGTAAAAAGACCTCTGTGTGTTATTATGTTATATGAATGTCTTTTACAGCGCTTTTACACATAAGCGCTCTAAAAATGTCTCTTTATGTTAATTTTAAAAGGACTCTTTTACAGCGCTTTTACACATGAGCGCTGTAAAAGGCCTTATTGTTTTTGTGTTTTTGTTATGTTATGTATATTTTTAAACAAGCTCAACATGCATGCAAAACCCACATAACTGGTCACCACCAAAATCTCTTCTCCTTTTATGCATCTTCTTCACAAACATCAAAGCTTACTCTTTCACAATTCAATCTCCACCTCAACACCCTTTTTATCTCTTTACATTCTCTTTCCTTCTTAAATCGAAACTTGGTATTCAGGATTATTGCCATGTTGCGAAAAATGGGTTTGTGTCTGATGTTTTTGTTAACAATGTGTTTTTGGGGATTCCCATGACGCGTACAAGGTGTTTGAAAAAATGGGTTTGTGTTTGATGTTTTTTGGATTCCCATGATGCGTACAAGGTGTTTGAAGAAATTAGGTGTCCGATGAATATTATTTTTAAAGCTTTTTTACAGCGCTTTGTCAAATAAGCGCTGTAAAATGTCTTTTTTTACTTATTTTCAAAAGAGTCGTTTACAACGCTTTGTGTGAAAAGCGCTGTAAAAGGTATAAAACACTCATTATTTTATTTTTAAAAGGATCGTTTACAGCGCTTTTTGAGATAAGCGCTGTAAAATGTCTCTTTATTTTATTTTTGTGTTTGGTTTATTTGGGTTGGGATGACATTAAAAACATTTTTATCATTGTTTATTGGATTAAAAAATATTGTTATCATTGTCTTTATCACAATACTTTAGGAGATGATGAATTATTAGAAATGAGAACTTCTGAAGAATCTATATATATATGCACTGAGCAAAAAGAGAATATCTCTATTCAGTTCAGTTCAGTTCATGTAAATTACTAATTTATATTCAGTTCAGTTCATGTAAATCAAGCTAAATATAAAACACTCATTGTTACATGAACTTGGTATAAGACACTCAAATCAAGCTAAATATAAGCAGAAAATAAATTAATCAGAAACTTAGTATAAAACACTCAATTCAGATTACATGCATATTTACAATAACACAGTTCAGATTACATGCATAGCTTATATAAAACAATTAAACATATACATTAAGATGCCCTTCTTCTTTTCCTGGTGACATTCACATTTGTTTGTCCATTTACAATACGAAACGATGGATTAATCCAAATTCCCTCATCATGATCATCTCTAAGATATAAACCATCATCAGTTGAATCAATTACATGTGGTTGTTGTGATGTTTGCAAATAAAAGATCATTACCAACATCTTCATCATTATTGTTATCATCACTTATTTTATTGGTCGATAGGACAACAGACCATTTATCATTAGAAGGATCAGTGACATAAAACACTTGTTGAGCTTGCGACACTAAAATAAAAGGCTCGTCTTTGTATCCCACCCTATTAAAATCGACAAGCAAGAATCCTGACTCATCAATCCGAATGCCATTATTATTATTGACCTACTTGCAACCAAATATGGGAACACGAAACATTGTGTAGTCTAACTCCCATATGCGTTCGATAACCCCAAAATATGATAGATTTGCATATATTGGGTTTTTGTCTTTTGCACTTGAGACATGCATCGCTTCAGCTACGAGAGTGACTCCACTATTTTGCATAGTGGTGTGATCATCTTGTTCTTTGGTATAAATATGTAGCCGTTAATAACATAACCAGTGTAAGAAAGACATGTAAGCTCGGACCATTTGCTAGCCACCTCAATCTATTTGAAATTGATCCGGGGGTCTATATCAAATTTTGACATTATGTGATTTTTTTAACCATGTTACAAAACTTCGATTGTGCTCTCGAGTTATCCAATTTTGATTCCTATTCATGTTCAAACGAGATAACTGATCAATGTGTATTGTAACATACGGTTGAACCTCATCATCATTGTGCAGAACATACAATTGTGCCTGCTCCCATTCTGTCCTTGATATAGTCAGTAGTCTTCTTCCAGTTATCCCTTCTCCTGATAGTCTTCCCGAATGACGAGACATGGGAAGCCCTATGGATTCAACATTGGACTGATATTCAGTACAAAATTCAGCAGCCTCTTCAACAATGTATCGTTCAGCAAATACAACCTTCTGGTCGACTTCTACTTTTTACGTACCCTTTTAATATTTCATATATCGTTCTATCGGATACATCCATCTCATATAAGCTGGCCCACAAAGTTGTGTCTCCTTAACACCAGATGAACAGTAAGGTGAACCATTATATCAAAAAACGATGGTGGGAAATACATTTCAAGCTCACACAAAGTAACAACAATTTCCCTCTGCAATGTCGGTAATTTCTGAGGGTCGATCACTTTACTACAAATTTCCCTGAAGAAGAAACATAATCTAGTTAAGGCTAGTCGAACTTTTTCAGGTAAAATGGAACGTATACCTATTGGTAGCAAATGCTCCATTATAATATGACAATCATGGGTCTTCAAACCTTTAACTTGGAGGTCTTTCATACAAACCAAATTTTTAATGTTCGAAGAGTATCCTTCTGGAACTTTAACTTCGTGTAGAAATTTACATAAAACAATTTTTTCCTTTCTAGATAGAGTATGAGCGGCTGGAGGTAGATATGTGCGATTTCCTTTCTTTACTGGAGCCAGTTCATTTCTTATTCCCATATCGACCAAGTCCAATCTTGCATTGACGCCATCTTTAGACTTTCCTGGAACATTGAGTAACGTACCAATAACACTTTCAAATACATTTTTTTCAATATGGCATCACATCGAGGAAATGTCTTACATACAATGACTTCCAATATGGCAATTCAAAGAAAATTGACTTTTTCTTCCACCCAGTTTTCACCAGCTCTCCCGCAAAAGGTTTGCCAAATTTATTGGTCAAACCTTGTACTTTTTCAAGTATTTGATATGCAGTCGGTGCTAAAGGAGCTTTACCTTCCTCTGATTTTCCATGGAATGCATTTTCTCCACCCATGATACTGATGACTATAAGGTAAAAATCTACGATGTCCAAGAAACACATTCTTCTTACAATGTTTCAACCGCATCCAATTTGTACTCTCTTCACATATAGGACATGCACACTGACTTTAATGCTATATCCTGATAAATTACCATATACTGGAAAATCATTAATTGTGCCGAACAACATAGCCCTCAAATTGAAACACTCTTTCCTATACCCATCATAAACTTCCACACCTGTCTCCCACATAATTTTTAAATCTTCAATTAAAGGAGTCAAGTATACGTCGATATCATTCCCCGGTTGTTTGGGTCCAGAAATTAACAGAGACAACATCATAAACTTACGCTTCATACATAACCATGGAGGTAGGTTATATATTACCAAAATCACAGGCCACGTGCTATGTGAGATGCTTGAAGACCATGTGGATTCATTCCATCAGTAGAAAGTGCAAGTCTTAGATTTCTTGACTCTATCCCGAATTCAGGATACTCGTGATCAATTTTTGCCCATTGTGGGAATCTGCAGGGTGTCAAAACATTCCATCTCTAATTCTTTCATATGCATGCCATGTCAAGTGTTTTGAATCTTCTTCACTGCGATACATGCGCCTAAATCTTGGTATTATAGGAAAATACCACACGACTTTTGCTGGAGTAGATTCTTTCTTCTTATATCGAGAGACATTGCATTTCGGACACGCCTTAAGTAGTTCATATTCGTTTCGAAATAAAATGCAATCGTTAGGACACGCATGAATCCTTTCGTAACTCATTCCAATAGAACACAAAATCCGTTTATCCTCGTAGGTTCGACTGGGAAGTTCATTATCATCTGGCAACATATCTTTTATGAGTGTTAATAATTCTGTAAAGCTTTTATCAGACCATCCATTACTCGCTTTTAAGTTGTACAACTTTAATATCGCTGACAGTCTTGTGAATTTAGTACAACCATTATATAATCTTTCTCTGCATCACTCAACAAACTTTCAAACATTTTAGGACAATCTCGAAGATCTTCTTCAACTGCTTTTGCAATCTCATCAACTCGGTCCGGCTCATATGTATCTGTATCGAAGTCAGTTGAAGCATATGTCGAACTATTCTCAAAATTAATGTTTCCTTTTTTTTCTCACCATGTCTTATCCAACATGTGTAGCTTTGATCAATTCCATTACATACTAGATGTCCTTCTAATTCATCTTCTCTAACACGTTTTCCAAAACAACATTTTAAACAAGGACAAACTACTCTATTTGGATCTTTGGCATTCTTCACTGCAAACTCAACAAACTCCTTCACTCCAATTTCATACTCTTTTGACAATCGATTGGCTGAAATCCATTTCCTATCCATATTATACCACCTATATAAATGCAGTAACAAAAATAATAAGCTTTCAAACATATCAACAAGTTTCAAAAAGAAACAATATCAACTAACAATTTCAAAACAGAACAGATCATGTGGTATGAGTTTTTGACAATTTTTGACAATTTCAAAACATAACAGATCATGTGTAAAAGAGATTTAATATATATATATAAACAATTTTTAGTAGATTTAATATATATGTAACAAAACATAACAGATCATATGTAAAAAATACTTGAGACAACGTAGATGGCCGCACAGTACGTAGAGGATATTAGGGTTCCCAAACGTATATAATTATTTGAAAGATGTAGAGGATATGAGGGTTTCCAACGTATATAATTATTTGAAAGATGCAATTTACAGCGCTTGTGAAAAAAGCGTTGTAATAGGTAGTTAAATTCAATGAAAGCGCATGTATTTTACAGCGCTTGTGAAACAAGCGTTGTAATAGGTAGTTAAATTCAATGAAAGCGCATGTATTTACAACGCTTGTGAACAAAGCGCTGTAATAGGTAGTTAAATTCAATGAAAGCGCATGTATTTTTACAGCGCTTTTGAAAAAAGCGCTGCAACTGATACGCGAAAGCGCTTCCTTTTACAGCGCTTTTTTGACAAGCGCTGTAAAAGCCTTATAACGTGATGCGCAAACGTTATATGACCTACTACAGCGCTTGTTTTACAGCGCTTGGCATCAAAAGCGCTGTAAAAGGTTCCGTTATTTTTAAAATATAATTACAACAGCGCTTGTGTTAGCAAGCGCTGTAAAATCGGCGCTGTTAAATGTCATTTTTGGCGTAGTGATTCCTCCACCACGCCAAACTACGCGTCACTAATCCATTTTCCACATAAGCTTTTCGTTAAATACAACAATCCATTTGCCACATAAGCTTTTTGTTAATACAACTAATGGCAGTGATGATTTTAAAACTAAATTTACAGGATTTAATTATAAAAAAAAAACACTTACAAGAGCAAAAATGAGAAAAAAACACAAACTTACTTAAATGAATCAAATATTTAAACGTTATTTATAATTATTAAGAATTATTTCTATTTCATGCATTTGTTCCATATCATGCCTACTATCTACCGTCTTATAATTATTCAAATGAGTAATAAGAATTTTGTTACTTGTTGCATGTAATTTGCTTAAATTTATCGTAAAAAATCCATAGTATGAAATTTTCTTTCCTGATAAACATCGAACAAAAAAAATCTGCATTCCATTGAGAATGTGTCTTATGCATATGTAAATCATCATTTTTCCATTTTTGTCGGTATGTAGTCATTTTTCTGATAAATTGAATTTCATTTGTAGCTTCATTTTTGGATGATACTTCATCTTTGTTGAAGGCTATCTTGTATCCTTTATCGCAAAGCTGACTAATGCTTATGAGATTGTGTTTTAGACTTCAACATATAAATACATCTTCAATCGAGGGGATGAGGCTGTGCCGACTTTTCCAATGCTAAAAAGTTTTCATTTGTTGTTGTCTCCATAGACCACATATCCCTTTGATTCAAGAGTCAAGGCTGAAAATTTTGATATATCACCGTTCATATGTTTAGAGCATCCACTATCTAAGTACCACATATTTGAGGTACTTTCTGCAAATGCTATATGACCCTACAACAGCGCTTGTCAAAAAGTGTTTGTGACAGGCTCCGTTATTTTTTAAAATATATTTACAACAGCGCTTGTATTTAGTAAAGTTTTTGATTTGAAGTAGAGCTATCTTTCTTTCTGAAACTTTCTTTTTGAATGTTCTGTCATTTTTAAGATACTTACCAAATTTCATAACAAGGAACGTAATATTTTCATCTTCATCTGAATTTTCGTCTTTTATTTGTTCTCTTGATTCGGTCTTTAGAGCAATGTTTTTGGTCTTCTTTTCTTGACTTTCATTTTTTTTCTAACCTTCCAAGTTTGATTCGTATTCTTGGAGTTTTCCAAATAATGCAGAAAGAGACATTTTGGATAGACTTTTCTTTTCGGAGATTGCTGTTACCTTTGGTTGCCAAGCCTCGTTAATGATCTTATACTTTTAGATTTAGTTCATCATTGGTGAAGGTCTTTCCAAGAGCCGACAAATGTTGGTTAAGTGGGAGAACTTTTATGTAAGTCTAAGATAGATTCTCCGGGCAGCATTCGAAATAATTCGTAATTCTTGAGATAGTTGTATTAGTTTAGATCTTTTACTTCAATGGTTCCTTTATGAGTTACTTCTAGCGTATCCCATATTTCTTTGGCTGTTTTACAGTGGGATATACGGAAAAATTCATCCCATTTCTAGTGCTGATTGAAGCATATTTTTAGCTTTCTATCGAACAACACTTTTCTTTTAATCATCATCAGTCAATTAATTTTTATCTTTATTTCTCCTTTGTTGTTGATGACTGTTGTTGGAATGAAAGCGACCATTTTCAACTGCCATCCCATATGTCGTCTCCGTGTGCTTCAAGATACGCTTGCATACGTATCATTCCAAAAGCGTAGTGTTCCGCAATGAAGCACGGTGGTTTGTCTACTGCCACCGTCTCTAAATAGGTTGTGCGGGAAGCCATGAGTATGATCAAGAGTAGTTACTTGACCTGCTCTGATACCAATTTGTAAGTACAGAGTACGCCTAAGAGGGGTGAATTAGGTGTTAGGTATTTCTGGTTTTAGAGACTTAGTGGATTTATTTTCTGTTTAGGATTAATGTATGTAAAAATATAATGACAGAAAAAAGAACACATAGAAGAATTATCCTGGTTCCCCTTATGACCAAGGTACATCCAGTCCTCTTGCACACCACAAGAGATTAATCCACTTATTGTCAGAAATGTACAGATTTCCACCCTGGGATTTCTGCTACAAACTTCTAACAATATACTTTCTAAGATAGCACACATATCTTAGATTAAGCTACTTTTAAGAAATGCTACTTTCTTTACAAGTGACTATAATCATGATTGCAATAAGGAATAGAGAGTAATGATTTATCTGTTGACCTAATTTGTCCGATTTTTACTTTTTATTAAAAAAGAAAATAATAATAATAATAATAATAATAATATATAATAAAAAAAATATATAAATATATGTGAAGAAATATAAAAACAAAAATAAATATATTAGAGATATAAGCTTTTAACAATCACAAAGTGTTTTTCGGTTCTTGTTTGCCTCTAATTCTTGTTTAGACTATTTTCTAAAATATAAAAATAATAATAAGAAATTAAAATAAAGGAAATTGAAAAGAAATTAATTGACGGTCATAAAAATCGATGCAATGATGATCAAATAAATGAAAGAAAAACCGAAAAGAAATTGATTGATGGTCATAAAAATCAGAATAATGGTGATCAATTGAATAGAAAAGAAAACCGAAGAATGAATCAATAGCAATAAGAATCGGTATAATTGTGGTCAATTAAAAGAAAAGAAACAAAAAAAAATAGATTAATGGTAATCAATTGACAATTATTCTTTTGTCTTTTGAATCTATACCCAAAAATCTATAAATAGTTGGCCACAGGAAGACAAAAGGGAATAGAATTCGAAACACAAATTGAGAGTACATAAAAAATAGAGAGATTAGTTGGCAAAAGAGAAGAAGAAAATCTGATCTTGAAACAATCGGTCTAGCAAAAACAACAATTCAGGAGTAAGGTATCATTTTTCTTATTTTTTTTTCTCTAATTTTCTGCTTATTAGTCTTTTGTTTTATCTTGCATCTTTTTTTTTAAAATATATTTTATTCGCTTTCTATTTTTTTTCCTGTTTGTAAAAAGTAAACTCATGTGTTAAGCTTTTATTTTTTTAAAGAATCGTTTAATCCTAAAATTGTTTTCTTTTGCAACACAAAAATAATAATAAAAAATATAACTAATTGATGTTTATAGGCCGAGAAAATAAATTGCACCATATTGTAATATAATATTCATAATACGTCTTTATATAACAACAAAAAAATCATAACAACAGATAAATGTTTTCACCCTTATGATTAGAATTAATGGTCGCGGCCGCCGGATGTAATTCATCCTCGCTCGCCGCACCATATTACTCACTCTCAATCGTGGGCGGCCTTTGTGTCGCGACATATTCGACAACGTACGAGCAAATAATTTAACAGATTATTTCACCGTCGTGTCCATCTGTCTCGTTCACATACCGCCATATTACGTTATTTTTTTAAAAGAAAAATTAATTTTTTTTCTTTACTTTAAACAAATATAGAAGATATAATCAATGAATAAATATTATTATTATTATTATTATTATTATATATTATTATCATCATTATCACTATTATTACATTTTTATTTTTTTTTGATACATATATAAATAAAATAATAATAAAATCGGTCAACACATAAATATTTTCTACCCAAGAACTACGTGAGTTTTGATTTCCCTATTGCACCTGGGGATACGTAGAGATAGGTCTTTCCCTTGTCAAACCAAATATTTTTTTTTCTTTCATTAATGTAAATAATTTAATTTTTTTATTATTCTTTGGGGTAAAAATAAATAAATAAATAAATAGTTTTTATATAATTAATTATAGGGTAACCGTTTTAACGGACGTTGCGATGATACTTTCCACTCGTAATCGACTCCCGAATCCAAATTTTTTATTCAAAAATATATTTTAGGTTTTTATCCAATTTTTCTTTAATAAAAATAAAATTGGTGGCGACTCTTTTTTTTCGCGGGACAAACCGGACGCGACTCTGTTGGGGACTTTTGAGAGTCAAGCCCAATTTTAATTATATGTGTCTTGTTAATTTATTATATTACCCCTATTTTTTTTTTCTATTGTGTGAATATAATATATGTGTCTTGTTAATTTATTTGCATCGTAACGATTGTTTTATTTTATTTTTATATTTTTCTATACATTATCCTAACACGACTCACACACTTATGAGTGAACTCTATACCCGGGCTGAGTGCAAACCTAAGATAAGTTAGAGATTGTGTAATGATAATCTTCTGGATATACATCCTGTTTGGTTGTCATGAAAGTCTCACCTAGAGTTGACATTTTCTAGAATATTTCCATTTTAATAGTTTACCTATTAATTGGTTTAATATTTTAGAATTGAGTTGTGTGCTCTAGGAACCGATTTAGAACTATAGAGCCACCCATAGTAAAGGTTCACAATAAAAAACCATCAATTAAGAAAAGAAACCATGTAGGGCACATGTATATATTGACAAAAACTTACTCTAGCTATATCTCATTTTTATCATAATGAATTGCATAATCATGCACGTTTCATCTTTTATTTTATATTACAACATGTTTTTCTTCTTCTCTTCATTTTTTTTAGAAAAAGTGATTGCATATTAGGAGATAGTAAAATATTTCAATTAAATGCATAATCATTGCATTCACTTTCTTACATTCTCATAACATTTTCCTTCAAGAAAAAAAAAAAAAAAAAAGGAAAAAAAAAGAAAGAAAAAAGTATCATGACACCCTTACCGAACATGTTCTCGGGCTAAAATCATGGATGAATTGAAGCATACAAAGGCTATCTAGATCAACTGAAAGACCCTATGTCTATATCATGGATGAACATCAATAAGTCTAACCAGATTATCTGAATCATGGATGAATACATAGAACTCATGTTTACCCTTTGATTTCATAAGTCCAACAATTTTTACCTTTAGTCTATGTCTACCTCAAGTAACTTGTCTACAAGATCTGAACATGATACTAATGAGATTCATCTTCATCCTCCACCCCCTACTTCTAAGTCATGGACATACTTTTTTGACTTTTCACCACAGGTGAACTTCTAGAAGTTGGGTTGTCTATGTTGAACTTTCATCATTATCGCTTACTAATTTAATGTCATGAAAAAAAAGAGTTCGTCAATCTAAAGAAAAATATCATATCTTGTATGAACCTTTAAGGACAATTGAAAAAAAACCTCGACTAAACATTATGTTGAAGACATTGATTATATTGCATATATTTAATGAGTTTATCCAAGGGGCAAAGTCGACAATGAAGATATTATCAATTTCTCTTGTGAATTTTAATTCTACAGCACCAATAATATTGATAAATATAAAGTCTTGTGATGCTTTATTATATTGACACACTTTTGTTCCCTTAATATTATGAATATCACTAAATGCATTTTGTTGTCTCTTCCTTTCTACCACTCATATATTTAACCATTTATTACCCAACATTATATGTCTTTCTCTTATTCTAACCATGTATCGTACATATTTGTAAGTAGTTCAGTTATAAATAAGTTTGCTAAGATTTCATTACATAATTTCAGTCATGCTATTAATTCCACTGAATGGGATGAGAACGATAAAAATAAAATCCCATATTTGGATGGACCTCAATATGTTGGGACATGCAATTAACGTCATGTTAATCCCCTAGAAAGGTTGTTTTATCTTTATCATTATCTAATTGTACTTTGAATATACCAATCACTTGGAGGAATTTGAAGTTTGTACCATGACTATTCTAGATGCCTACAAATCAAAAGTGAAATGTTGAAAGCATATTGGGATTTGACCTAATCATCAACCAGATGAATCAAAAATGTAAAATTTGGGATAAGAAGATGTTCATTTATATGTACATATTAGACAAATGTCTAAAAGTTGAAGTCATTTTCCATCATGTCCTTCCCTTCAACAATATAATCAACTAGCTGACGTTCTAGCTGTTTTATTTTCAATGTTAAAAGTAAGTCATGATGAAGAATAGTCACTCACAAGAATGAAAGTCACAACCATCCTGCTTACTATCAAATGTAGAAGAAAGCTAGATAGAAAATTCTCGTACCAAAATATTATCTCGTAATAATGGGACACCCTCCTTGAGAATCAGACTATAATTGGGGCACCGTTTTATTCTTATTACATAGAATAAAGGCAGTGCGACTTGTTCAAACAAAAAATCCTTTTATCAAGAGTAATGATATGTGTTGACCAACAGAATTCAAGTCAAGAAAAATGTTGACTGCCTCATATCAAGGACAATTATTTCAAAATATCTTAAAAGAAGAACATATGAACATCAGAGCTTCGAAAGAAAGAATTAGCACTCAAGAAGATTTCACATATTTAAAAGGACTAGCACATAAGTGGACTCCCAACTATATGAGCCCCAATACCAATACATTCAAGTTTTGCTATGATCTACACCAATATGGATTAAGAAGACTTATCACTACTTTCACACATTGATGCTTCAAAAAGTATTACATCTAAATGAAGACCCACTAGGTTGAAAATCCAAAAGGACGACCTAGGCAAAAATTAGGGTATAAAAAAATAATTATAAATACCCGCTAGGTTGAAAACCTGAAAGGGCAACCTAGGCAAAAATTAGGGTACACAAATAAGTAAATACCAACGAGGCAGAAAATCCAAAAGGACAACCTGGAAAAATTGAGGATATAAAGTCGAATAAAGACCTGCTAGGTCAAAAAAAAAAAAAAAGGGCAACCTAGGTGAAAATGAAGGAAGACCTTTTAGGTCAAAAACCCAAAAAGGGCTACCTAGTTAAAAATTAAGGCAAAAAAATAAAAAATAGAATGAAGAGGTTATAAAGGAAAATGTGCAAATAATATGGCTTACACGGATCGAAGTCGAGTCAATATATTCTGAAAGGTTGTGAAGATAAATTGAGGCAAATCATATCCTCCAAAGTGGGTCAATAGCGCTATTGAAATTATGGAATGATTTATTAGCACACTACTTTATGAAAAACTACTAACAAATTGGGTCATTTACCCATATTAGATCACCTTAACTTCTTTTCTTTCTATGAATAATTTTTTTGTACCATATATCTTCTCATTAAATATCATTGTCTGAACCTTCATTCACTACTTTCTTGTGTTATAATTTTTTTTTGTCAAAATGCATTTTTATGATAATCATATGTTGGGGCACAAAATATGTGAATGTAAAGAGGTCAAAACTAGTATGATGTCTTTACATGTAAGGCAGTGGCAACTAAAGACCATGCCGATGATGTAAGAAAAAATCTCTTCAAAGATCAAAAGGACAATCACCACCATTTATTTGAAGTGATGCACATTTTTCATCCATGAGTCTAGAGTCATGTTCGTGAAGAGGTGAAAGAAATAAAAAAAAATTTGAAAAAAAGTTGATTGCAAAAAAATAAAAAAAAATTGAAAAAAAGTTGATTGCAAAAAAATAAAAAAAAAAGATGAAAATGAAGGAAAATGTTCATTCATTAAATGCATTCATGACATTTCATATTTAGTGGTTAAATTTAAATTTGAGACACTAACCCACAACCTATTATTTAGAGACGGGACATTGACCCGCATCCTTTGGTTTAAGAGCAGGGATGACTGGCCCTCATCCTCTGATTTAAGAGCTGGGATGATTGGCCTTCAGCCTCTAATTTAAGAACTAAGCCGCCCCCACAAAAATTTGATTAATATATTGCTGATGAATTATGAGTCCCATAGGAAGCTATTACTGAAAATACTAAATGAAGCCCACGTCACTCAAGGTATCACTTTTGACAAATTTGGAGGCATCGTAAATAAAATTACTACTAACAATCATCTAACAGTCATAGATGACGAACTGTCTGTCGAAGAGATACCATAACAAAGCGTTGCACGTATCAGTAATGTGCCTTGATCATATGATATAAGGAGTCCTTGTTAAAGCTTTCGATGGGAGTCGTAGAGAAATGATGGCATAAACTGAACTCCCAATGCAAATAGGTCCGGTCACTTTTGAAATCACGTTTCATTTGATGGATATCATACCTGCCTATAACTGCTTATTGAGGAGACCATGGATCCATTCTACCGATGTGGTGCCATAAACCCTACATCAAAAGCTAAAGCATATGGTATATGACCAGCTGATAATCGTGTCAGAAGAGGAAGACTCATTGGTGAGTAAGTTTTCCACCACACTGTACGTTGAGATAATAGAGTAAGCTCTGGAGACCTTCTTCCAAACACTAGAAATCGTGGGCACCGCTTACATCGAAACGACAAAATAGAACCACATTTATCAAACACAACTATTATGGTTGTTAGATTCATGTTAAGTAGAGGGCATCATCCATGATACAGTTTGGGGAAGAATGAAGAACTTATCAAAGGACTGATAAAACTTCATAAGAATAGAGATAAAAGGGGTTTAGATTACAAACCAACCAAAGTTGACAAGCAAAGATTGGCCAAAAAGAAAAGTTAGCTCGGATTTAAAATTGATACCCTAGATCCGAAATGATTCCCATCTGTGACATTCAACATAGTTTCCAAAATGCATCAAAGACAAACAAAAGTCACATTGCAATAATTAGAGATGATCTTTCGATCAGTGATGTTAATTGGGTTCATCCATATAATGCAAAATTAGAAATCAAGAATGGGGAGACAATCAAGTTGCCTATAGTATTCAATGCAATTCCTATATTTGAGAATAATCCATTAACAGATGATTGTACTAAAATCCAGCCACATAACTTTGACCATCTTACTAATCTGGAAATAAAAGATAATGAAGAAGGTTTTTTGTTAAAATCGGTAAAACAAGAAGCTAAGGGAATTATGCCCCATAAGGAACCAATAAAAGTGATTAGTCTAGGGAAAGAAGAAAATAGAAAGGAAGTTAAAGTCGACACTATCTTAAAGAAATAAGTATATCATCAACTAATCAAACTTCTACATAAATACAAAGATATTTTTATCTCGTCATATCAGAATATGTATGGTTTGGATACTAGCATAATGGAGCATAAATTTCCCTTAAAACCTATTTTTCTTCGGTTTAAACAAGAATTAAGGCGAATAAAGAGGGTAAAAAAAAAAACAATTTGACGCTGGGTTCTTCGATGTGGCAAATTATCCCCAATGGATAGCCAATATTGTACTGGTGTTGAAAAGGAAGGCAAAATTCGAATGTGTGTTGACTATAAGGACCTTAACAAAGCCAATCATAAAGATGATTTCTCGTTACCTCACATCGATATTTTGGATGACAATATGGCTCGCCATTCACTTTTTCTCCTTTACTAATGGTTGCTAAGGATATAATCAAATCAAGATGGCTGCCTGTGATATGGAAAAACAACTTTCTTCACTGTTATGGAACATTGTGTTACAAGGTAATGTCTTTTGGTCTAAAGAATGCTGGGGCAACCTACCAAAGAGCTATGGTAACTCTATTCCATGATATGATACATAAGGAGATAGGAGTTATATGTAGATGACATGATTGCTAAGTCACAAACAAAAGAAAAATATGTGATTGATCTAAAGAAACTCTTTGAAAGATTTAGAAAGTTCAAGCTAAAATTTAACCCCTTCAAATGCATTTTAGGCGTACAGTCAGGGAAATTGTTAGAATTTTTGGTTAGTCATAAAGAATAGAGGTTGACCCCGATAATCTTCGAGTCATTTTGGAAATACCTCCCCAAAGTACAGATAGAGAGGTTCGTGGTTTTCTTGGGAGACTAAATTATATTTCAAGATTTATATCAGAACTAACTGCCACTTGTGAATGATCTTTTAAACTTTTACGAAAAAAAATCAAACAGTTGTGTGGAACGAATAATGTAATATAAAAACATTAAAAAGAAGTTATTTAGAAAATGGTTGTAACATACAAAGATTGGCATGAGATGTTGTCGTTGCCACTACACGGGTATCGCACCACGATACGCACTTCAATTGGGGCAACCCCTTTTTTCCTAATATATGCGATTGAGGTTGTGATACCCATTGAAGTAGAAATCCCCTCGCTAAGAATATTAATGGAAGTCAAACTAGAGGATTCAGAATGGGTATAAATATGCTTCGATCAATTGAATTTAATTGAAGAAAAAAGGTTGGCGGCCTTATGCCATGAGCAATTATATCAGAAAAGACTGGAAAAAAAAAACGTACAATAAAAAAATACGTCCTCGAGAATTCGAGAAGGAGACTTGGTGCTAAAAAAATCTTACCCATTCAAAAGGATTTTTCATGAGAAATGGACCCTATAACTATGAGGGCCCATACGTCATGAAGAAGCTTTCTTAGAGATGGCTTTTATCCTCACAAATATGGATATAAAAGATTTAATCCTCCCTGTAAACTCAGACATTGTAAAAAAAATATCACACTTAAGTAATGAAATACCCGCTAGGTTGAAAACCTGAAAAGGGCAGTCTAGGCAAAAATTAGGGTACAAAAAAAATATAATGAATACTCGCTAGGTTGAAAACCTGAAAGGGCGACCTTGGCAAAAAAATTAGGGTACACAAAATATTTGTTGGGCTGAAAACCTGAAAGAGCGGCCTGAGAGAGAAGAAGAAAATAACAAAAAAATAAAATAAAAATAAAAAACAAAACAAAAAATATATATGTCGTAAGGATAGGATCAACAATATGGATCAGACTATGACATGAGAAGTATTAGAAAGTAAAACATATACCATACATCGATATAATGAATTGCAATAAAATCAGATATTAGTATAGGTTGTTTACAGGTACAAGGCAGACAACAACATGAGATCCAACTTAACATCACAATATTAATTCTCTTCTTCAAAGAAAATAGAAACAACGGAAGAAAAGGAAAAATAGAAGAGGACAAAAAAAAAATCAAAGATATCACGGTTCAAAAAAAAAAGTATAAGTGTTTTTTCTCATTCATGATTTGAATGGTCGTGTCCAATAAAAACATTAATAAAACCGACATATTCATTCATTCATTTGCGAAATTTTGTAACTTTAAAGCGAGAGAAAACGACCCACTGTTGAAGCCGGGAAAACGACTCGCACCCGAAGCGAGAGAAACGACCTGCATGTTGAAGCAGGAAAACGACTCGCACCGACGATGTTGAGCCGAAGACGAACCCTTAGAAGCCGAGGAAAATCCGACCCGCATGTTGAAGCCGGGAAAACGACTCGGACCCGAAGCCGAGAATATGGACCCGCATGTTGAAAAGCTCGTAGAAGCCTAGATGTTGAAGCCGAGACTCGCACCCGAAGCGAGACGACCCGCATGTTGTTGACCCGCATTGTTAAGCCGGGAAAAGGACTCGCACCCGAAGCCCGCATGTTGAATATGACTCGCACCCGATGTTGAAGCCGGGAAAACACGACTCGCATCAGAAGCCGAGAAAATGACCCGCATGTTGAGCATGAAGCCGGGAAAACGACTGAAGCCAAGAAAACGACTCGCACCGAAGCCGAGAAAACGACCCGCATGTGAAGCCGGGAAAACGACTCGCACCCGAAGCCGATA
>PGTU02000006.1:485628-625688 GCA_002896215.2 Cicer echinospermum
TTTATATTATAGAAATATATATATATTTTACTGAGATGTTATTTAAACATAAAAATGTGACACAATATAACACGTGAGTGTGCATGCAAATCAAGGATATAAAAAACAGGTAGAAGAGAGAAACCATTAATAATATAATACATGAAACCGTATTCGAATACCTTAACACTTATCAAATATCTTGTCCTTTATGTTAGAATATTTTTTTTTAAATGTAAAAGAATGTTACAAGATTTAAGATGTATTTATTGTATAAATGTCTTCTATATATTCACTCTGATTTTAAATAAAAGCAAAAAAAGTTAATCTTTTGTGATTTAAAATGTAAACAACTTTCAACAATTTTTACTATATTAAATACTATATTCACATAATATTCTTCATTTAATTTTAATATTTTTACTCTTATTTTCAGTGTTATAATTAATGCATTTATGTTTATAAAATATTCTAAAAGTAATTTTGAAATTTTTTTTATTTATTTTCTAATATCAATAAAAATTGGTTGATTTTTCAATATGTGTATTTTTTTATGTTTAAATACAAAAAGTATCTTTTACTTTTAGTAGAAATACAATTAATATTCATATTAATGGGTGTGAAAGTATTTAATATCAAAGGTATTTTAAAGAAAATAACTTCAAACTAATTCTTATTAAATGGACTCTCTTTGATTTCGTGATTTTTTATTATATATATATATATATATAAACTACAGTAAATATTAAACAATAATACTTGGAGAAAATTCAGTTATCCAATTTTACACAATTTAAAAAATAAAAACTCAAAAAAGTTGAAGTATGTTGAGTTATTCAATTGATTTGTTTTGTTGAGAATGTATTTTCACATTTGACAACATGCAGTGATCCACATCAACTCCATAAAACATCTTTATCTTCTTTATATATATTAAAATAGACTCCTACAATTCAAAATATTATGCCACTTCATTCAAATGTTGTCACATCAAAAAAAATCTGATGTGGCACATCTAACAAATATTATTCTTCTTTTTTATTGCAATTTGTTTTTAGTACAATTTTTATACATTTTTTTCATATAATATTTTGTGAAACTCTTCATGTGTTATAAGTTATAAATTACAATAAAATAAATATCAATTATTTGACACTCATTACTCCTCCATTATTATGGATTACGGTTATTCATCCATAAACATTTTCAAATTAAATATTACATAGCATCATATCATCGGAAAAACAATAATTCTTTATGAAATTTTAATAGATATCTAAGAAATATATCACGCGATGGTCATTAGTTAAGATAAGTATATATTTTAAAGTCAAATTATGAGAAGATATAATTTAGAGTTTAGGCCAAACAAATGTGGCACATCTAACAAATATTATTCCTCTTTTTTATTGGCAATTGTGTCTTTTAGTATCAATTTTTATACATTTTCTTTTCATATAATATTTTGGTGAAACTTTCTGTGTTAAAGTTATAAATTACATAAATAATATCAATTTGATTTGAGCACTCATGTGCCGCCCTCATATTATTGAATAAACGGTTATTCGCACGCACTACACATCATCACTACATCTTCAAATGTAAGATATTACATAGTGTCAATTACTGGAAGAAAAATATTTTTAAATGAAATCTATTATATCTACAAAATATATTCAGACATGTCACTTATTAGATAAGTAAATTTATATTTTAAATCAAATATGAGAGAATAATTTAGAGTGTAGGGCCAACAATTTGTTTTTTTATATTTTTTTTATTATACTCATTACTGATATGGGCTTAGAGAAAAATCTATATATTAATATGTCACATCAAAAGAAATCTAGTGTAACATATCTAACAAATACTCTTCCTCTTTCTTCAATTCAAAATATTATGCCTTTATATATTTAAAATAAAATAGACTCTACAATTCCAAATATATATGACCTATTCAAATGTTGCCCACATAAAAAAAAATCTGATGTGGCACATCTAACAAATATTTATCCTCTTTTTTATTGCATATTGTTTTTAGTACAAATTTTATACATTTTTTTCATATAATATTTTGTGGAAACTCTTCATGTGTTATAAGTTATAAATTACAATAAAATAAATATTCAAATTGACAATCATTGCTCCTCCATTATTATTGATAACGGTTATTCATCCATAAACATCTTCAAATTAAATTTACATAGTATCATTACTGGAATAAAAAAAATATTAATGAAATCTATAATATCTATCAAAATTTCACATGTCACTTATTTAATAACGGTAAAATTAATATATTTAATAAATAGGGAGATATAATTTAGAGTTAGGCCGAACAATTTGTTTATATATTGTTTTTTATTATACCATTACGTGAATATGGTGACTTAGAGAACAACATTTATATTTAATATTGTCACATCAAAAAGAAATTCTGATGTAACATATCTAACAAATACCTTCTCTCTTCTTATTTATCTACTTACAATTTATTTTTTATTACTTTTTTTATTATAATATCTGGTAGAACTATTTATATGTCATAAAGTTACAAATTTACAATACGATAAATATTATTTATCAGTTATTCGATATTCATGTTACTCCATCATTATTGTGATAACGTTTCTTCTCCATCATTAATGATAACGGTCTTCTCTCTTTCTATGTTTTAACTATCAATTAAATATATTGCGTCATTTTAAAGGTTTTTATCTCTTTCAATCATTATTACATGTTTTCAAACTTTTTTCTTTGAGATAAAATTGTATTAAATAGCATATTATATTAAAATAGACTCAACAATAAAACATCATATATATATTATTCCCTCTTTTTTTATTGCACATTTGTTTTAGTACAATTTTTTATACATTCATTTTTCATATAATATTTTTGTGAAACTCTTCATGTGTCATAATGTTATAAGTTACCAATAAATACAATATGCAATTAATTTGACACTCATTGCGTCTTCTCAGATTATTATTCATAACGGTTATTCATCCATAAACATCTTCAAATTTAAAATATTACTAGTATCATACTGGGGGCGAAAAAAGATATTTTTTATGTGAAATCTATAATATCTACAAAATTATACACATGCACTTTAAATAAGTAAAAATTAATATTTAAATTAAATGAGAAGATATAATTTAGAGTTAGGCCCAACAATTTGTTTTTCTATTTTTTTTCTATTATTATACTCATTACTGATTGGACTTAGAGAAAAAATTTATATATTAATATTTGTCACATCAAAAGAAATCTGATGTATTATCTAACAAATACTCTTCCTCCTCTTATTATCATACATTACGATTTATTTTCCATTACATTTTTATTAATACATATTTGGTAGAAAAACTTCATATGTATATTACAAATTACAAGACAATAAATATCATTTATCAGTTATTCGACATTCATTGTTACTCCATTATTACGATAATGGTTCTTCCTCAATCATTAATGATAACATTCTTCTCTTTCTATGGTTTTAACTATCAATTAATATTATTGCGTCATTTTAAAGGTTTCTCCATCTCTTCCTCCATCATTACATGTTTTCAAACTTTTTTCTTTTGTCGATAAAATTTATTAAAATAGACTATATATATAAAATAGACTCTCACATAAACATCATATATATTAAATAGACTCCTACATCTTCATCAAATATTGTTGCCAGCCTACAAGCTCATGTGGCACATCTAAAAGTTCTGTCATGAGAAAACACTCTGCAGTATATGTAAGTTTTTTCAAAACATCACTTTATGATATCAAAAGAAAATCTCTTTGGAACCCACATTATTTTCAAGAAGTAGAATATAGTTGAACAATTCTGTTTTCTTACACAATTTGTGAAATGAGTGGTATTTTGTAATATATTATACTATTTGCTCATTTCTTTCTCAAATCTTGATTGTTCTTAGTTTAGAGTATTGTTTTGCAGAACATATTGTTAACTCATTATGACATTGAGTGTATTGCGCTCCTCAAAGACATAATGAAGATTGTCCCACTATTCAGCTTTATATGAGTGTTAGTATGTGTATTCGAGAGAAAACTTATTTACCATTTATATTAAAAAAGTATTTGGTAGGCTTTTTTTACGGATGATTTTATATTGTCATTTTTTTTAAAATATACTAGCCAATTTTAAGTTTCACATATTGTTTTTACCTTTAACTCAATCCGTACACACGAGTGTTTTGTGAAAATTCTCAATCATGTTGTATAAGTCTCATACTTAAATATTGAATTTAGATTTTTTCATTTCTTTGACAGGATTGTAATGTAAATGTATATCAATGACAAAGTCATTTTTATAATTTTTCTAACAATATTTTGACAATTAATTTAGATTGCAACAACAAAAAAAGAGCATGAAATTTGATTTTGGTGGTAGATAATTACACTATATTAATATTTATTAAATAACTTTTAAGACTTTTCACACTAAATATAATTTATGAATTTTTTTTAGGATGATCTTCCACTATAAACAATTGACATATTTTCAAATGTGTGTTTTCCAACTCATCTATAACAATACTCAAACTAAATTCACTTAAAAAAATATCTACAAACTAAATAAGTACCATGATACTTGGCTTGATGAAAATCTTCTTGACAACTACAATATGAATCTACATTCAACGCTTTTATTCTATACCAACTCTTTTCGATAGATCGTTTATGGGGTTATATTCATTAGCCTTCAAAGAACAGTTTTGCTTAGCCATCGATTATTTTTTTGTGGTTAGAGCAACATGCCAATAAAACCTAATATCAAAAGAAGAATTCATCAAATGCTTTTGAAGAAGTTCTTCTTTGCTTAAGCAAAGAAAGGTTCTATAAGGATTTTCTTTTGTTTTGATTTTTTTTTGTCGGGATCTTTGTACTATCTCTGTTGTGTCTTTTTTCCATATCTAAATATTTTTTTAAGTTTACATGTACCTTCTGACCATGAACTTTGGCTGATGAAGATTTCTTGATTGCTATGAATCTCTTCAATGCTTATTGATACCACTCTTTTCGATAGATCTGTATGTGATATAATATCATTCACAATAATGTTTTTGATTAGGTTGGATGGATTTTGAGGTACTATACTTCAGTTAGGCCTTTCCCTAAACATCCTTAACTACCACTTGCACGTGGCTAATCCGAGATTGATAGTTCTTTCTCGATTTGCTTTTCCTTTTTCCTTTAATCCTTTGTTTGTTGCACATTTTCATGATTGAGCGCCAATCACATTCAGTTTCTCATTGTTTTTCATGATACATCTTTTGAACTTGTTTAATAACTCTTCTTTCTCAAGATTCTTGTTGGACTAAAGAAAACAACACGTGCTAGGAAAGGAGAAAATTAAAATTTCAATGAAAATTTTCTCAATCTCAATAATTTTTTTAAGAAAGATCCGAAGTAAAATAATTATTCTCTGAAGCTTGATAGAATCTCTTTATACATTGATATAGTACTATATACAAACTAGTAGAGACTTAACAAACTAACCACTTAGAAACTAATTTTCTAACTGTTTTATATGTTATGATGCTTTCTACATATGCATTAATGTTGTTTATAAGTTTAAAATATTTGATTTGTCCGTGTAGTGGGTGACTTTCTTCATCTTGTCCCTATAATTTTTTTCTTTTCAATTTAACATCTTGTAAGTTCAATTGTGTCTTTAAAATCAGTCTTTGTTAGTTGCAGTTAAAAAAAAGCTTATGTAAAAACGAAGGAGTAACGTGGTAGTTGACGTGACAGAGGAATAAATAATTAATTAAACAAAGAAATTTAAGAAATTAAATGATTAAAAAATAAAAAAAAATGAAGAAAGGTGTTATATTTTAATCTCTCATCCAAATAAAAATATAGGTTAGGATTAGAGTATTCTCCTCCTTTCTCTACATGGCACCACCGTTACTAGATCACTAACAATCACATCATAATTGATCATCATTGCATCATCATCATCTTTAAATCTTTATATGCTTCTTCTTCGTTTAACCATGACATCATCTCTCGTCTACAACAACTCAATCGTTTTCAATTGTCTAAATATGAGCGTAGGAAATAAATGCGTATATTCATCTCTAACACTGATGAAAAGCTTAAACGTAATTTTTGAGATGTATCGCATTAGGATGTGAGTAATTTTTCTTAATATGTTATTTTATGTTTATTCTTTGTAATTATATTTACATTTACTAAGTTTAATATTTAATTTTTGTTGTTTGTAGATCCCTTATAAATGTCAAATTTTGTTGGTAATATGATGATGGTGGTCGATGTTATGCAGTGATTAGAAATGAGAAGAAAACTCTATCCCCAAACTTATTTTGAGATTTGGGATGAAGAGACTAAAATATAACACCTTCAATTTTCATCATCTTGTTCCTTTTTTTAATCAATTTAATCACTTAATTTATTTTTAATATTTAATTTATTCACTACGCGCGAAACAAACGCATTTTACAGCGCTTTTTTTAAGCCATTACAGCGCTTTTTCAAAAAAATAAGCGCTGTGGAATCGAGCGTTGTAAATGATACAACAGCGCTTTTAAAAAAAGCGCTATAAAACATGTAAATACAACGCGCGCTTGTTATGCACATTTACAGCGCTTCTTCACAAAAAAGCGCTGTAATATGCACCCCATTATATGAGTTATGGGTCTGCTTTTAGAGCGCTTTTTTAACACAAGCGCTGTAAAATGCACACCCATAATTTCATATATGGTCTGCATTTTACAGCGCTTTCTCAAAAAAGCGCTGTAATGCAATTTCATATATGGGTGTGCATTTTACAGCGCTTTCAAAAAAAAAAGCGCTGTAATATGCCCACCCATAATTTCATATATGGGTGTGCATTTACAGCGCTTTCTCAAAAAGCGCTGTAAAATGCCCACCCATAATTTCATATGGGTGTGCATTTTACAGCGCTTTTCTCACGAAAGCGCTGTATAATGTGCACCATTAAAGCGCTTTAGAACAACATTTTACAGCGCTTTTTCAAAAAAAGCGCTGTAAAATGTGTGTGTGTTTTTTTTTTTTTTAAACGCTGTAAATTAATTATTTGAAATGAAAAGCGCTTTTTAGCTTTTTATGGCATTTTTTTTAAAAAGCGCTGTCTTTTATCTTTGTATCCAAAATTATTTTGATCCAAAATCACTTCACAATCAGTGCACACAACAACAAAAAATATTCAAATACCATAAGCAGTTCACACAATCAGTAGAACAGAAATCAGAACTCTGTAACTTTATTAACATATATGTAACTCTGTAACTCTGTAATTTACAACCTAATAACTACATTCAGATACATATATACAACCTAATTTACAACCTAATTAACTACATTCAGATACGTATATATATATAACCTAATTTACAACCTAAACTACATTCAGATCCATATGCATGTTCATATATTGTGTCCTATGATCATTTACATATAATAACTAACAGAATATACATTATATGCACTAGCTACCATATAATATTCAGATCCCTTGCCCAGCAGCAAAGCTATTTCCCAGAAAATCAAATAATTTGCAAGTCAAGCACATACTGACACCAGTCTTCCTTTAATTCCATCAGATCTTCCTCAGAATATGATGGACTGGAATTGTCAAAGTACTGCAATATAAAAATTGAACATATTATATTAAGTTAGTATCAAATATATAGATAATTTATATATGAAAATCATATAATGCAAATACCGTACCGTTTCTGGGATAATAGTTTTATTCTTCTCAACAATCTCCTTCATGAATCTCAATACGTAGTACCCACAGTCGATGTTATTTGTTTGACGAGGGCACTTTATTGAGATCCATGTAATGTTATTAGACTTCTGCTTCGACACTTTAGCACCTCTTTGAGCTCGATAAACTTTTAAGGCACTATCGAATGAATAAATGTGATTATTAGAGCATGAACAAACATTATTTATATATATATATATATATATATATATATGTAAGAAATAAATGAATATTACTTACGTGTCGAGCATAGTCTTTATTTCGGGGTGATTGTTGTAATTGCGTGCACGGGATCCAAATAGTATATAACTTCAGAGACCGCATTGATTGCAAATAGCACCCAATGTGCCCTACAACAACAAAAAATTGGTTAAGCAATTTTGTTTATACACAACTAATAAATTAAATTCTCATCAATTAAAAAAGATAAAATTACGTACCCTGAATTATATGGTGCCAAGAACAATTTATCACTTTCTATATTTCCTAAAAACATATCTACAATGTATTTTTTTACATTGTCTGGATCGAGTTTCCACATCGACATCTTATGTGGAGACAAGAATGAGTATTTATTTGACAATTTCCTCGTGCACACGACCTTCTCGTACAAAAACCTTCAATGAAAATTTTAAACTAGATTAATTACCAATACATTTAATTAATTACAAATAAATGCAATTAAAAGTATTTTTTACCTTATGTACAAGCTGATTACAGTAGCACTCAGCTCCTTATGTTCGAGAAGTTCGTACATGTGCTCCTTTTCGAGGTATTCAATATACTCATCTCCAAAAATGTCTTTATTCATGTGTACGATGGGCGAATCGTTGCTGCTGCCCGTGTTCCTTTTTATTTGGATGTCAAGACACGCCCCGTATTTACCAAGGCGTGGCTGACTTTTATTAGGAGCAGCAGCAGCAGCGACCGATTTTCCCCGATCCAGATTTTTTGTTGCTGCAAGTTTGGCAGCTTTATTACCCTCCAGCCTTTGTAGTTTGGCAGCCCTATTAACCTCCAATTTTTGAGGTTTGCTGCCTTTTTTTGGCTGTAGGGGTGGTTTATTTATTTGGACCTACAAAAATGAGGTAAAATGTTAGTTTATTGAATCTGAAAAAATGACAAACCTTAGGCAATAAATGTGACAAACCTTTTCGGGAGATGTAACTGATTTGTCTTTGGGAATCTTTTTTTGGAGGGCAACAAGGTTTGTGGGCCATGCCACGTAACTGCCAATAGCGTCGCTTAAGAACTTCATATCTCCATCGTTGTCCGGTATGGGCAACGGTGCAGTTGGTTCGAAAGCAACCGTAGGCGATACTTTGACATGGCCCGCGGGGATCGGAATATTGTGCAATACTTCTCCCGAAGTATTGTACAATATTCCTTTTCCCACCTTCCGTTGAGTAGGCGAGGACAAGTATAGGACACATGTAGTGACACCCTACATCAATAGTTAAAACATAAGTACAGTTAATATATAAGTTTGTTTAATACATAAGTAATTACATAAGCAAGTAAGTAGTAAGTAATTAATTACCTCGGGAATACTTTTCAAACCGACGTTGCAACTCCCGGTTTCACTCTCCATTTGTATTTCAGGTTGGAGCTGAACCGGAAGTTGCTTGTCTTTATTCGTATTCACCAAGAGTGCCACTTGCTCTGATAGGATTCTGAGCTTCTCTAATACTTCCTCGTTGGAAGGTTTTTGGCGCTTCTCTTGAGGAAAAAAGCTTTTGGGAGTTACGCCAAATCCTTTCCCCCTAACTCGACCGGAATACTCAGGGACATTAAACACTTTCCCAAGAATGTCCCTGCAAGTATCCTTGTTGCCCTCTTGAGTTTCAGAACTTTGTTCAATAATTTCCTAAAATACATGTAACATTAAAAAGATAAGTTCAATAGCATTTTTAAAATACAATATTAAAAAATATTAAAGTGATAATATACTTACACAAAGTTCTACAACTTTTTTGACATTTTCATTATCAACCACTCCTTCTTTATTAACACGCGCTTCCTTCCACAATATATGACGACCCAAGGGTTGATCGGCTTGGGTGTCTTTTCTCTATTCGTTAAAATCATAAACAAAATAATACAAATTAGTTACACACTATAGTTTATAATACAAATTACTTCATTATATAAAAGTGATGTTTAATTACTTACAATTTGTTGTTCAAGGCGTGCATATCCCATACGTGATTTCTTGTATGGGTGTTTTGGGTTGCTTGCCCGTTCGCGATTTGCCTTACTAATATTCTATATAAAAAAAAATAGCAATTGTGTAAAAAGTTAAAATACGCTACGAATATGAATAATAAAACACAAATGCTAATAAATTAATCACTTACGACAAACGCCGGGTCAGAACGTTTGGAAACAAATGCTCTCCATTCATCCTTTGATATATAATGTTGATATATTTTTGGAGGTTCAGCATTTGTGTTTCCTTCTCTATCTTTTAGATAGAAATTTGAGAGATGGGATCTAAATCCACGATGGATCTTCCCAGCAACTCTCAAAACATACGACTTTCGTTCCTCATCAAGAACAAAAGTTGTCTGCAATGAAAACAATTATAAGTAATGTATTTTACAGAAAAAAAATTATAAATGACAAAAGAGTAGATCAAAAAATTTACTTGAATGTCATTCCATATAATATCTTTGGCATCCTTCAATGCCTTATCTCTCCAGTTGTCTATTGTAATTGGGACATTTTGACGAACAACAGCCCCAATATAGCTTACAAACATGGAGCTGTTGGGGTCAACTGGCTGACCACTCTCGTTCCAGCCAACCTAATAAACTCATATAGTAAGTACATGCCCTAAACCCTAAAAAAAGATAAAAATCACACAGCAAACAAAGTATAGTATACCTCAAATTTAATCCCACTACTCCTTGCTTTAATCACCTTTTGCATTATAGTTGCACCACGTTTGACTTCTTTTTCATAAGTCTTGGAGGTGCCAACTTCTTCATTTTGAACTTCTATATCTTTGTTTGTATCCATTTAACTACAACAAGTTCAACATGCAGTTTAGTATAACATCAACAAGCTCAACATGGATCATGCATTATTATAAACAACCTCAACATGTATCAGTATATCTTAAAAAAGCTCAACATGCATTTTAATGATTACAAAAAATTTATAACATCAATACCTGAATAATGGTTCGAAGAAAGATGAAATGTAAAGAAAAGAGGGAACGCAGAAAGTTCACAGAAATATGGTTCAAAGAAATAGGATATTGAAGAAATACGTAATGAGGGTTACGTATTTCAATGAAAATATATTGTGTGAAATGGGAGAGATGATCTTGGATGGAAATAAGGTTCGAAATGAAGGAGATGATCGTGGAAATAAGGTTCGTAATGGACGGGATGATAGGGTTTGCAAAAGAAGAGAAGAACGATGAAGGTTGAGATGATAGTGAAGTTTACGTAATGAAGAGGAAACTGAAGAGGTAACTGTTATATATACGTAACCCTTTTACAGCGCTTTTTATAAGCCTTTTACAGCGCTTCTTTTGCAAAGCGCTCTAAAAGGCTTCTTTAGTTAAATTTTTAAAAGGCTCTTTTACAGCGCTTTTCCCAAAAAGCGCTGTAAAAGACCTCCGTGTGTTATTATGTTATATGAATGCCTTTTACAGCGCTTTTACACATAAGCGCTCTAAAATGTCTCTTTATGTTAATTTTAAAAGGCTCTTTTACAGCGCTTTTCCCAAATAAGCGCTGTAAAAGACCTCCGTGTGTTATTATGTTATATGAATGTTTTTAAGCGCTCTAAAATGTCTCTTTATGTTAATTTTAAAAGACTCTTTTACAGCGCTTTTACACATAAGCGCTCTAAAATTATGTCTCTTTATGTTAATTTTAAAAGGCTCTTTTACAGCGCTTTTACACATGAGCGCTGTAAAAGGCCTTATTGTTTTTGTGTTTTGTTATGTTATGTTATTTTTTAAACAAGCTCAACATGCATGCAAAACCCACATAACTGGTCACCACCAAAATCTCTTCTCCTTTTATGCATCTTCTTCACAAACATCAAAGCTTACTCTTTCACAATTCAATCTCCACCTCAACACCCTTTTTATCTCTTTACATTCTCTTTCCTTCTTAAATCGAAACTTGGTATTCAGGATCATTGCCATGTTGCGAAAAATGGGTTTGTGTCTGATGTTTTTGTTAACAATGTGTTTTTGGGGATTCCCATGATGCGTACAAGGTGTTTGAAGAAATGGGTTTGTGTCTGATGTTTTTTGGATTCCCATGATGCGTACAAGGTGTTTGAAGAAATGCGTACAAGGTGTTTGAAAGAATTAGGTGTCTGTATGTCTTTTTATTTTTTCAAAAGAGTCGTTTAAGCGCTTTTTTTTTACAGCGCTTTGTCAAATAAGCGCTGTAAAATGTCTTTTTTACTTATTTTCAAAAGAGTCGTTTACAGCGCTTTGTGTGAAAAGCGCTGTAAAAGGTATAAAACACTCATTATTTTATTTTTAAAAGGATCGTTTACAGCGCTTTTTAAGATAAGCGCTGTAAAATGTCTCTTTATTTTATTTTTGTGTTTGGTTTATTTGGGTTGGGATGACATTAAAAACATTTTTATCATTGTTTATTGGATTAAAAATATTGTTATCATTGTCTTTATCACAATACTTTAGGAGATGATGAATTATTAGAAATGAGAACTTCTGAAGAATCTATATATATATGCACTGAGCAAAAGAGAATATCTCTCTATTCAGTTCAGTTCAGTTCATGTAAATTACTAATTTATATTCAGTTCAGTTCATGTAAATCAAGCTAAATATAAAACACTCATTGTTACATGAACTTGGTATAAAACACTCAAATCAAGCTAAATATAAGCAGAAAATAAATTAATCAGAACTTAGTATAAAACACTCAATTCAGATTACATGCATATTTACAATAACACAGTTCAGATTACATGCATAGCTTATATAAACACAATTAAACATATACATTAAGATGCCCTTCTTCTTTTCCTGGTGACATTCACATTTGTTTGTCCATTTACAATACGAAACGATGGATTAATCCAAATTCCCTCATCATGATCATCTCTAAGATATAAACCATCATCAGTTGAATCAATTTCATGTGGTTGTTGTGATGTTGCAAATAAAAGATCATTACCAACATCTTCATCATTATTGTTATCATCACTTATTTTATTGGTCGATAGGACAACAGACCATTTATCATTAGAAGGATCAGTGACATAAAACACTTGTTGAGCTTGCGACGCTAAAATAAAAGGCTCGTCTTTGTATCCCACCCTATTAAAATCGACAAGCAAGAATCCTGACTCATCAATCCGAACGCCATTATTATTATCGACCCACTTGCAACCAAATATGGGAACACGAAACATTGTGTAGTCTAACTCCCATATGCGCTCGATAACCCCAAAATATGATAGATTTGCATATATTGGGTTTTTGTCTTTTGCACTTGAGACATGCATCGCTTCAGCTACGAGAGTGACTCCACTATTTTGCATAGTGGTCTGATCATCTTGTTCTTTGGTATAAAATGTGTAGCCGTTAATAACATAACCAGTGTAAGAAAAGACATGTAAGCTCGGACCATTTGCTAGCCACCTCAATCTATTTGAAATTGATCCGGGGTCTATATCAAATTTTGACATTATGTGATTTTTTAACCATGTTACAAAACTTCGATTGTGCTCTCGAGTTATCCAATTTTGATTCCTATTCATGTTCAAACGAGATAACTGATCAATGTGTATTGTAACATACGGTTGAACCTCATCATCATTGTGCAGAACATACAATTGTGCCTGCTCCCATTCTGTCCTTGATATAGTCAGTAGTCTCCTTCCAGTTATCCCTTCTCCTGATAGTCTTCCCGAATGACGAGACATGGGAAGCCCTATGGATTCAACATTGGACAGATATTCAGTACAAAATTCAGCAGCCTCTTCAACAATGTATCGTTCAGCAATACAACCTTCTGGTCGACTTCTACTTTTTACGTACCCTTTTAATATTTTCATATATCGTTCTATCGGATACATCCATCTCATATAAGCTGGCCCACAAAGTTGTGTCTCCTTAACCAGATGAACAGTAAGGTGAACCATTATATCAAAAAACGATGGTGGGAAATACATTTCAAGCTCACACAAAGTAACAACAATTTCCCTCTGCAATGTCGGTAATTTCTGAGGGTCGATCACTTTACTACAAATTTCCCTGAAGAAGAAACATAATCTAGTTAAGGCTAGTCGAACTTTTTCAGGTAAAATGGAACGTATACCTATTGGTAGCAAATGCTCCATTATAATATGACAATCATGGGTCTTCAAACCTTTTAACTTGAGGTCTTTCATACAAACCAAATTTTTAATGTTCGAAGAGTATCCTTCTGGAACTTTAACTTCGTGTAGAAATTTACATAAAACAATTTTTTCCTTTCTAGATAGAGTATGAGCGGCTGGAGGTAGATATGTGCGATTTCCTTTCTTTACTGGAGCCAGTTCATTTCTTATTCCCATATCGACCAAGTCCAATCTTGCATTGACGCCATCTTTAGACTTTCCTGGAACATTGAGTAACGTACCAATAACACTTTCAAATACATTTTTTTCAATATGCATCACATCGAGGAAATGTCTTACATACAATGACTTCCAATATGGCAATTCAAAGAAAATTGACTTTTTCTTCCACCCAGTTTTCACCAGCTCTCCCGCAAAAGGTTTGCCAAAATTTATTGGTCAAACCTTGTACTTTTTCAAGTATTTGATATCCAGTCGGTGCTAAAGGAGCTTTACCTTCCTCTGATTTTCCATGGAATGCATTTCTCCACCCATGATACTGATGACTATAAGGTAAAAATCTACGATGTCCAAGAAACACATTCTTCTTACAATGTTTCAACCGCATCCAATTTGTACTCTCTTCACATATAGGACATGCACACTGACCTTTAATGCTATATCCTGATAAATTACCATATACTGGAAAATCATTAATTGTGCCGAACAACATAGCCCTCAAATTGAAACACTCTTTCCTATACCCATCATAAACTTCCACACCTGTCTCCCACATAATTTTTAAATCTTCAATTAAAGGAGTCAAGTATACGTCGATATCATTCCCGGTTGTTTGGGTCCAGAAATTAACAGAGACAACATCATAAACTTACGCTTCATACATAACCATGGAGGTAGGTTATATATTACCAAAATCACAGGCCACGTGCTATGTGAGATGCTTTGAAGACCATGTGGATTCATTCCATCAGTAGAAAGTGCAAGTCTTAGATTTCTTGACTCTATCCCGAATTCAGGATACTCGTGATCAATTTTTGCCCATTGTGGGGAATCTGCAGGGTGTCAAAACATTCCATCTCTAATTCTTTCATATGCATGCCATGTCAAGTGTTTTGAATCTTCTTCACTGCGATACATGCGCCTAAATCTTGGTATTATAGGAAAATACCACACGACTTTTGCTGGAGTAGATTCTTTCTTCTTATATCGAGAGACATTGCATTTCGGACACGCCTTAAGTAGTTCATATTCGTTTCGAAATAAAATGCAATCGTTAGGACACGCATGAATCCTTTCGTAACTCATTCCAATAGAACACAAAATCCGTTTATCCTCGTAGGTTCGACTGGGAAGTTCATTATCATCTGGCAACATATCTTTTATGAGTGTTAATAATTCTGTAAAGCTTTTATCAGACCATCCATTACTCGCTTTTAAGTTGTACAACTTTAATATCGCTGACAGTCTTGTGAATTTAGTACAACCATTATATAATTCTTTCTCTGCATCACTCAACAAACTTTCAAACATTTTAGGACAATCTCGAAGATCTTCTTCAACTGCTTTTGCAATCTCATCAACTCGGTCCGGCTCATATGTATCTGTATCGAAGTCAGTTGAAGCATATGTCGAACTATTCTCAAAATTAATGTTTCCTTTTTTTTTTCTCACCATGTCTTATCCACATGTGTAGCTTTGATCAATTCCATTACATACTAGATGTCCTTCTAATTCATCTTCTCTAACACGTTTTCCAAAACAACATTTTAAACAAGGACAAACTACTCTATTTGGATCTTTTGCATTCTTCACTGCAAACTCAACAAACTCCTTCACTCCAATTTCATACTCTTTTGACAATCGATTGGCTGAAATCCATTTCCTATCCATATTATACCACCTATATAAATGCAGTAACAAAAATAATAAGCTTTCAAAACATATCAACAAGTTTCAAAAAGAAACCAATATCAACTAACAATTTCAAAACAGAACAGATCATGTGGTATGAGTTTTTGACAATTTTTGACAATTTCAAACATAACAGATCATGTGTAAAAGAGATTTAATATATATATATACAATTTTTAGTAGATTTAATATATATGTAACAAAACATAACAGATCATATGTAAAAAATACTTGAGACAACGTAGATGGCCGCACAGTACGTAGAGGATATTAGGGTTCCCAACGTATATAATTATTTGAAAGATGTAGAGGATATGAGGGTTTCCAACGTATATAATTATTTGAAAGATGCAATTTACAGCGCTTGTGAAAAAAGCGTTGTAATAGGTAGTTAAATTCAATGAAAGCGCATGTATTTTACAGCGCTTGTGAAACAAGCGTTGTAATAGGTAGTTAAATTCAATGAAAGCGCATGTATTTTACAACGCTTGTGAACAAAGCGCTGTAATAGGTAGTTAAATTCAATGAAAGCGCATGTATTTTACAGCGCTTTTGAAAAAAGCGCTGCAACTGATACGCGAAAGCGCTTCCTTTTACAGCGCTTTTTTGACAAGCGCTGTAAAAGCCTTATAACGTGATGCGCAAACGTTATATGACCTACTACAGCGCTTGTTTTACAGCGCTTGGCATCAAAAGCGCTGTAAAAGGTTCCGTTATTTTTAAAATATAATTACAACAGCGCTTGTGTTTAGCAAGCGCTGTAAAATCGGCGCTGTTAAATGTCATTTTTGGCGTAGTGATTCCTCCACCACGCCAAACTACGCGTCACTAATCCATTTTCCACATAAGCTTTTCGTTAATACAACAATCCATTTGCCACATAAGCTTTTTGTTAATACAACTTAATGGCAGTGATGATTTTAAAACTAAATTTACAGGATTTAAATTATAAAAAAAAAACACTTACAAGAGCAAAATGAGAAAAACACAAACTTACTTAAATGAATCAAAATATTTAAACGTTATTTATAATTATTAAGAATTATTTCTATTTCATGCATTTGTTCCATATCATGCCTACTATCTACCGTCTTATAATTATTCAAATGAGTAATAAGAATTTTGTTTACTTGTTGCATGTAATTTGCTTAAATTTATCGTAAAAATCCATAGTATAATTTTCTTCCTGATAAACATCGAACAAAAAAATCTGGCATTCCATTGAGAATGTGTCTTATGCATATGTAATCATCATTTTTCCATTTTTGTCGGTATGTAGTCATTTTTCTGATAAATTGAATTTCATTTGTAGCTTCATTTTGGATGATACATTCATCTTTGTTGAAGGCTATCTTGTATCCTTTATCGCAAAGCTGACTAATGCTTATGAGATTGTGTTTTAGACCTTCAACATATAATACATCTTCAATCGAGGGGGATGAGGCTGTGCCGACTTTTCCAATGCCTAAAAGTTTTCATTTGTTGTTGTCTCCATAGACCACATATCCCTTTGATTCAAGAGTCAAGGCTGAAAATTTTGATATATCACCCGTCATATGTTTAGAGCATCCACTATCTAAGTACCACATATTTGAGGTACTTTCTGCAAATGCTATATGACCCTACAACAGCGCTTGTCAAAAAAGTGTTGTGACAGGCTCCGTTATTTTTAAAATATATTTACAACAGCGCTTGTATTTAGTAAAGTTTTGATTTGAAGTAGAGCTATCTTTCTTTCTGAAACTTTTCTTTTTGAATGTTCTGTCATTTTTAAGATACTTACCAAATTTCATAACAAGGAACGTAATATTTTCATCTTCATCTGAATTTTCGTCTTTTATTTGTTCTCTTGATTCGGTCTTTAGAGCAATGTTTTTGGTCTTCTTTTCTTGACTTTCATTTTTTTCTAACCTTCCAAGTTTGATTTCGTATTCTTGGAGTTTTCCAAATAATGCAGAAAGAGACATTTTGGATAGACTTTTCTTTTCGGAGATTGCTGTTACCTTTGGTTGCCAAGCCCTCGTTAATGATCTTAATACTTTTAGATTTAGTTCATCATTGGTGAAGGTCTTTCCAAGAGCCGACAAATGGTTGGTTAAGTGGGAGAACCTTTTATGTAAGTCTAAGATAGATTCTCCGGGCAGCATTCGAAATAATTCGTATTCTTGAGATAGTGTATTTAGTTTAGATCTTTTTACTTCAATGGTTCCTTTATGAGTTACTTCTAGCGTATCCCATATTTCTTTGGCTGTTTTACAGTGGGATATACGGAAAAATTCATCCATTTCTAGTGCTGATTGAAGCATATTTTTAGCTTTCTTATCGAACAACACTTTTTCTTTTATCATCATCAGTCCAATAATTTTTTATCTTTATTTCTTCTTTGTTGTTGATGACTGTTGTTGGAATGAAAGGACCATTTTCAACTGCATCCCATATGTCGTCTCCGTGTGCTTCAAGATACGCTTGCATACGTATCTTCCAAAAGTCGTAGTGTTCTCCAATGAAGCACGGTGGTTTGTTACTACTGCCACCGTCTCTAAAAATAGGTTGTGCGGAAGCCATGAGTAATGATCAAGGAGTAAGTTACTTGAACCTGCTCTGATACCAATTGTAAGTACAGAGGTACGCCTAAGAGGGGGGGTGAATTAGGTGTTAGGGTATTTTCTGGTTTTTAGAGACTTAGTGGATTATTTTTCTGTTTAGGATTAATGTATGTAAAAATATAAATGACAGAAAAATAAAGAACACAATAGAATTATCCTGGTTCCCCTTATGACCAAGGGTACATCCAGTCCTCTTGCACACCACAAGAGATTAATCCACTTATTGTCAGAAAATGTACAATTTCCACCCTGGGATTTCTGCTACAAACTTCTAACAATAATACTTCTAAGATAGCACACCACTATCTTAGATTAAGCTACTTTAAGAAAGTGCTACTTTCTTTTACAAGTGATATAATATGATTTGGAATAAGGATATAAGAGAGGTATAATGATTTCAATCTGTTGACACCTAATTTTGTCCGATTTTTACTTTTTATCAAAAATGAAATAATGATAATAATAATAATAAATATATAATTATATGTGAAGAAATATAAAAATAAAAATAAATATTTAGGGATATAAGCTTTTAACAATCACAAGTGTTTTCGGTTCTTGTTTGCCTCTAATTCTTGTTCAGACTATTTTCTAAAATATAAAAATAATAATAAGAAATAAAAATAAAGGAAATGGAAAAGAAATGAATTGATGGTCATAAAAATCGATGCAATGATGATCAAAAATAAATGAAAAAAAAAAACCGAAAAGAAATTGATTGATGGTCATAAAAATCAGAATAATGGTGATCAATTGAATAAAAAGAAAACCGAAGAAATGAATCAATAGCAATAAGAATCGGTATAATTATGGCCAATTAAAAGAAAAGAAACCAACAAAAATAGATTAATGGTAATCAATTGACAATTATTCTTTTGTCTATTGAAATCTATACCCAAAAGTCTATAAATAGTCGGTCACAAGAAGACAAAGGGAGAATTCGAAACACAAATGGAGAGCTCATAAAAAATAGAGAGATTAGTTGGCAAAAGAGAAGAAAAAATCTGATCTTGAAACAATCGGTCTAGCAAAACAACAATTCAGGAGTAAGGTATCATTTTTCTTATTTTTTTTCTCTCTAATTTTCTGCTTATTAGTCTTTTGTTTTGTTTTTGCATCTTTTTTTAAATATATTTTATTTCGCCTTCTATATTTTTCCTATTTGTAAAAAGTAAACTCATGTGTTAAGCTTTTATTTTTTTTAAAGAATCGTTTAATACTAAAATTGTTTTCTTTGCAACACAAAAATAATAATAAAAATATAACTAATTGATGTTTATAGGCCGAGAAAATAAATTGCACCATATTGTAATATAATATTCATAATACGTCTTTATAACTAAAAAAATCATAACAACAGATAAATGTTTTCACCCTTAGGATTATAATTAATGGCCGCGGCCGCCGGATGAAATTCATCCTCGCTCGCCGCACCATATTAGTCACTCTCAATCGTGGGTGGCCTTTGTGTCGCGACATACCCGACAATGTACGAGCAAATATTTTAACAGATTATTTCACCGTCGTGTCCATCTGTCTCGTTCACATACCGCCACATTATGTTATTTTTTTTTAGAAAAATTAAATTTTTTTTCTTTACTTTAAAACAAATATAGAAGATATAATCTATGAATAAATATTATTATTATTATTATTATTATTATTATTATTATTATTATCATCATCATTATTACTATTATTACATTTTTTTTTATACATATATAAATAAAAATAATAATAAAATCGGTCAACACATAAATATTTTCTATCCAAGAACTACGTGAGTTTTGATTTTCCTATTGCACCTGGGGATACGTAGGAGCAAGGTTTTTCCCTTGTCAAACCAAATTAATAAAACAAATATTTTTTTCTTTCATTAATGTAAATAATTTAATTTTTATTATTCTTTATGGGGTAAAAATAAATAAATAAATAAATAAATAGTTGTATATAATTAATTATAGGATAACCGTTTTAACGGACGTTGTAGGGTGATAATACTTCCCTATTCGTAATCGACTCCCGAATCCAAATTTTTTGTTCAAAAATATTATTTTAGGTTTTATCCAATTTTTCCTATAATAAAAAATAAAATTGGTGGCGACTCCTTTTTCGCGGACAAACTGGACGCGACAGCTGGCGACTCCGCTGGGGACATTTGAGAGTCAAGCCCAATCTAATTAATTATATATATTTATTTTATTATTTATTATTTTATTTATATTACCCCTATTATTATTTTATTTTGTTATATTGTGAATATAATTTTATGTGTTTGTCAATTTATTTTTATTGCAATAATTTTTTATCTTATTTATTTTTCTATACACTACCCTAACACGGCTGACACACTTATGAGTGGGCTCTATACCCGAGCTGAGTGCAAACCTAAGATAAGTTAGAGACTGTGTAATGATAATCTTCTGGATGTACATCCTGTTTGGTTGTCATGAAAGTCTTACCTAGAGTTGGCCTTTTCTAAAATATTTCCATTTTAATAGTTTACCTATTAATTGGTTTAATATTTTGGAATTGAGTTGTGCGCTCTAGGAACCGATTTAGAACTATAGAGCCACCCATAATAAAGGTTCACAATAAAAAAAAACTATCAATTAAGAAAAGAACCATGTAGGGTACATGTATATATGGAAAAAAAACTTACTCTAGCTATATCTTATTTTTATCATAATGCATTGCATAATCATGCATGTTTCATCTTTTATTTTATTTTACAACATGTTTTTCTTCTTCTCTTCATTTTTTTAGAAAAATGAATTGCATATTAGGAGGTAATAAAATATTTTAATTAAATGCATAATCATTGCATTCATTTTCTTACATTCTCATAACATTTTCCTTCAAGAAAAAAAATGAAAAAAAAGCAACAAAAAAAAGAAAAAAAAAGTATCATGACACCCTTACCGAACATGTTCTCGGGCTAAAATCATGGATGAATTGAAGCATGCAAAGGCTATCTGGATCAACTGAAAGACCCTATGTCTATATCATGGATGAACATCAATAAGTCTAACAAGATTATCTGAATCATGGATGAATACGTAGAACTCATGTTTACCCTTTGTTTCCATAAGTCCAACAATTTTTACCTTTAGTCTAGGTCTACCTCAAGTAACTTGTCTACAAGATCTGAACATGATACTAATGAGATTCATCTTCATTCTCCCCCCCAACTTATAAGTCATGGACATACTTTTTTGACTTTTCACCATAGGTGAACTTCTAGAAGTTGGGTCGTCTATGTTGAACTTTCATCATTATCGCTTACTACTTTAATGTCATGAAAAAAAATTTCACCAATCTAAAGAAAAATATCAAGTCTTGTGTGAACCTTCAAGGACAATTGAAAAAAACCTCGACTAAACATTATGTGGAAGACATTGATGATATTGCATATATTTAATGAGTCTATCCAAGGGGCAAAGTCGACAATGAAGATATTATCAGTTTCTCTTGTGATACTTTATTATATTGACACACTTTTGTTTCCTTAATATTATGAATATCACTAAATGCATTTTGTTGTCTCTTCCTTTCTACCCCTCATATATTTAACCATTTATTACCCAACATTATATGTCTTTCTCTTATTCTAACCACGTACCATACATATTTGTAAGTAGTTCAGTTATAAATAAGTTTGCTAAGATTTCATTACATAATTTCAGTCATGCTATTAATTCCACTGAATGGGATGAGAACGATAAAAATAAAAATCCCTTATTTGGATGGACCTCAATATGTTGGGACATGCAGTTAACGTTATGTTAATCCCCTAGAAATGTCGTTTTATCTTTATCATTATCTAATTGTACTTTGAATATACCAATCACTTGGAGGAATTTGAAGTTTGTACCATGACTATGCTAGATGCCTACAAATCAAAAGTGAAATGTTGAAAGCATATTGGGATTTGACCTAATCATCAACCAGATGAATCAAAAATGTAAAATTTGGGATAAGAAGATGTTCATTTATATGTACATATTAGACAAATGTCTAAAAGTTGAAGTCATTTTCCATTATGTCCTTCCCCTCAACAATATAATCAACTAGCTGACGTTCTAGTTGTTTTATTTTCAATGTTAAAATTAAGTCATGATGAAGAATAGTCACTCACAAGAATGAAAGTCACGACCATCCTACTTACTATCAATGTAGAAGAAAGCTAGATAGAAAATTCCCGTACCAAATATTATCTCGTAACAGTGGACACCCTCCCTGAGAATCAGACTATAATTGGGGCACCATTTTATTCTTATTATATAGAATAAAGGCAGTGCGGCTTGTTCAAACAAAAAATCCTTTTATCAAGAGTAATGATCTGTGTTGACCAACGGAATTCAAGTCAAGAAAAAATGTTGACTGCCTCATATCAAGGACAATTATTTCAAAATATCTTAAAAGAAGAACATATGAACTTCAGAGCTTCAAAAGAAAGAATTAGCACTCAAGAAGATTTCACATATTTAAAAGGACTAGCACATAAGTGGACTCCCAACTATATGAGCCCCAATACCAATACATTCAAGTTTTACTATGATCTACACCAATATAGATCAAGAAGACTTATCACTACTTTCACGCATTGATGCTTCAAAAAGTATTACATCTAAATGAAGACCCGCTAGGTTGAAAATCCAAAAGGACGACCTAGGCAAAAATTAGGGTATAAAAAATGATAATAAATACCCGCTAGGTTGAAAACCTGAAAGGGAGACCTAGGCAAAAATTAGGGTACAAAAAATAATAATAAATACCCGCTAGGTTCAAAACCTGAAAGGGCGACCTAGGCAAAAATTAGGGTACAAAAATAAGTAAATACCAACGAGGCAGAAAATCCAAAAGGACAACCTGGGAAAAGTGAGGATATAAAGTCGAATAAAGACTTGCTAGGTCAAAAAAAAAAAGAAGGGGCAACCTAGGTGAAAATGAAGGAAGACCTTTTAGGTCAAAAACCCAGAAGGGCTACCTGGTTAAAAATTAGGGCAAAAAAATAAATAAATAGAATGAAGAAGTTATAAAGAAAAATGTGCAAATAATATGGCTTACACGAATCGAAGTCAAGTCGATATATTCTGAAAGGTTGTGAAGATAAATTGAGGCAAATCATATCCTCCAAAGTGGGTCAATAACGCTATTGAAATTGTGGAATGATTTATTAGCACACTTCTTTTATGAAAAATTACTAACAAATTGGGTCATTTACCCACATTAGATCACCTTATCTTCTTTTCTTTCTATGAATCATTTTTTTGTACCATATATTTTCTCATTAAATATCATTTTCTGAACCTTCATTCACTACTTTCTTGTGTTATAAATCTTTTTTGTCAAAATGCATTTTTATGATAATCATATGTTGGGGCACAAATTATGTGAATGTAAAGAGGCCAAAACTAGTATGATGTCTTTACATGTAAGGCAGTGGCAACTAAAGATTATCCCGATGATGTAAGGAAAAAATCTCTTCAAAAGGACAATCACCACCATTTATTTGAAGTGATGCACATTTTTCATCCATGAGTCTAGGATCATGTTCGTGAATAGGTGAAAGAAATAAAAAAAAATTGACAAAAAGTTGATTGCAAAAAAATAAAAAATAAAAAAAGATGAAAATGAAGGAAAATGTTCATTCATTAAATGCATTCATGACATTTCATATTTAGTGGTTAAATTTAAATTTGAGACACTAACACACACCCTATTATTTAAGAGATGGGACATTGACCCGCATCCTCTGGTTTAAGAGTAGGGATGATTAGCCCTCATCCTCTGATTTAAGAGCTGGGATGATTGGCCTTCAGCCTCTAATTTAAGAACTAAGTCGCCCCCACAAAAACTTGATTAATATATTTGATGATGAATTCTGAGTCCCATAGGAAGCTATTACTTAAAATACTAAATGAAGCCCACGTCACTCAAGATATCATTCTTAACAAATTTGGAGGCATCGTAAATAACATTACTACTAACAATCATCTAACCTTCATAGATGACGAACTGTCTGTCGAAGAGAGACCATAACAAAGCGTTGCACGTATCAGTAATGTGCCTCGATCATATGATATAAGGAGTCCTTGTTAAAGCTTTCGATGGGAGTCATAGAGAAATGATGGCATAAATTGAACTCCCAATGCAAATAGGTCCGGTCACTTTTGAAATCACGTTTCATTTGATGGATATCATACCCGCCTATAACTGCTTATTGAGGAGACCATGGATCCATTCTACCGATATGGTGCCATCAACCCTACATCAAAAGGTAAATCATATGGTATATGACCAACTGATAATCGTGTCAGAAGAGGAAGACTCGTTGGTGAGTAAGTTTTCCACCACACTGTATGTTGAGATAATAGAGTAAGCTCTGGAGACCTCCTTCCAAACACTAGAAATCGTGGGCACCGCTTTAATCGAAACTACAAAATAGAACCACATTTATCAAACACAACTATTATGGTGGTTAAATTCATGTTAAATAGAGGGCATCATCCATGATACGGTTTGAGGAAGAATGAAGAACTTCTCAAAGGACTGATGAAATTTCATAAGAATAGAGATAAAAGGGGTTTAGATTACGAACCAACCAAAGTTGACAAGCAAAGATTGGCTAAAAAAAAAGTTAGCTCAGATTTAAAATTGATATACTAGATCCGAAATGATTCCCATCTGTGACATTCAACATAGTTTCCAAAATGCATCAAAGACAAACAAAACTCATATTGCAACAGTTAGAGATGATCTTTCGATCGGTGATGCTAATCGGGTTCATCCATATAATGCAAAAGCAGAAATCAAGAATGGGGAGACAATCAAGTTGCCTATAGTATTCAATGCAATTCCTATATTTGAGAATAATCCATTAACAGATGATTGTACTAAAATCCAGCCACATAACTTTGACCATCTTACTAACCTGGAAATAAAAATATAATGAAGAAGATTTTTAATTTCCCCTAGAATTGTTAAAATCGGTAAACAAGAAGCTAAGGGAATTATGCCCCATAAGGAACCAATAAAAGTGATTAAAATAGAAAGGAAGTTAAAGTCGACACTATCTTAAAGAAATAAGTATATCATCAACTAATCCAACTTCTACAGGAATACAAAGATATTTTTATCTCGTCATATCAGAATATGTATGGTTTGGGATACTAGCATAATGGAGCATAAATTTCCCTTAAAACCTATTTTTCTTCGATTAAACAAGAATTAAGGCGAATAAAAAGGTAAAAAAAAAACAATTTGACGTTGGGTTCTTCGATGTGGCATATTATCCTCAATGGATAGCCAATATTGTACCTGTGTTGAAAAGGAAAGCAAAATTCGAATGTGTGTCGACTATAAGGACCTTAACAAAGCCAGTCTTAAAGATGATTTCTCGTTACCTCACATTGATATTTTGGATGACAATATGGCTCGCCATTCACTTTTTCTCCTTTACGAGTGGTTGCTAAGGATATAATCAAATCAAGATGGCTGCCTATGATATGGAAAAAACAACTTTCTTCACTGCTTATGGAACATTGTGTTACAAGGTAATGTCTTTTGGTCCAAAGAATGTTGGGGCAACCTACCAAAGAGCTATGGTAACTCTATTCCATGACATGATAAATAAGGGGATATGAGTTTATGTAGATGACATGATTGCTAAGTCACAAACAAAAGAAAATGTGATTGATCTAAAGAAACTCTTTGAAAGATTCAGAAAGTTCAAGCTAAAATTTAACCCCTTCAAATGCACTTTAGGCGTACAGTCGGGGAAATTGTTAGAATTTTTTGTTAGTCATAAAAGAATAGAGGTTGACCCGATAATCTTCGAGCCATTTTGGAAATGCCTCCCCAAAGTACAGAGAGAGAGAGGTTCGTGTTTTTCTTGGGAGACTAAATTATATTTCAAGAATTATATCAGAACTAACTGCCACTTGTGAATTGACCTTTAAACTTTTACGGAAAAAATCAAACAGTTGTGTGGAACGAATAATGTAACATAAAAACATAAATAAATAAAAAAAGTTATTTAGAAAATGGTTGTAACATACGAAGATTGGCATGGGATGTTGTCGTTGCCACTACACGGGTATCGCACCTCGATACGCACTTCAATTGGGGCAACCCCTTTTTCCCTAATATATGTGATTGAGGTTGTGCTACCCATTGAAGTAGAAATCATCTCGCTAAGAATATTAATGGAAGTCAAACTAGAGGATTCGGAATGGGTATAAATATGTTTCGATCAATTGAATTTAATTGAAAAAAAAAGGTTGGCGGTCTTATGCCATGGGCAATTATATCAGAAAAGACTGAAAAAAAACATATAATAAAAAATACGTCCTCGAGAATTCCGGGAAGGAGACCTGCTGCTAAAAAAAATCTTAACCCATTCAAAAGGATTTTCATGAGAAATGGAACCTAACTATGAGGGCCCATACGTCGTGAAGAAAGCTTTCTTAGGGTAGGGCTTTTATCCTCACAAATATGGATATAAAAGATTTAATCCTCCCTTTAAACTCAGACGCCGTAAAAAAATATCACACTTAAGTAATGGATACTCGCTAGGTTGAAAACCTGAAAGGGAGACCTTGGCAAAAATTAGGGTACACAAAAAATATTTGTTGGGTTGAAAACCCGAAAGAGCGGCCTGAGAGAAGAAGAAAAATAACAAAAAAAATAAAAAACAAAAAATATATAGTCGTAAGGATAGAATCAGAAGTATTGGAAAGTAAAACATATACCATACCTCGATATAATAAATTGCAATAAAATCGGATATAGTATAGGTTGTTTACAGTATAAGGCAGACAACAACATGAGATCCAACTTCACATCACAATATTAATTCTTCTTCTTCAAAGAAAATAGAAAGAACGAAAGAAAAGGAAAAATAGAAGAGGGCAAAAAAAAAGGGATCAGAGATATCACGTTAAAAAAAAAGTATAAGTATTTTTTCTCATTCATGATTTGAATGGTCGTGTCCAATAAAAATATTAATAAAAACCGACATATTCATTCAGTCATTCATGAAATTTTGTAAATTTAAAGCCGAGAAAACGACCCGAATGTTGAAGCCGGGAAAACGACTCGCACCCAGAAGCCAAGAAAACGACCCGCATGTTGAAGTCGGGAAAACGACTCGCACCCAGAAGCCAAGAAAACGACCCGCATGTTGAAGCCGGGAAAACGACTCGCACCCAGAAGCTGAGAAAACGACCCGCATGTTGAAGCCGGGAAAACGACTCGCACCCGAAGCCGAGAAAACGACCTGCATGTTGAAGCCGGGAAAACGACTCGCACCCGAAGCCGAGAAAACGACCCGCATGTTGAAGCCGGGAAAACGACTCGCACGCAGAAGCCGAGAAAACGACCCGCATGTTTGAAGCCGGGAAAACGACTCGCACCGGAAGCCGAGAAAACGACCCGCATGTTGAAGCCGGGAAAATGACTCGCACCCAGAAGCTGAGAAAAAGACCCGCATGTTGAAGTCGGGAAAACGACTCGCACCCAGAAGCCGAGAAAACGACCCACATGTTGATGTAAGCCGGGAAAACGACTCGCACCCAAAGCCGAGAAAACGACTCGCACCCGAAGTCGTGAAAACGACCCGCATGTTGAAGCCGGGAAAACGACTCGCACCCAGAAGCCGAGAAAACGACCCGCATGTTGAAGCCGGGAAAACGACAAGCACCCAGAAGCCGAGAAAATGACCCGCATGTTGAAGCCGGGAAAACGACTCGCACCCGAAGCCGAGAAAACGACCCGCATGTTGAAGCCGGGAAAACGACTCGCACCCGAAGCCGAGAAAATGACCCGCATGTTGAAGCGGGAAAACGACTCGCACCCGAAGCCGAGAAAACGACCCGCATGTTGAAGCTGGGAAAACGACTCGCACCCGAAGCCGAGAAACGACCCGCATGTTGAAGCCGGGAAAACGACTCGCACCTAGAAGCCGAGAAAACGACCCACATGTTGAAGCTTGGGAAAACGACTCGCACCCGAAGCCGAGAAAATGACTCGCATCTTGAAGTCGGGAAAACGAAACGAATTCTTCTAAAAATTATTTTTCGGACAAAATTAGAATTTGTTATCTTTACTTATTTTTACTTTGATTCTCAAGTAAATTCTAAGTAAAGAGGGCAGCTGTTAACACCTAATTTTGTCCGATTTTTACTTTTTATCAAAAAGGAAATAATGATAATATAATAATAATAATAATAATAATAATAATAATAATAATAATAATATATAAATTATACGTGAGAAATATAAAAATAAAAATAAATATTTAGGGATATAAGTTTTTAACAATCACAAGTGTTTTCGGTTCTTGTTTGCCTCTAATTCTTGTTCAGACTATTTTCTAAAATATAAAAATAATAATAAGAAAATAAAATAAAGGAAATGGAAAGAAATGAATTGATGGTCATAAAAATCGATGCAATGATGATCAAAATAAATGAAAAAAAACGAAAAGAAATTGATTGATGGTCATAAAAATCAGAATAATGGTGATCAATTTGAATAGAAAAGAAAACCGAAGAAATGAATCAATAGCAATAAGAATTGGTATAATTGTGGCCAATTAAAAGAAAAGAAACCAACAAAAATAGATAATGGTAATCAATTGACAATTATTCTTTTTGTCTTTTGAAATCTATACCCAAAAGTCTATAAATAGTCGGCCACAAGAAGACAAAGAGAGAAATCGAAACACAAATGGAGAGCTCATAAAAAATAGAGAGATTAGTTGGCAAAAGAGAAGAAAAAAATTGATCTTGAAACAATCGGTCTAGCAAAACAACAATTCAGGAGTAAGGTATCATTTTTCTTATTTTTTTCTCTCTAATTTCTGCTTATTAGTCTTTTGTTTTGTTTTTGCATCTTTTTTTAAATATATTTTATTTCACCTTCTATATTTTTCCTATTTGTAAAAAGTAAACTCATGTGTTAAGCTTTTATTTTTTTGAAAGAATCTTTTAATACTAAAATTGTTTCTTTGCAACACAAAAATAATAATAAAAAATATAACTAATTGATGTTTATAGGCCGAGAAATAAATTGCACCATATTGTAATATAATATTCATAATACGTCTTTATAACTAAAAAAAATCATAACAACAGATAAATGTTTTCACCCTTAGGATTATAATTAATGGTCGCGGCCGCCGGATGAAATTCATCCTCGCTCGCCGCACCATATTGCTCACTCTCAATCGTGGGTGGCCTTTGTGTCGCGACATATCCGACAATGTACGAGCAAATATTTTAACAGATTATTTCACCGTCGTGTCCATCTGTCTCGTTCACATACCGCCACATTATGTTATTTTTTTTTAGAAAAATTAAATTTTTTTCTTTACTTTAAAACAAATATAGAAGATATAATCCATGAATAAATATTATTATTATTATTATTATTATTATTTATTATCATCATTATTACTATTATTACATTTTTATTTTTTTTTATACATATATAAATAAAATAATAATAAAATCGGTCAATACATAAATATTTTTCTATCCAAGAACTACGTGAGTTTTGATTTCCCTATTGCACCTGGGGATACGTAAGAGCAAGGTTTTGCCTTGTCAAACCAAATTAATAAACAAATATTTTTTTTCTTTCATTAATGTAAATAATTTAATTTTTTATTATTCTTTATGGGGTAAAAATAAATAAATAATAAATAATAAATAAATAAATAGTTTGTATATAATTAATTATAGGGTAACCGTTTTAACGGACGTTGTAGGGTGATAATACTTCCCTATTCGTAATCGACTCCCGAATCCAAATTTTTTGGTTCAAAAATATTATTTTAGGTTTTATCCATTTTTCCTTTAATAAATAAAATTGGTGGCGACTCCTTTTTCGCGGACAAACTGGACGCGACACAATCCAAATAATACTTCAAGTACTTTGAGAACCTTTCTGAATGATATGAAAATGAAATGCAACTACTTTGTAAAAATCAATCAGAATTTTGTTCAAGAAGTTTTTCAAGGTTTGATTCAAGAATTGTGTGTTGTTTGATATGAAGTTATGGTGTATTTATACTTCATAAACATCTTTCAGATTCATGGCCATTGATCCAAGAGGTTGATGAACAAATACAATGATCTATAACCATTTCAGATTTGAAAAAATTGTATTGCTTCCAGTTGTATTCGAATACAAGATGTATGTATTCGAATACACTCTTTGTAACGTTCAGATTTATTCAAATTTTGCACCTTGTATTCAAATACATCCTCATGTAGTCGAATATAGATTCGTGATTTTTGCCACTGACTTGCTTGTATTCGACTACAACAGGTCACAGTCGAATACAGATGCAAGGTTTAGCTACTGACTTGTTTTGTATTCGACTACAGTAGTCGCAGTCGAATACAGCTGCAAAGGTTTAGCTACTGGCTTGCTTTATATTGACTACAGTAGGTCGTAGTCGAATACAGATGTGAAGCTTTTGCTTCTGACTTGCATTTGTATTCGAATACACTATATTGTATTCGAATACACTTTGTATTTTTGTCAAAAATATTAGTTTTAAGACTTTGCTAATGTAATTTTAACTTTGAAAATACTTTATATGCATGTGTAAATATGAATGGTTTCTCATGTATTTGAGGTATTGGTTGTATCATTTACCTTATTAAACATCTAATATGTTTGGATTTAAAGTTTTATCAATGAAGATATTTGAACTTCTTTTTGAGCTTGTTGCTTTGATCATATTTGTTGATCTTTTGTCTTCATCAAAAACATGTATTTTACAGAATTGATTTTGTCTCTAGATTTAATTTTAACTTGAAGTTAGAATTTAGAGCTTTTATCTCTACAATTGATTTCTAGCCTCGAATTCATTGTTTAACTCACTTTTTACGTACACAAATGTATTTAAACATAAATCACTTTCTATTCAAATCACTTTTAGTCTTAATCAAGTTTATGCTTCTAGCTAAAAGAAAAGTCAAAACATCGTCTAGTTAACGCATCTAGCTAATAGATGTTGTTTTGACTTCTCTTTCCTTCTATTCGTCCCATGCATCATATTATATCTTGATATCTCATTCTACCTAACTAGTAGCATAACTAATATTTTCATCTAATATGCTATAAGTAAAGAAACCATTCTACTTTTTATTAGGTTTTCTCGTTATGGACTGTTAGTCCTAGAAGATTAGGGGGTTTGGACTTTTCAAACCGATAATGTTGGTAATGTTCTTGCAATATCAGGTACATCTTTGATATCTATGCATCCCTAGAATTTTTCTATTAACGTTAGGAATATCATATTTACTTCCTAAATGTATGTCTTTGAAGATAGCACATGTAGTTTTGTGAATTTGTACATGATGCCATGTGATAACTTCCTTCAAGTTAGGACTAGTTTTATTATTTTTCTCTTATTAAATAAAAATTAGGATTATATAGGTAAAATATGGGCAATTGAATGAGTGATTAGTCTTTTGTATGATCACAAAATCAAACCATAATCATAACTCAAAGTCTCTATATATACATGTTGGGTTTTAGGCTCTCTTCCTATGTGGAGAAAGGCCCAATATGTGCAAGTCCATGTGTCTCACTTAACCAAGTGGAGAGAGGTCGGATTAGTGGGCGTGTAAGAGTTGAATTCAGAGAGAGAGGCAAAGAGAAAAGTGAGAGAGGAAGAGCAAACCCTATTTTCGCATAAAACAGAGCAGCTGCACTAGATTCACGATTTCTCCTTCGTTCACCGTCGGATCGGGCTGAAATTTGGACAGCAGGTTCGTGACTCGTGGTACTTCATTCTGACCGTTTGGATCGTCGATCAGAGGTCTGAGATGGGAGAAATTGAACTCGGACAGCAGCAGTTTTTCTGGTTTTTTTTTTTGCTGAACTTTGTTCTCAATTTCATGTTTGTTTTCTCATTGTGTTGGCTGATCGTTGTGCTAGTTACCTTGCTGTTTTTTGGCTGGTTACTGAGCACGAATTTGTGCCATATTAGAAACTCTCTTGTACCCATATTTTGATCATAGTGGAGCTCTATTACTGGCTTGATCCCGTGGTTGTTTACTTCTCACATTGAGAAGGTTTTTCCACGTTAAAAATTATTGTGTCATTTGTGATTGGTGATTTTAGTTGCTGTGATTATTTGTTGATTGCTCCTCACAGATTCTTGCAAGTTTGGGAAATTGATTATCCGCTGCATATTGCTCTGTTAGAGTTGTTATTATATTTTTGTGTGAATTTCCCATCAGAGTGGCATCAGAGCTCTTTGGTTAAGGGTTGTTTTGACTTGTTTGAATGATGGAGGCAAATACAAATAGAATGATTTGTTTGAATGGCACTAATTATCACTTATGGAAGGGAAAAATGAAGGATCTTTATTTGTGAAGAATTTGCATCTTCCTGTGTTTGCTACTGAGAAAGCCAGAATCCAAGACTGATGAGGATTGGAGCTTTGAACATCAGCAGGTCTGTGGTTTTATTCGGCAATATGTAGAAGACAATGTTTATAATCACATTGCTAATGAGGAACATGCAAGATCCTTGTGGAAGAAGATTGAATCTTTGTATGCTTCTAAATCAGGGAATAATAAGTTGTATTTGTTGAACTCCTTGATGAATTTGAGGTACAAGGAGGGGACTTCTATTTCAGATCATTTAAATGATTTTCAAGGGCTCCTAGATCAATTGTCAGGTATGGGTATCAAATTTGATGATGAAGTGTTGGGACTATGGCTACTGAATACTCTACCAGATTCTTGGGAAGCTTTTTGGGTTTCAATTACAAACTCAGCTTCTGATGGTGTTGTCTCTTTGCAAAGTGTAAAGGGGAAGTGTTCTTAATGAGGAGATGAGAAGGAAGGCACAAGGTACTTCATCTCATTCCGAGGTACTTGTCACTGAGAACAGGGGCCGAAGTCAAAGAAAGGAATCGAAAGGGAATAGACAGAATAACAGAAGTGCGAGTAGAGAGAACAACAGAAGTAAGTCCAAGTCCAGACACAAGAATGTGGAGTGCATTATTGTCACAAAATGGGGCACATACAGAGGAACTGTTTCATATGGAAAAGGGAGAGCAAAAAAAAATAACAGCAAGCAGAGAGATAAGAATCATGATGATGATGACCGTGTTACTACTGCTACTTGTGATGATCTGATTATTCTCCGTGACTATGACTCAGTCAATCTTGTATCAGATGAGAGCATGTGGATTATTGATAGTGGTGCTACACTGCATGTTACACCAAGGAAGGAGTTCTTCACATCTTACACTTCTGGTGACTTTGGAGTGTTGAAGATGGGTAATGATGGTGTGTCCAAGGTAGTTGGTATTGGTGATGTTTGTTTGCAGACCAACATGGGAGTGCAGTTGTTGCTTAGAGGAGTCAAACATGCTCCAGATGTTCGCTTTAATTTGATCTCTGTGCAGATGCTTGATGATGGTGGTTATGATAATCACTTTGGTTCAGGAAAATGGAAACTCACCAGAGGTAACTTAGTTGTGGCCAGAGGGGAGAAAATTAATAAATTGTATTGGACTAAAGCATTGGTTGCTAAAGACAGTGTGAATGCCATGGATATGGAGGCTTCTTTGTGGCACCACAGGCTTAGTCATATCAGTGAAAAGGGGCTGAATTGTTTAGCTAAAAAGGATGTACTTCCGGGATTAAAGAGTGCAGAGTTGGAGAAATGTTCTCATTGCATGGCTGGTAAGCAGACTAGAGTATCCTTCAAGAAACATTCTTCCTCAAGGAAGTCAGAGTTGCTTGAATTGGTGCATTCTGATGTTTATGGTCCGTTGAAGGTAAAGTCAATTAGTGGTGCACTTTACTTTGTTACTTTTATTGATGATTGTTCCAGAAAGCTTTGGGTCTATGCTTTGAAGACAAAAGACCAAGTTCTGGAGAAATTCAAGAGTTCCATGTTATGGTGGAGAGACAGTCAGGCAAGAAGTTGAAATGCATTCGTACTGACAATGGTGGTGAGTATTGTGGTCCATTTGATGTTTATTGCAAGCAGCACGGTATCAGACATGAAAAAGACTCCTCCTAAAACCCCTCAGTTGAATGGTTTAGCAGAGAGAATGAACAGGACGCTGATTGAAAGAGTTAGGTGTATGCTTTCTGAAGCAAAGTTGCCTAAGCATTTCTGGGGTGAAGCATTGTACATGGCAGTGCATGTTATTAATCTGAGTCCTGCAGCTGCTTTGAATGCTGAGGTGCCAGACAAGATTTGTTTTGGCAAGAATGTCAGGTATGATCATTTGCGTGTCTTTGGTTGCAAAGCATATGTGCATGTTCCAAAGGATGAGAGATCCAAGTTGGATGGGAAGACAAGACAGTGCATCTTTATCGGTTATGGTCAGGATGAATTTGGCTACAAGCTGTTTGATCCAGTTGAGAAGAAAGCTGTTAGAAGCCGTGATGTGAAGTTCATGGAAGACCAAACCATTGAAGACATTGATAAGATGGAGAAGACTACACCTGAGATTGATAATGGTTTGTCTGATGTTGATCTAGTTCGGATGCCTACACATGATCTGGATACTGCTGAAAATAATGTTCAGAATGATGAGCAACATGGTGATGTTGGTGATCAGCAGCTTGGAGATGATTTTGATGTTCCTAATGATGATGCTGAAGAAGAACATGAGATGTCACAAGATGAGGATCTTGGTGATGCTCCTGAACCACCTCAAGCTCAAGTTTGGAGGTCTACTAGGCAGAGGAAACCATCCACCAGGTATCCTTCTGATGACTATGTTACCTTGACTGATGGAGGCGAACCTGAATGTTATGATGAAGCCATGGAGAGTGATGAAAAGAAGAAGTGGTTGGATGCTATGCAAGATGAAATGAAGTCTTTGCATGTTAATCACACTTTTGATTTGGTGAAACTACCTAAGGGAAAGAAGGCTTTGGAAAACAGGTGGATCTTCAGAGTGAAGCAAGAAAGCAATTCTACATCTCTAAGATATAAAGCCAGATTAGTTGTGAGAGGTTTCAGACAGAGAAAATGTGTTGATTTCAATGAGATTTTTCTCCTGTGGTGAAGATGTCATCCATTAGAACTGTGTTGAGTTTGGCTGCTACTCTTGATTTGGAGGTAGAGCAAATGGATGTAAAAACTGCTTTCCTTCATGGTGATTTGGAGGAAGAGATTTACATGAAGCAACCTGATGGTTTTCTTGTTAAAGGCAAAGAAGACTATGTGTGTAGGCTCAGAAAGAGTCTATATGGTTTGAAGCAGGCCCCGCGTCAGTGGTACAAGAAGTTTGAGTCAGTTATGTGTGAGCAAGGCTACAGGAAGACTACTTCTGATCACTGCGTCTTTGTTAAAAGTTTGCTGATGATGATTTCATTATCTTGTTATTGTATGTTGATGACATGCTTATTGTTGGGAAAAAAATATTTCCATGATTAACAGGTTGAAGAAGCAATTGGGCGAGTCATTTGCCATGAAAGACATGGGAGCTGCTAAGCAGATTCTTGGTATAAGAATCATGCGTGACAGGAACAAGAAGAAACTTTGGCTGTCACAAGAACACTATGTTGAAAGAGTGTTACAGAGGTTCCAGATGGAATATGCTAAGGCTGTAAGTACTCCTCTTGCTACTCATTTTAAATTGAGTATTAGTCAGAGTCCTACCAATGAAGCTGAAAAATCAGATATGCAACGAGTTCCTTATGCATCTGATGTGGGTAGTTTAATGTATGCAATGGTGTGTACAAGGCCTGATATTGCACATGATGTTGGTACAATTAGTAGATTTCTGTCTAATCCAGGTAGAGAGCATTAGAATGCTGTGAAATGGATTTTGAGGTATCTTCGTGGTACTACCAGTTTGAGGCTTTGTTTTGGAGGTGATAAGCCTACTCTTGTGGGATATACTGATTCTGATATGGCTGGAGACATTGATTCCAGAAAGTCTACTTCAGGCTACTTGATTAAGCTTGCAGGGGGAGCTGTGGCATGGCAATCCAGATTGCAGAGGTGTGTTGCATTGTCCACTACTGAGGCAGAGTTCATTGCCATTACAGAAGCATGCAAGGAATTGTTATGGTTGAGGAAATTCTTGCAGGAGCTTGGTTTTGTTCAAGATAAGTATTTGCTATTTTGGGATAGTCAAAGTGCAATTCATCTTGGTAAGAATTCAACCTTTCATTCTAGGTCCAAGCACATTGATGTTAGGTATCATTGGATACGTGATGTTTTGGATGCTGGGTTGTTGGAATTGGCCAAGGTTCATACAGATGATAATGGTGCTGATATGATGACCAAAGGCATTACCGAGAAGCAAGTTTGAAACTTGTTGTGAGATCGCCGGTTTGGCGGTCACCTCCACATAGTTGTGAGGGTGAGATATGTTGGGTTTTGGGCTCCCTTCCTATGTGGAGAAAGGCCCAATATGTGCAAGTCCATGTGTCTCACTTAACCAAGTGGAGAGAGGTCAGATTAGTGGGCGTGTAAGAGTTGAATTCAGAGAGAGAGCAAAGAGAAAAGTGAGAGAGGAAGAGCAAACCCTATTTCGCATAAAACAGAGCAGCTGCACTAGATTCAGGATTTCTCCTTCGTTCACCGTCGGATCGGGCTGAAATTTGGACAACAGGTTCGTGACTCGTGGTACTTCATTCTGACCGTTTGGATCGTCGATCAGAGGTCTGAGGTGGGAGAAATTGAACTCGGACAGCAGCAGTTTTTCTGGTTTTTTTTTTTGCTGAACTTTGTTCTCAATTTCATGTTTGTTTTCTCATTGTGTTTGGCTGATCGTTGTGCTAGTTACCTTGCTGTTTTTGGTTGGTTACTGAGCACGAATTTGTGCCATATTAGAAACTCTCTTGTACCCATATTTTGATCATAGTGGAGCTCTATTACTGGCTTGGTCCCGTGGTTGTTTACTTCTCACATTGAGAAGGTTTTTCCACGTTAAAAATTATTGTGTCATTTGTGATTGGTGATTTTAGTTGTTGTGATTATTTGTTGATTGCTCCTCACAGATTCTTGCAAGTTTGGGAAATTGATTATCCGCTGCATATTGCTCTGTTAGAGTTGTTATTATATTTGTTGTTGAATTTCCCATCAATACATTGTTTTGTGCATTGCTTTTTAAGATGTATAGTACTTAATTTCTGATCTCGTCTCAAATAGTGTTTTGTATGACTCATAGTTTACAATAAGTGGACAGTTCGAGCGGTTCAACGAGTAAGCTTGTAAACTGGACCATATTAATTGTAGTTTGTAACCGTAAGTTGGAATAATAGAAAGTATTGATATCATTCTACATTTGGAGATATACACACAATTATTCGAACTCTATGATCAAATCTCATATTTTCTTCGATTGCATTTTTGGTATGTATTTCTTTAAACTATAATTTTTGTTCTTACAAATGATCAATATGCAATGGACAGGTATTGGTCTTAATGTCTACCAACTTTCTCTATACCCATCATTGGAAAGAACTTTTGGACCTATAAGATTTGCTAGCATAAGTGGAGTAAGATTTGACCATTCAAAGCAATTAATGCAACTAGGCATTGCATTGGTTCTTATTCTAACAATGTCTTGTTATTTTGGAACCTTGTGTAGCTTTTGCCCATACCTCTTTTACAAAGTTACCCCTTCATAGCAATGCTGTCAAGGATCACACTGTACTTGATGATTAATATTGCTTCCCTTTTGAAGAATCTTCTAAGTGTAAGTTTATCTCTTTGTTCATTTAATTAATCATGAGTGATGTAGTTTTAAAATGTGTTGCATTGACCAACATTGGTCAGAGTGGAATTTGACTTGTATCACGTAAGCAAGGGCCCGATTCAAGACTTGAGGACGGAAAAAACATAGTTGGGATGAAAGACGCACTAAAGATGGTCAGTCAGATTCTTTAGTGGAGATTAGTCATCGACATAACCCTCACAACTAAGAGTGATTGTTTCTAGGAATTGAACTCGTGACCTCTAAGTCACAAGCCAGCAACTGTTCCGTTGCGCCAAGGCTTGCCGTCTAGAATAGGCTTACTTGATGTCATATACATAGCTTGATTATAACAATTTTTCTGAGTAATCAAAGATATGGTCAGCAATTTTTATAATTATTGCTGACCATATCTTCTAACATAAAATACTTATATTATAAATTCACCTGCACAAAGATTCTAACTAAACTATCTGTATTAAAGCTTAATAACTAATTCTATTCTTTTTGTTGGATTTTAGGTGACAGTAATCACTGGTTTATTTCTTATGCAAAATAGAGCAGTGGTAATTTTTTATTCCATTATAAACTTTATTTGATTCCAAAAGGTGAGATTATATTTTAAGAAAATTATGACATAAATGACATGTTGATTTGGAAAAACAGGAACAACATCAAAGGGGTGCGGCTAATGGCATTTCTATGACTGGTATGTCAATATTCAAAGCAATTGGTCCAGTTGGAGGTGGTGCAATGTGAGTGTCTCTTCTATTTCTCTATTTTTTTAGTCTAACTCATCTCTACACTACAAAACATGTTTCGTCATTGATATATAAAATTCATTTTTTACTATAATGATAAATTGAAAATAACATATTCAGTTTTCTTCTTTTGATATTGATCAATGCAGATTAGTTTGGTCACAAAAATGGATGCATGCATCTTTCCTTCGAGGTATCATGCTCAACTAATTTTCATGAGTCAATATTAACTTTTTTCACTTATAGTATGATGTCTATTAATAAACAATACTTATGTTTTTTTTTTTACATAATAAAGAGTTTATATAATCCATAAATAGAAATAACTTTTTTACATAAAAAGGTTATTATCAAACTCTAACAATCATTTGTTGCATTAAGGGTTTTTTATGGTGCAAAACCACACCGTATTAGACCACATTAATGGTTTGATTCAATTATTGAAAATCATTTTTAAATAAAGTTTAGTGCAGTTCTGAACCCGATTTAAAATTGATTTATAAATATAAACTAATTAATATTTTGAACAATTTTTTTTATTAAAATCGATATCAAAATAGTTATTTAAAAAAAAATTATATTTTTATCAAAATTCTTTTGGTAAAAGTTTTTTGAGAAATCTTTTTATATTTTTTCAAAAAAAAAAATACTTTCGATTTTTTCTCAAAAATTATTAAAAAAAATGATTTTAGTTTTTTTTTGAAATTTTTTTTCTCAATATTTTCCAATATTTTGTTTAAAAAAAGAATAAATTTCAAAATTTTTGTAAAAATATTCTTAATTGAGGTTAAAAAAGTTCAAATTGTTAAACTGATTTTTAAATTAAGTTTTATTAACTGAATTATTTTAAATTTGTGATTCAATTCATGAACCATATTTAAATAATTTAGTTTTTTGTAATAAAGGTGTAATTTAAATTTATTAATATAATTTAAATTAACGATATTTTTTGCAGTCTCCAATAGAGCACAATAATCAAAAGTTATAGAAGGAAAGGCTGCAAAAAGAAAATGACATTAATATACTTAACGTTTTTTTAACATATACTTCTTTTACTAGCTTTATTTCCTGAAGCTTACTGTTATGTGCATTCTGCAGGCACTCATATGGTTTTCTTTGTCCTGAATGTTGCTGGAGGACTTACAGTGCTAGTGCTATTGATGTTTACATCATTTCTGAGTGTAAAGAAGAAAACACCCTCTGAGCAGTTACACTAACAAAAATGAATTTTTTTATTAAGGGATCAAGCATCTCAAGGTTATTTGGTGGATTCTATGGTGAAGCAGTTATTGTTTTCATTGCTAATTGATGGCAACAAATTAAAATATATAACTTCCCTTTTCTCAAAGCTCCCTAAGGAAAAAAAAGGGTGTGAATATATTGAAAGCAATTAGCAATTGCATATGTTGTTATGCTTGTAGGGTAGTAATTTTAAGAGGAATGATAAGGTAGCACCCTTACACACTCTTAAAAACATACTTTTATTTATTGGGTTAAGTCACCCTTTATTTTTTATCTTGTATTTTGTTACCTTGCAATATGATAGATAAATTTTTTACAATTTTTTATTTTAGGTCAAATACATCATCGCATAGTTTTTTTAAGATATACAGAAATTACATATTAGTCATTATTTTTTTATAAAAAGTCAGTTATTTATCTTTTTTTTAATGTTAAATCCTGTCATTTATCTTTATAAATATTTATATTGACGATTCAAATTTAAAACAACAACATTGAAACTCAAAATTCTCTTTAAATTTTCAATAAACTCATATAATTATTAAAGATTTTGATTGCAATAATAAAAAAAACATAAACCTTCAACTTTTAGAAAAATAATTGAATTGGTAAATTCGAGTAAGATATATATTATAATTCTTAAAATAAAACGTGAAATTCTCTAAATCTATATCATAAAATTACATTAACAATTTATTATTTTACTTTTTATATTATCGACAACAAAATTTATAATAAAATTTTAAAAAAATTAATTAAAAATAATTGAAATAAAGTTAAAACTAAAAACATTTCAAAACTTTACAAATATAAACGACTAACCTAATAAATAAAAAGTTAAAGGCTAATTTGTGTTTATTTTATTATTTGAAATACTAATCATTCATCTTCTCTATCGGTTGCTCACCATCCCCAATCTCCACTAAAACTGCATTTGGTGTTGTATTTCTCTGTCGGTTATTTCCTACGGGTCATTATCTCATGCCTCCAATTAATGAGACTTCAAATTTGCTTGTATAATGTAAAAAATTATATTAATATCGTTAATTTTTTACACTTTCATCGCTTTATAATTTTATATTTAATTCAATTGGAAAGTAGTCTACATGACTGCTCGGTATTTTCATTGGAAAGTATGGGCACCAGTAGAGGTGTTCATGGTTAGGTTTTTAGTAAAAATAAAACCAACCCAAATTCATATTAGAACCAGACTTATGTATTGAGGTGCTTTTATCATTTTAGATATGGGGCAACTAAACTAAACGATCAAACACATCTCTTCTAGATTTACATTTCATGGTATATATGTGAATGACCAACAAATATGGGTTTGTAAGGACCAGAAAATAGCTTGAGTTTATCCTCCCAATTTATGATACCAATGTCCTAAGCAGGTCGACACTAAGATTCAAAGTGCTTAGTCAACTAAGATTTGAAATTTGAATTGACCCTGGTGGATTATAAAATACGAATTTTAACCACAATAATTTTATTGATCATACCAACCAAATTGGATTGGTTGCAAGTCTGTCTCTCTTGGATTACTTCGCTCAATTTATGGTGATGTAGTACACTATTTGCCAGTGATGGAAAAGAAAATTCTTCAATTTCATCTTTTGACCATACCTATCTCCACTATGGTGTACTCTGTCTTTGGATTGATGCCTGTTTAATCAATATTTTAGTTTTCTCATTTCTTCAATGGTGGAAGCTCTTTGAAGGAACAGATAAACCCTCGCCATTTAGAGTTTAAAGAACTTAGCGAAAATGAGTTTATCACAACGATAATTATGTTTATTTAGCCTCCATTATTATTGGTTAAAGGTTGAAGAAATGTTTTTCATTTTGTTTGATTTTTTTAATTGGAGTTATCTACCATTTTGTTTAAAATTTAGTTCAGTTATACGAGAAATGCATGATTTTTCTAATTGTAATTATTCTAACAACTGATATATCAGTGTTTTGCTAATTGCTTTCTGGATAATAACACTTTCTTTATTGGAACTTGAATGGTTTTATTCTTTCATTCCTCCATTGATTTCAGTTATATGAGAAATGCATGATTATTAAGATGGGAGCTCATTAGTTGTTTTATCTAACTGTTAATCCTCCGGTGTTGAGATTACTCTTGGGTTTTGATGGCTTGTAAGATTCTATATCTTTTATTTTTCTGTTTTTCTGTTTCTCCAGAAGGACCAAGGAAGCAGCGCGCTACTTCACCTCCTCCTAAATCACCTTCTCAAGGTATCTATCTCTTCTGATCTGATCTGTTTTCTCTCTCTCTCTCTCTCTCTCTCTAGTATTATGCACTTGTAATGTAGTTAGGTTACTCAATGTTGGTGCCGCTATTTCACCGTGGTCAACGTTTTCATTCTTAACCCTAATTATTTACATTTCCACCTGTTAGATTTGAATTTTCTTAATTAAATATGTAGAATCGTTTTGGTGCATTAATTTTTTGTAGTAATTTTAATTTTACTATTTATTTGTTTTTCCTTTTCTGTTTTGGTAATTGAATGATTATTTTAAAATTATGATTTTGGAGTGAAGTAATTGTTCTGAATCTATATGTTTCTTCATTCTTTATTTTGGACATGTCAAACAATATAAAAGTATGCTCGCGAAGTTAATTGATGTAAATGGAAATATAGTGTGTTTTTTCTCTTTTAATTTCTTACGGCGTGTTTGTTTTTTTCTGTTGAGTTTGGCCACAAGTGATAGTTTGTTTTCACCATTTTCAATATGTATCAAACAAGGACTAAGGTTTAATGGAAATTTTCAGACAAGTTTTTATGATGAGAAAGATTTGGAGTTAATTTTGGTTTGGATAAATATAAGCCATATTCTACAATATATTATTACTGAATAAGAACTTGAGATTTATCATGTAACTCAAATTTCACACTGGCTATTATCTTTGAAGGGATTTTTTCTAAGGTTTAACCCGGTATAGTATTCACTTGGAATTGGGAATGGAGAATTTAGTATTGAGTTTTTCTTGTGATTTTATTTTTCATATTGTGTATGGAAGGAAAGCATACTTGGTTTTCATAATATGGGAAAAATTGTTTTTCAATGTAAAATATGGAAAAGAGAATTATGCTATAGAATGCTTGTTTCAAATTACCACTTCAAATGTTTACTAAGTACTAATCTCTCATTTACCGAGAGGCAGGGGAACCTTCACAGTTCACACTATCATGTGATTAACTTAGGACTTTGTTTCCTAGTAAGGCAGATATTTGAAGTATGAACTCTCCATTTGTTTTGTTTTGCTTGATGGGTATAAAAGTATGTTATTCCTGGAAAAAAATGCAATGATATAGTTTTCAGAATACTTTTTTTTGGTCAATTTTCAGGGTGCTTATTCAAAACTATGAAATTCAAATTGTTTTTTCCCCAACTGCGCCAATTTTACTTTGATCTGTAAATATTTAAAAGATTATTTGTGATAATTTTTGCATAATGTTTACTTCTTTCAGATGATTCTGTGGAAAAGCCAACATATGTTAGGTTTCTGGTACCAAACTCTACAACTGGTTCTATTATTGAAAAGGGTGGTTCAACTATCACTGATTTTCAGTCACAATCTGGAGCGCGAATCCAGTTGTCACGCAATAATGAATTCTTCCCTGGAACTACTGATAGGATTATCATGGTATCTGGTGCAATCAATGAAACACTAAAAGTCGTAGAGCTCATTCTTTCGAAATTGCTCACTGAGGTAATCACTGACCCGTGATATTGATTTATTTAGTTACTGAAATAAAAGATGTCTCCCATTGCTTGCTTCTGAGCTTAATTTTCCTTTTAATATTAGCTTCATAGCGAGGATGACAATGACGTTGAGCCAAAAACCAAAGTGAGACTCATTGTTCCTAATGGTTCTTGTGGCAGAATAATTGGCAAGGGAGGTGCTACCATGAGGTACAAACCATTTTCTTTTGTTAAGTTCTAGGTCCTACTTGTTTGCCACATGCATGAAATTAGTATGGATCAAAGTAACTTTTGATACTTATGCTTTTTTTATTTGTGTTCTGGAAATATGTTTTGACTTGAAGAGGTTGTTTCTTATATGAATGCTGGTTCTTTTCCCTATGACCTATGCTTCCCATGCAGCTACAAATAAGCATGTCATTGTTGGTCAACTGTTATTTTTTAATGCAAGATTCGATACATAAGTTTCTTCTTGTAATGACAATTTAATTTTAAATTTCTTATTAAGAAATGATGGTAAACACTCATGAGAATTGTTTAAAATTTTCAAAAAACAAGGTCAATTGCATCTGGATTAATGGAAGAACACTTATGTATCAAGGCTATGATAAATTATAGAGTTTCAAGGAAAAGATGCTATAAAGGCAGTAGTGATATGGAAATTTCAGATGATCATTGTTCTCTATGAAATTAGTTTGCAGTTTATCACAATAAATGTTAAGGAACTCATTCTAGTTTCTTTCGAAAATTTATTGAATCTTTTAGAGCAAAATAACTAATAGAATTAGTAAAATTAAATTATATTTTATTGTATGTTTCAATGACATTATTTAATAAAAATAAATTAGAAATTTAAATTTAACTTACTGATAATAATAGTTTAGAATTACAATTAGTAGGGAGATAAAATAAATTTTAATTTAATAAATAATAATAAGTTTTAGTGACAGACATACCGTAGGAATAGATTAATATTTTATTTATATTTTTCTAAGTTTTAGTGACAGATAATACTGTAGAAATAGACTAATTCTTTATTTATATTTATCTAGGTTTTAGTGACAGTCATTATTGTAGGTAGAAATAAAAAACATATAGTGACAATCCTCAGAACATGTAGTGAAAGTCCTCAAATTGTAGGAGGACGCCCCCTTAAAGTTGACACTAGATTTGAGTATCACTCAAAATATTATTGACTTTTATCTACAGTTTTTAACTTTTAGTGAAACATTTTGTGTGTCACAATAGGTCCATTTTTTTGTAGTGAATGTTTTATCCACTCGTAATGTGTTCATTAACTAATATACAAAAAATTAAACACAAGTCCTATATTTTTTCTACTAATGGTTTTAAATTGTGGTTTACGATCACGATAGCAGCTTTATCGGTAGTATTTATCCAAATTTTTAAACAATACTAACTTTGAAGCACATACATTATGAAATTAAGTGTGTCTCCGTGTTCAACATTCGTTCGCATATCTACATGACACATGTCCGACAGCTTGGATTAATGTCCCAAAATACGTTAATTCCTATTGATTGAATTTTATTTGGATTTCACCAAATTATATTGGATCCAGATAAATTTAATAGATTTTATATAAATTTCAATCAATAAGAAGTGTTGAGAAATATGCGTTCGAGAGTGTATTATTAACACTTCTCTAAAATGAATTGTTGTATTTTTTATTGTTGCAATAATAATACAAAAAATTTAATTTAATCAATGTTTAAATAGTAGCTATCAAGTAGTAGAATTAAAAAAATAGTAGCTATCAAGTAGTAGAATTAAAAAAAAAACGTCATTATTCTGTTATACGTTATTTAACACAATCTTATCAAATTGTCTATAATAGTTGTTCAAAAGTCTATCATGGAATGGCAGCGCCATGACCGTCATTTAACAACAATTTATTATTGTATCCATCGTTTAACAACAATTTATTGTATGAGTTTTATAATTTCCTTTTTCAATTTTCTTTGTTGGTTGCCCACACAAAGTGGTTTGTTTATGCAGCTGGATATGGAGAAAGGAATGATGGACTGCTTATATGCAATATGTGACTTTGAATTGATAATTATTTGACTCAATTTATGTATTTATAAATTTAGTCAGGACTGCTCCAACTACTATTGAGAATTTTAAGATAAACATTTTTTAAAGTCCGTAATATTATTTTAGTTAATTACTGATTTTGATTTTAATTAATTTTTCAGATTTTTTTTAATCAACTAAAAGTATATTAAAGTAAATGTAATTAATTTTATTTAATATTTTTTTAGTCGATAATAAATTCAATTGATTTAATCTTCGTGGTGACAATATTAATTATAAAAAATATTTTATTACTTAAAATTTAAAATTTTGTGTGTAGATTTTCTATTAAGTAAGAAAAATTATTTTGGAGGACGATTACTTGGTGGCATTATTCTTATATTGACCCTGAATTTAGCTTATTGTTGCGATCCCATCGAATTTGATACTACATTATTCTACGTATACATTGTGATTCATGGTGTAATGTTGGTTAGGTATTGTGTTGTTTTATTAATATGTATGATCGATCTCTATGCTTGATGGTTTTGTCTCTTCATTAAATTTTTATTTATTCAAATATAGTAAACAAGTGTTGTTCCAACACCAATTCTTACATTAATTAGTATCCGTAAATATTTATTATATCGATGACTTTTGTTTTAACCCCTCTTAAATTATTTTGAAGTTATGTGATTAATGTAGATAGCCAATAATTAGGATTTTAATAACTTTAATTTTTAAAATGCAACAACAACGATAATTAATTATTATTCTATAAATATATTATGTTTGTATTATAAAAACAATTAAAGGTTATTAAATAATTTAATATTATAAATTTTAATTTTGATTAATTTTTTTCATGGAAGCACTTTTTCTTTGTTAAAATACCTCTTAATGATTTTTTTTTATTATTCCAATATAATTTTAACATCGAGATTCTAGGAGCTACTTTATTTTAGATAAATTTTAAGATATTTGAAATGTAATTTTAAGTCATTATCAGATAATGGTTTAAGTTTTTTAATATAAAAAATATTTTTATATGTGTTTATACTATTCAAATCTCTTTATTAAGTGAGTCAATTGTTTAATTATATTTTTATATAATATTTATATTAACTTTTTGAATTCTTTTACATATTATGGTGCAAATATAAACCAAAAATCAAACATGAGTAATTCTAATTCCTAATTGAGAATTTAAATTTGAAATTGATCTATAAATTAAAAATTTACTTTTAAGTTAAAAATTGAAGTATTACAAATTCTAATTAAAAATAAAATAAATGAAACATAATTTAATTTTTAATATCAGTCACCAATTGTGTATATTTTATTTTATTTTTGTCCTATAAAAAACGATTAATATCTCTATAATTAATTCATATAAATACGATGTCTTCTTTTGAATTTTGTACATGACGTCCAACGTTCAACTTAGTGATAAGATTTTAAGACATGTTTTATATTATTTTAATATATATTTATTTTACATACATATAATAAAATTTATTTTTTACGATTATTCTAATTTATCATGTATCATGAAAAAATTATTCTCCTTCTTTCATATAACAAAAATCTAACACTTTTTATTAAACTCAACTTTTATTGATTAAATCTCATACCATTGAGTAAACACTAAACAAAATCATGCATTTGACGTAAAATAAAATTTTAATGGGTAACTATACTCAATATCAATAATAATTAATCAAATTCTTTGTCAAAAAGTAATAATTAATTAAATTAAATTAACTTAAACTTAAATAAAGAAACATGCCTATACTAGTTGTTTTCTATGAATAATAGGTTTAACATAAGAAACCGTCAGTTCCAAGCAGCAACCAAAAGTACGCAGCTTCTTCTCAATAGGAGAAAACAATCACTATGGAAGAAACCCTAATTCAATTTCATTGAAGAAATTCCCACTCTCTCCTTCGATCTCATTGAAGAAATTCTCTGTAGGTTACCAGTGAAATCCCTAATTCAATTTCAATGCGTATGCAAATCATGGAAATCTTTAATCTCTGACGATCCCAAATTTGCAAAGAAGCATCTTCATATGTCAATCACCTCCCCTCGTCAAAGCCGCCATCACTACATAGTAAACTTCAATTACTCATCTTGTAATGGTAGATTTAGGGATTCATCAATTTCATCTGTTTTCGAAGCTGCCACTGACGATAACATCGCGCAAACGAAGCTTTGTTACCCTTCCATTCTGAAATTTGGATCTTTTAAAGCTGTTGGTTCTTGTCATGGCATTCTCTGTATTGCAATTCCAGATCATTTTGTTTTTTGGAACCCTTCCGTTGGAAAATTCAATATATCGCAGCCAGCTTTAGATTATTATTATTAAAACATAAATGTGTATGGATTTTGTTATGATCATTTAATTGATAATTACAAGGTGGTGGTTGTTTATTGCTATGATAGTGAAAGTGATAGTAGTGATGACGATAACGGTGATGATGATCAGGGTTTTATTAAAACTCAAGTGATGGTTCATACTTTAGGTACTGATTGTTGGAGAAGGATTCATGAGTTTCCTTATGGTGTGATACCATCTGGTGAATCGGGGAAATTCGTTGGTGGTGCTATTAATTGGTTGGCATCTGAGCATGGGAGTGAATTTAACTATTCATTATTTTACGTGGTTTCACTTGATTTAGGGAACGAGTCTTGTCAAAAGATTTTGCTGCCTGATTATGGTGAGGTGAATGTAGTTAGTTTGAAGTTAGGTGTGTTGAGGGATTGTTTGTGTATCTTTGCTCATGGTGAGTCGTTTATTGATGTTTGGATTATGAAGGAATATAGAAAGAAAGTCTTGGAATAAATTATTCACCGTTCCTTTTATTGAAGATCTTTATTTTTATCCCGTTATTAAGGTAGTATATATTTATGAAGATGAGTTTCAAAAACTATTTAAAATTCACAATTTACTGGGTTGAGTCGCGGACTAGGTCGCTCTCTTTAAGACATTTCGCGGCACTGCCCAAATTGTGCAAGCCAGACTATCAACCACGAAGTCCCCAGGATAAAACAGCTCAGATTCACTATATCGGAGTTCCACTGCACCGTAGAAAGCCGTTTTAGAATTACACCCTCAATATGGCAGTTTAAGCCACTCTCAATATGACAATTAAAGTCACTCTCAATATGGTACTATGACCATTCATAACTACGGCATAATAACCGCTCTAAAAACAAAGTGACTACGATATAGCAACCGCTCTAAAAACAAAAGAATTACGGCATAACAACCGCTCAAAAAACCGAAAGGACTGCAGCATAATAACCGCTCAAAAAAAAAAAAAACCGAAGGGACTGCGGCATAGTAACCGCTCAAAAAAAACTGAAGGGACTGTATCATAATAACTGCTCAAAAACCGAAGGGACTGCGACATAATAACCGCTCTAAAACCGAAGGGACTGCGGCATAATAACCGCTCTAAAACCGAAGGGATTGCGGCATAATAACCGCTCAAAAAAACCGAAGGGACAGAAAGAAAGGGGAGAAGTGACTCGAAAATTAGGCGAGCAGAATATAAGAGGGAGAAAAGAGAAAGTTGGGAAAAACATCCAACTTTGGTGTACTTTTCAAAATAGCTTGAAACTCATTCTATAGTGATAGAAGCAAAGTCACATATGTTTTCTAAACAATGTGGGACTTTAGTATGTATAGAATTGAAACTACACAAAATATGATAGTTTTTCAAAGTGGGATTTCAAAAAAATATTCTTACCAATGTGGGACTTGAATTTTAAAAAACATGTTCCTTTCCACTTAAATTTACAAAAAAATATTTCTTTCCAATGTGGGACTTCAACACATTTTTAAATTCACACTATAACATACATATGTTCCAACAATCCCCCACTTGAATTTTAAAAAAAGTTTCTTAAAATAGTATCAAGTTAAAAAAAAAGTTTCTTAAAATAGCATCAAGTGCTTCTATAAGATCATGCATAAACAAATGTGTCTTTCGACTTGAACCTTTGCATAGCGAGTAAGATTCAGATTCAACAAGAGTGACTCGTAGTCTTGAACTCTATCTCTGACATCAAACCCACACACAACCTTTTCATTAGGTGTATTCTCAAAAGCCCGTGCATTAATGGCCCTACACGTGTATCCCAGTATAGTGAACGCTCTAGGAATTCTGCCTCGAAATTCCATAGGAAGCGGCCCCACTTCCACATTCACATAGGTGAGTCTATCAAGAGTACTCCTGTAGCTAGGTACTCCCTCCACATAGAGTATAGATCTCATTAAGAGTTCCTATTACCTCATCCTATCATCGCTTCAGGAATCATGTTTCTCTAATTTATAATAACATGTTCATCTCATATCACTTCACGACTTGTTATTACCCATTGAACCTAATTCTTGGGATCTCCAGTCTTTTAGGTCGGGTTACCATCATGAGTGACTCTATAAGCATTAGTCTCATCCTTTAGGATGTATTTATGACTTTCTCTGTAGCTAATCCTTTCGTCAAAGGATTTGCTAAATTCTCATCAGTGCATACATGATCCACTATAACAACTCATTTAGAAAATAACTTTCTAACAATGTTGTGCTTACGACGAATTTGTCGTTTCTTATCGTTGTAGTAATGATTCTCAATCTTCGCAATAGCCGCGGTACTATCGCAGTGGATCAACGCATCTGTCATAGATTTTTTCCATATAGGGATCTCAACTAGCAAACATCTCAACCAACTTGCTTCTTCACTAGTAGTAGCTAGTGATATCATTTTAAACTTCATAGTGGACTGAGCCAATATCGTCTGTTCTTTGATTTCCAAGATACAACACCACTCGCTATATTAAAATATAGTCATCGATTGCTTTGGAGTCATCTGATAAGATGTTCCAATCAGCATCATTGTATCCTTCAAGGATAGTAGGAAATCTTCGATAATGTAATCCGAGACTCATGGTCCTTTTCAGGTATCTCATGACTCTTTCCATAGCGTGCCAATGCTCCATACTAGGTCTACTGGTAAACCTGCACAACAATCCCACGACGTAGGCAATGTCGGGTCTAGTACAATCAGTGGCATATATGAGACTGGCAATGATGCTCACATATTCAGTTGTATAACACCTTCACCAGTGTTTCACACTTAGATCATATGGTGTGCAAGCAGGTTTACAGTCAAAGTATTCATATTTCTTTAGGATATTTTCAACATAGTGAAATTGATCCAAATAAATTCCCTTTTCTGACCTAGTAATCTTGATTCCAAGGATTACATTTGCTTCTCTGAGGTCTTTCATATCAAAGTTGTTACACAACAATGATTTCAAAATATTTACAGCATGAATGTTTGAATCAAATATGAGTATCTCGTCTACATAGAGACATATGATAGTGCAAATGCCATTTTCAAATTTGTGGTAAATACATTTGTCACTTTCATTCACTTTAAACTCATTCGATATAATAAAGTTATCAAACTTTTCATGCCATTTCTTTGGAGCTTATTTAAGACCATACATGGATTTATCTAACATACATACCTTGTATTCTTGTCCTTGAATTACAAAACCTTTAGGTCGTTCCATAATAGATTTCTTCTTCCGAATCACCTTTTAAAAAAGTTGTTTTAACATCCATTTGGTGTGTCACCAAGTTAAGAATAGTTGCTAGTGATATAAGTATTCAAAAGGATGTTATTCTAGTGAACGGTGGAAAAGTGTCGAATAAATATATATTTTATCTTTGTCTAAAACCATTGGCTACAAGGTGTGCCTTGTATTTATCAACAGATCCATCGGATTTTAGTTTCTTTTCCAAAATTCATTTACAACCTATTGGTTTGCAACCATGAGGCAAGTCTACTAAATGTCAGGTTCGGTTAGACTCTAGAGAATCCATTTCATCGTTTATAGCTTCTTGACATAGATCTGCATCCAATGATGACAGAGCTTCTTTAAGATTTGCAGGATCCTCTTCTAAATTATAAGCCATATATTCTGGTCCATAATCTATAGCAACTCTTACTCTCTTACTCCTTCGAGTTTCTGTTTCGTCTTGTTTGTTGCTTTCAATGCTTCTTGTCACATGAACTTGACTAAGTTTGCTGCCCCCACTATTTCTCGACTTAAAAGGGGATTTATTTTCATAGAAGTCAGCTTCATTTGACTTTATGATCACTTTTGCGTTTAGGTCATAAACCTATACGCTTTGTTCTTTACCGCATACCCAATGAATTCTCATTCATAGGCTCTACTGGCGAGTTTAACTCGCTCGGGATCGGGGATTCTGACATAAGCCAGACCACCCCATGTTTGAAAATAAGACAAGTGTAACTGTCTTTTCTTCACTATCTCATAAGGAGATGTTTTGTTTTTAGATTTAAGAACTCTATTCAAAACATAGCAAATAAACAATATATTTTCTTCACACCAATGAGATGTAGTACTAGAGTTAAACATACTAGCAACAACTAGTTCAATAAAAGTTATATTATTTTTTCTTTTCAACTTTACCATTCACTTAAAGTAATTATGATGTAGTTGTTCCATGTATAATTCCAAACAATTTATAAAACTCATTTAATAAACTAAATCATACTTGGAATCTCTTAATCTTTATATTAAATTGATTTTCAATTTCAGCTGTAAAGATCCTTAACATGCCAAATATTTCACTTTTATTTTTCATTTCTTGGTAACGTCTCATCCAGTTCACATATGTCAAAGTGTAATAAATCTAAAGACTTAAATTCTCTAACTACATATTTATGTGAACTCTTTGTTATTTTAGCTTGACTATAAAAATCACATTTTTCAAAATCATTTAACAATAACTTTAGAATTAAAACTAAGTTACTTAATTTTGAAATCAGATCTGTTCACATCACATAGTCTAGCATGTCAAAATTAAAATCACACAACATGTAAGCATAAACAGACATTTTATTGATTTCAACATTTAAACAAAAGAGACATATTAAATTTCAATATTTAATTTAAATATGCCATGAATGACATACCTTAATAGCTTATCTCATGAATTATCTTCTGAATTTTACGGGAGTGTGCCTCCACCTCCACGAATCTATCAGCCTCCATGTGCCTCCACGGATCTGTCAGCCTCCATGTATCTGTCATCGGACATCTGATACTCTCTGATACTCTAGGTAGCAGTCACAACTTAGGTAGAGTATCTCAAACATATCTCGCATTATTGCTGGAACTGTAATAGTTATATAGATCATCAGCTCGATTAAGAATATAATTCTTATCATTATTCTCCCATGGGTTAATTCTTCAACTGTTTTATCCTTTTCTATTTGCTTCAAACTGAAACAGTTTATCGAAATGAGAGGCAACATAACCAAATCCAGTAATCTCTTCGGTTGACATGGCAAAACGAACCGTCTTAAAATTGTTGGATTTTGAGTTTCAAAAACTATTTAAAATTCACAATTTATGCCACCGAAGATATTACTGGGTTGAGTCGCGAACTAGGTCGCTCTCTTTAAGACGTTTCGCGGCACTGCCCAAATTGTGCAAGCCAGACTATCAACCACGAAGTCCCAGGATAAAACAGCCCAGATTCACTCCGTAGAAAACCGTTCTAGAATTACACCCTCAATATGGCAGTTTAAGCCACTCTCAATATGACAATTAAAGTCACTCTCAATATGGTACTATGACCATTCATAACTACAGCATAATAACCGCTCAAAAAGACAAAAACGAATGGACTACGGCATAATAACCGCTATAAAACAAAGTGACTACGACATAGCAACCGCTCTAAAAACAAAAGGACTACGACATAACAACCGCTCAAAAAACCAAAAGGACTGCGGCATAATAACCGCTCAAAAAAAACCGAAGGGACTGCGGCATAGTAACCGCTCAAAAAAAACTGAAGGGACTGCATCATAATAACCGCTCAAAAACCGAAGGGACTGTGGCATAATAATCGCTCAAAAAAACCGAAGGGACAGAAAGAAAGGGGAGAAGTGACTCGAAAATTAGACGAGCATAATATAAGAGGGAGAAAAGAGAAAGTTGGGAAAAACATCCAACTTTGGTGTACTTTTCAAAATAGCTTGAAACTCATTATATAATGATGGAAGCAAAGTCACATATGTTTTCTAAACAATGTGAGACTTTAGTATGTATAGAATTGAAACTACACAAAATATGATAGTTTTTCAAAGTGGGATTTCAAAAAAATATTCTTACCAATGTGGGACTTGAATTTTAAAAAACATGTTCCTTTCCACTTAAATTTACAAAAACTATTTCTTTCCAATGTGGGACTTCAACACATTTTTAAATTCACACTATAACATACATATGTTCCAACAACAAGTGTTGCTGGTGTCTAGAGATGCATTGGAACTTGACGTTGGTTGTTTGTGATCATAGAAGTGATACTTTTAAACATCCCGAGATTGAAGACATCACTTGGTGGAGGGTTCCAACTGTATGTTGAGAGTTTGATATCACCTCGCGGAATGCAGACATTGGCAACATAGGATTTAGCAGCAATTTATATTTTAAATTTCCATTTATGTTATTTATTTGATGCTTGTTTTAGTTACTAGTGACCTCATAGGTTAGTTTTAATTAATGGTTGATGGATTCCACATTTCATTATTTGTTAGTTGGAGTTGTTGGTTCTCTTACTCTGCAATTTGTGTTATCATTCTACATTTTGTTTTATATAGTTCACAATGATGCATTGCAATACACAGTTTGTGTTTAATGCTATGTTGCTACTCCATATCCATTATCAATACAGAACCTCTATCGCTTCACCTGCTGCATAACAGACACAAATTAGCACCAACAACCTTGACTGCACAATTAAATTTTGATGACCATATATAAACCTCATGCCTACATTCAGCAGCACTGCTACTGCATAATTTTCAAACCAAATTGATACATTACTGCATAAATTGGCAAACCAACTATACTCTTTTATGCTCTAGAAGTTGCATCACCCTAACTGTACAGTATGCGCCACCCTGCTCCTTTTTCACTCGCGCTTCATTTATTAGCTAACGGAAGCAACTCCATACATTACTCCTGCATATTTTTCGTTTTCACAGCCCCTGCACCCAACTTTGTCCTCAGCGCTACAACTAACTGAAACTGCTATAATCGAAACTATGTTTTCAAGACATGAAACAATTCCCATCTTAGTGATAAAGTGTTGCTACTGCTACCACTTAAAAGCTTTTTATTTGGAAGCATTGTCTCATCTAGAAATTAGAACCAATTTATAGAAATGGATTTAAATCTTTGACAAAGAAGATTTTTTTTTTAATTGAACATGACTCTTTCTCAAAAGTAATAGTTTGGATGTGCATTTTCTTCTAGTCTTTCATTCATACTAGTAGATCTTCCCTGCAACAAGGTTATATAATATAGGAGGAAGAAAACACAATATACATAAACATGTTAGGTTGATAAGTGCAGACATAGTATGCTTCTTGTAATATTTTGTTTTGTTTTATATTTGAGGCTCATATTGTTTTTGTGCTGGGCTAAGGTTTGAGAAGAAATTGTAATGAGAAGTTATTATTCTCATGTAAGGATGGGTGCAATACATAGAGCACATATAGATGCTCTTATATAGGATGAAGCTTGGGTGGATCACGTGTTAACTGTACTGTGCAGTTCTTGTGTTGTGATATTTAATGAATTTGCTTTTGTTTTAAAAAAAGGGAAAGTTCTTAAATGTGTGAGGTGATGTCACTTTAGTCCTTAAATGTATTGAAATTGGAAATACATCGTCAAATATCTCTTTTGTTGATAATTTGATAGACCAAACAAGCTAACTAAAAACACATTCAATAATCAAAATGATTAGCTAAAGACATATTTAAGTATTTTTTTTTGTTTGTAATTTTGATATGTTTAAGGATTATTGTAACAATTTGTCACACATTCAGAGATTAAAATAGACTGCATACTGACGAATAACTAATTTAGAAATAGACTTTATACTGACGAATAACTAATTTAGCTTCTGCTCGTTGAACTAGAATATTACAATGAAACATATAAGTGAAACTTTAAATTTAGACTTCGATGATTGTATTTTCCTACAGCTACTCGAGCAGCATAAGAGTGTTCAAGATATACATATTCTGCACTTCGATTTTCATTACCAATATCGTAACCTTCAGACTCTCTTTGTAGTTGTCGAAATAGACTCAGAATACACATTCTCGTTTCCAAATATCATTATTGGATAGTTATGAGACTCATAAGCATAACATTTTCTCAAACAAAATAGTCTCATAAGCATAACAATAAAACCAAAATGTTAACTAGATATACAATTATTTATCTGTCTCTACCTAATAATTAAAATTTTACCACTTTTATGAAGCTTCTATAAGTAAGTATATAGGTAACTCTATGTGCTCTTGCATTTTAAAAATACTTATTCATGAACATTTCTACTTTAGATGCTTCAATTGTTTGTATTCTTTGACAAATTACTATATAACATCTTTGGCAACGTCACAATACTTCTTGAAAAAATTATATCTAGGGAGACATGTATATTCTTTCTTAGTCCTTAGAAAAAAATTTAGAAAAAATTTCTCAAAATATTTTTTGACAAGTGTATCTAGAAAGTTAGCCGTTAATCAAGCAAGGCCACCCCTTTAAAGGACTCAAAAATTACAATCACGCCACACCCACACACATATATAGTGAGACATATCTATCTAGTGAGAACGTGTATTTTATATGAGAGTGAAATAAGTCTTCATAAGCCATTAGATTGAAATAGATGGATGAAATTAAAACACTCAATTAAAATATCACGTTACCCGTTTTTATTTCTACTAGAATATAACTCATGCGTTGGACGTATTTAAATTGTAAATTTTTAAAAAAATTTAAGGTAATATTTATGGTGACGATGCAACCTACAGTTTCATGTGGAATGAATTACGCAAACAAAAGGAAAATAGTAAAACTGGTGAATGGTGTTTTGCCAATTATTTTAATGCAATCATAAGCTCTAAATAAAGAAAGGGATGTAGTAGCAATTGTTATTTTTGAATTTCGAAAACTTTGAAAAAATAATTTATGCCACCGACAATATTATTGGGTTGAATCGCGGACTAGGTCACTCTCTTTAAGACGTTTCGAAGCACTGTCCAGCTTGTGCAAGGCAGACTATCAACCACGAAGTCCCCAGGATAAAACAGCTCAGATCACTGTATCGGATCTACTGCACTGTAGAAAACCAATCTCGAATTACACCCATAATATGACACTAAGACCATTCAACAGAAATAGAAGGAGAGAGTAAGAAGAGAAAATAGCAAAAAGCCTCCGATACGGAGAACTTTTGGTGTGTTTTTTGAACTGAGGAGAGCCCTCTATTTATAGAGGAAATTCATAACTGGATCAAAGAGAAAGGTGCGATCCATTAGGTCTGGCTCACTAAACGTGTGCTCTGATATTTATGATTTGACCATAGAAAACGAATGTCATGATTTGTTTGACCACCAAAACGTGTGCCACAAATTTTTTGACTACAAAACGTGCGCTCAGTTTTGACTTAGGTTTTTGACTAGGCAAAAACTGACGCGCATGACTTGAGATTAGGGTTTTGACCAACAAAACTGAAGTAGGAAATCGGGGGCAAGGAACTGATTGGATCAGATGATGAATGTTGACTCGGTGGAAGGCAGTTATGTAATTAACGTATCAATTAGAGATAAAAACACAATACACTATGTAGCCAAGGCCAAGGCCAAGGCCAAGGCCCGGGCCCAGCCCAGCCGAGCCATCCGGACAAACGGCGGCGGCGCGCATGTGTGGTGGTCAATTTTGCTTGCGTTCTCCCTCCTTTACAAAATTGGGGTACCCCTTGGGGCACACCCCAAGTACCATACCTCCACCTTATATACCCTACTAGTGTGTGGTATCCCTCCAATGTAGGATTTCTACAATTCACAACAGCACTAGCTCTCATAAATGTCATCATTATTTTCAATAAACTTTCATTAAAATCATCATCATTTCTAATAGCAATAGAAGACAATCAGAAATTAGGGAATTTAAGCAATTTGTGGAGGCGTTGGAGGTGGCTGATGCATCGATATATATAAAAAACATAAAGTGAAATACATTGAAAACTTTAATATAGAGTAATAAAATAATTAAATATTAAAATTCAAAACCATATTCTAGCATAGGAATCAAAGATAAGCTTAATCTTCATTATCATATTTTTATTCTTCGTCTTCCTGAGGGAAAGTAGAAACAACAAAATAGAGAAGGAAGAAATAAAAGCGAGATCTCGCCAGGATCTTGTCTTACGATGTCGTGGACCTTGCCGTCGTCATTGGGCACTGCATCAGAATAGCGAGATCTCACTAGAAAACGTTGGGATTAACTACCAAGGATTGGACAATTCAAATTTAGTATTGTTTAAATTATAGAATAAAAATTAAATCTGCCTTTTATTGAACCATCAAATTAAGATCAGACGGTCATCGGTGTCCCGATTGCGTGACTGCGAGAAACTGACGACTGCAGGAAATTTGATTTCTTCTCACTAGATATGTCCTTATCTCCTATATATATTAGTAAAACTCAAACTCTCTGCATCTCAGACAACTTGAGAAAATATATATTCAAATAGAAAGTGACATATACATTTGTTTGACTTTATGGTAGTGTGCATGTATCTATACACACATTTATAAATTCAAAGAAGAATTACAAGAAATAAACCCAACTCTCAAAATATTTTATAAACACTACATGATATAAATTTTATTAAAACCAACATGTAATAATGGTTTTAACAAACATTGGGTATAGTGCGTAACATTGAAAAAGAAAATATTGTATTGAACCATCAAATTAAGATCAGACGGTCATCGGTGTCCCGATTGCGTGACTGCGAGAAACTGACGACTGCAGGAAATTTGATTTCTTCTCACTAGATATGTCCTTATCTCCTATATATATTAGTAAAACTCAAACTCTCTGCATCTCAGACAACTTGAGAAAAATATATATTCAAATAGAAAGTGACATATACATTTGTTTGACTTTATGGTAGTGTGCATGTATCTATACACACATTTATAAATTCAAAGAAGAATTACAAGAAATAAACCCAACTCTCAAAATATTTTATAAACACTACATGATATAAATTTTATTAAAACCAACATGTAATAATGGTTTTAACAAACATTGGGTATAGTGCGTAACATTGAAAAAGAAAATATTGTCAGAGCTGACAATAGGAGTTACTGCTGAAGACAAAGAGATTTTTTGACAATTTTTTACAAAACGGATTTATTGCCGTCTAAAATTGAATTCTTTGGGTGTGGAAGAGGCTTGGAAGTCTCTCAAATACTAGAATATTTAGTTTTGGAATCTCAACTTTCTGATCTTCATCACATTTGAATATTTCCTCCTATGTGCTTCTCTTTTCATTAGAATCTTTTACTCATGAAACTCTTTACATATGGAGACAGGAAAGACATATTTCAACTTGTAGCACCTTACTATAACAATTGCTTTTAGCTTTGGGAAGTCTAACCTTGAGGACAAAGAATTTTACATGTTTTGATTATGCAAGTCATCTATAATGATATGCTTCAACTCCTTGTATTATTCAATTCTTAGATAAAACAATTGTGATAGACATCTTAAAATAGAAGTGTGAGACTTAGATCGTCCATTTTCTAGAGTCTGGTTAGATTCATGGCTTTGCACCAAAGCAATTTTTTACTCTACCACCAAATTTGTTTTTCTTCCTTCTATTGTAAACCTTTCAATTAGCTTCTTGTGTAATACTTTCTACTAGTGCAGTTTCAGAGATAGATTCAAATGGTTTGGTGGGATTTTATGGTTCTCTGGGTGTGGAATTTATTTGTTTTGCTGTTGTAAAATTTACCGATTCAGCTGATTCTGTAAGTGCAGTATTTTCTGTTTCTGCTACTATAGTTTGTTCAACTATCTCAAAACCCAAAAATTGGAATTATGTTGTTTCTTTTGAGATTATGGTATTCTCCCCTGAATTCCAACTTTTGAGTAATAAGGTTGATTCTCAAAGAAGGACACATCCATAGTGTGGTAAAATTTATGGCTGTTGGGAATAACACCTATATCCTTTTTGGTGAGGTGTGTAGCCAAGAAAAATACATTTGATAGATTTTGCCTCAAGTTTGCTGCAAAGAGGGTCTAGGTTGTAAACAAAGGCTGAACATCTAAAGAATTTAAATGGGATTAAGGTAGGAACTATGCTTGTTGGAAATAGTTTGGAGAGTGGAACAAGGTGTGTCAAAATTGAGGATGCGGGAAGGCATCCTATTTATGAGATAGGTGGCTGAAAGGACAGTTTCTCTTCAAAAATATTTTGGTACATTTGTGGCTAGCTTTAGAGATCTCGTTACTTCCAGTAGATGCCTATTTTTCCTTTCTACGACCCCATTTTGTTGGGGGGTATCTACAATGAACTGTGGTGGAAAATTCCAGAGATCTTAAGGTATAACTCTAGTGCTGAACTAAAATATTTACGACCATTGTCTATTCTGAGCACCTTAATTTTTGTTTGGAATTGTGTTCGCACCATGATGTGGAAAAACTCAAATAATTTTCCAACTTTTGATTTCTCTTTCATGAGATATATCCATGTGACTCTTGTGTGATCATCGATGAATGTAAAAAATCATTTAGCTCCAGTAATGTTGCTAACCCGAGATGGCCCCGTACATCACTATGAATTAAGGAGAAGGGTTGAGATGGTTTAGGTGATTATGTGTTTCGAGTATGGTTGGATAACTGACATATTTCACATTGAAAGGTCATTCGGTTTTCATTGAATAATGAGGGAAATAATTTCTCTAAGTACCAGAGATTGGGGTGACCTAATCGATAGTGCCATAACATTACAGGCTTGTCACTATTTGGAGAAACCACTGCACAAGAATTGGCTTTGAGTTCTTTAGAGGAATCTTCAACTTGCAAGCAGTAAAGTCCAACATACTATTTAGCACTACAAATTGTCTTTCACGACTCCAAAATTTGAAATTCACACAGATTGGGAAAAAATTTAGCGACACATCTCAAGTCTCTAGTCAGTTTTCTAATAGACAACAAGTTGCAATCAAGTTTGGGCTCATATAGTTTAGAATTCATAGTAATATTTTTTGAAATAATAACAGAACCTGTACCAGTAACCTTTGACAAGGTACCATCAACAATCCAAAATAGAGAAGTTACCGTGACAGGGAGAATAATTGTCAAATATTGTTATATCTCCTGTCATTTGATCTGAGGCTCCTAAATCTATGATCCATGATTTTGGTTTTCCTTTTCTAGTATGTAAAACATGTAGGAAATTACCTTTTTGTGCTACTGAAGTTGTACCACATTTTTCTTCAGTAAGAACAATTTGCTAGAGCACTTTCTGTAGAGCCTCTATTTGTTATATGATGTATGGAGATGGATCCTGTTTTTCTTCCATTTCATGTGGGTTGTGTATTGCATTGCCTCTGATGTTGTAGAATGGTTTTGACCTATCCCATTGAAGGTGGTTTTGGCCATTCAACTTGTAGCCAGTGATGAGAAGTTCAGTCTCTTCGATTGAGCCGACAAGATTTATGTCAGTCTATGTGGTGAGATCTCTGTTTTGTTGTCTTCCATGGCTAGGTCGATGAAAGAGACTAAGGATGGTTCATATCTAACTATGATATCATGCGGAAAAGCAATTGTTTATTCACTTGATGATGAAATTGATTACATAAAGAATATAATTAGTACAAGTAATTTAATTATGCAGAATCATAAAAGAGCTGATAATTAGGAAACCAATTCCCTATAAATACTATCTTAAAAGAAAATAAAAACAAAACTCAAATCTTAATTAATACATGCGAATAACTATAGAGATCAGAATCTTATGATTATGATTTTTGATCTCATAATCAACAAAAACTATATTTGTAAAGTTGGTAAGTTTGGTTTCATTACTTCTTTATTTATTTATTTATTAAAATGACGTAAAAGATTAAATTCATTATCGAAATAAAAATAAAAAATTACATATTTTCATAAAATAGTTAAATAGACCCTTAAGTCGGGAAATTAAATTTTTAAAAAATTCCTAACTTCATAAAATATTCGGAACCTTGGGCGAACCTATTCAGTGATTATGTTATAATAATTTCTTTTAAAATAGAAAAAGATATATTAATTGTAGAATGCAACAAATATTTATAATCAATAACCATAAAAAAATAGCAAGAATAACTCACACAACCATAAAATACAGGGACATACTATACCATAGTCTCTTTCTCATAGATACATTCTAAAGTGTCCACAAACTACTCATAAAATAAACAGATGTGAAACTTAGATCTTACATGGAACTACTTTCAAACCAATACCTTTTTCATCAACACCACACAAACATTGACTCTATTAGACCAAATGTAATATTTTCATTTCATGTTTTTTCCTCTAAGTAATTATCAATTGCAATCCAATAACATTCTTCGAATAACATTGAAACCATTGATTAATTTGGAAAACAACAAAGATATATGTAAAAGGGATACCTTCATGATGACTCTTCATCATATGCATATTTTTCATTGATTTTTAGTCTTATTTATCTTTTATTCACTAGTTAATTTAAGGAGTTATTTGATATATTTTGTTGATTTTAGTTTTTTGATTTAATGAATTGTTTATGTTCTTATTTCCTTGATTAAGTAGAGATTTTTCGTAGTTTTTCTTTGTTACTTTATTTTAGTGCAGTGCTGAATTTTGGTGAGAAATCCACATGGCCTATGTGGAGTATGTCAGTCATATCTGGAGTTGTAGATGTCCAATTGACGTCAACCCAATTGAAAATGAAAGCTAATATCCATAGCTACAACCTTTTATGAAGACACCTGAATCCAATTCAGACTCAAAAGATGCAAAAAATGCAATATACGTCAGACAACAGATGTTGTGCGCATGAGGTGTATTTCAGCCTTTCTGAATCTGTCCACTTGCGCCTGAAGCGCAAATTCCGCGCCTGGGCGCATGGCTCGCTGCTGAATATTTAGAAACGCATTTTTTTTAAATTTTTAGGGATCTTTTTTACTATTGGGAAGTGGGGAGACTTGTGCCCTAGCATAGAAACTCAAAGACGTCCGTTTCTAACACCATTGGAGCAGTTTTATGAAAAATAATTTATGTATCTTTCTTGTAATTCTTCTTTAATCTCTATCTTTTCTATCTCTGTCATGAGTAGCAAAATCCTATTTGTTAGGGATGAGCGTAACAAGATGAAACCCTTATTTTTCTGATTTGATTTTTAGTTATATGAATGAGCTTATTGAATTATTTTTCTTATCTATGTGCTTAATGCTTTTTATTGCTTGATCAACATTCAAATGTTCTATGATTTGTATTTTGAAACGGAAATGGACTTTACGAATGATTGAGATGAGAAATTCATGAATTTGTAGTCTTGGGATAGATGCAAGACATGAAACCAATTAAATTAGTTGCAAAGACAATAGTTTAACAAGAGAATTTCTATACGGTAAGACTTAATTCTAATCTTAAATCTACTAAGGAATTAGGGGTTACTTTAGAATTAAAGGTCATGTCACTAAGACATTAGGGAAAGAATAATAAAGAGAATTTGGTAATAATTCATGAATTCAATAACTAGGATCAAATTAGACACCAAAGTGAAATTCATCCTTGACATTTCTCTTATTATAAAATATCAATTTTATTACTGTTGTTAATTTCAAATATTATTTCAATCAATTCGGAAACTTTTTCTTTAATTTTATAATTAAATATAACTCAATAGTAAAACGCAATTCTTGAGTTCGACACTCGGTACTACCGTTTTAGTTATTACTTGCAACGATTCAATACACTTGCTGAACCAGCTATCACTTCACGATTCTCTTGTCTAGAGATTCTGAAACCGGTTGAATAATGAAATCGCCAATAGGTTTGATAATAACTTGGGAGCATTTTTTGAGTACAAGTCCTTCCAAAGATGGAAATGTTGTGCAATATTTTTTTGGGACACATGGCGACTAAACTTGGCATATTGCGAAGTTTGAGATATTTCAATGCCGGAAGATGAAAGTGATTCTCAATTTGGTTTTGATGATCATTAGTGTAGTGTCCAAATATGTATTCCAATTGAATGCAATCTTCAATGTAAAGCCTTTTCAATGTAGGGAAGACATTTCCCCAATTATTGTCACTATTGTCATCATCTCCAATGTCTATCACTATGTGCTTCAATTCATCACAGTTCCTAATTGCCAAATATTCCAACATTCTTGGAGCAACAGACAAGATAAACACCGATTTTATCTTCAAAATATGAGACAACGCATTCTCTTTAATATTTCATATAATATGTGGTTGTACCAGAAGACATTGAGCACATTCCCATATTTGAAGATTTTACATTGAAGGTTGCATTCAACTGTAACGTAATCCCAATGTGAAAGAACTAAAAATCAAACCAAACCTTCCTCAAGCATGCATACAACTTATGAAAATGCAAACATATAGCGTTTTTCTTATTACTATTAGTCTTAAAATAGGCTTACATTATCTATAACTAAGTTAGTGCATCAAAAAATTTCAAACACTTCAAATAGTATTCTTCAAGTTTAGGAATATTAAATATGCACAAATGGTATCAATAGATGATACAAAATAGCTATTAAAAATATAAAGTATAAAAATATAACATAAAAAGGTGAGAGATTATTGATGTGATTGAGTAGTCATGTGGTTGATCCCTCGAAACCAATGGAATTCTAGTAGCTGAAGAACTCCCACATTTATCACCATGTCAACATATACAATTCCAAGAGAAGATATTTCATTTGATAGGGTCCAATTGTATTTATGCCTTGAAACCATCTCTAGAAGTTGAAGATGAATCATTCATTGGTGAAGACATGGAATCATAACATTTTGGAAAAATATTTATGAAATTTGGTAATTGCTTGAGATACATTTTTTTTAGGACTTGAGTTCAACATGTTGTTATTGGCTAAATATGTATTTCATCTCATCACATCTTTTTATTCTGATAGCTTCTAGTACTGGAAAATCATGAGAAGAGAGGAAGGGAAGTATCGATTCTAATTGGTGACATCCCCCAATATCAAGAACTTTTAGCTTCAGAAAAATCGAGTCATGCCTCTTGTTATCATTATCACTATTGTCTATTTCTTCTCTTGATTCTTCCTCTCTTTTTTCATCTATTATGTTTCTCAATCCCTCACAATCAACTATTTCCAATTTTTCTAGCTGCACCGGGTTCTGAGACGTTAACAATAGAAATAGGTAAACTAACATTGGGCATTTCTGCAGTGTCAAGGTCTTTAAATTGCATAGATTTAGCTTGCAATTAAACAGTCTTCGAAAATTCTTACATTGTCTCATGGATAACTTCTCTAAATTATTAAAAGAGTCAAAGGATAAGGAACCATTGAATAGTTCTTCCAAATGTTCCATCTTATCCAAATCTAGTACAACCAACTTGGACAATACATTTGGTACTTGGGAACCAAGTGTCAATGAGACATTATAGTTGTGAAATACAACTCAAATAAAGCTCAACAAGATCATTCATGCCTAGCTCGATAGGAACAATCTCAAGCATGAGATTTCTCCAATCCCCCCTTAATTCCATTTAGTCGAAGAACCTCTGTTGTTTGTATGAAATACTTGAATGTTGTTTCTAAAAAAAAAACATGTATCATCAACAACACAAAAACTCACATATTTTTATAGTGCATAATTCATTCTATACTGCCCTTTACAGATATGATACCTTTGCAAATCGAGTAAGGTTATTTCTCGACAAAACCTGTTAAAACTATTGATTAAATACAATTCTTCTAGTGATAAACACTACTCAATAAATTCAAATGGATTATTCCTGCTAGTTTCACAATCATACAAGTTGAACAGTTTAAATCTTCCCAACTTTGTAATTTTGAATGTCAATTCATTGATTCTACATAGAATCAAATCAAAAGTTTCAAGACTTTGCATCTTTCCCAAAACAAAGGTGTCACCTAAATCCACTCTATCAACCAACAAAGATAGAATATTCGTCAATGATTGAATCATATGTGGTAATGATAAAGGTCACCATTTGTCATTACCTGAAAAGTACAAAACTTGAAGCTTGACAATATTTTCAAAGGAAGAATTTGGGACTTCCATACATTTGCAGTCTTCATCTCTATCCACATTAGCAATTAGAGTCTCAATTTTGGAACCATCAAACTTACAAGAAAACAAATCTATGTCATTCCCTTCACATAATAAATATTTTATATTTATTTCCTTTTGAACCAATTATATTTTGACTTCGTTGGATAAATTTACACTCCATATCTCTTTGTTTACTAACCATTGGGCCGCATCACGAATCAAAGTCATCCATTTTTATATGTCTTTCATCGACTTCCACCAGCAAACATGAATCTATGAGTTTATTTTTGGCTGCAACTGCTTGATTTCGAGCATCATTGTAACTGCCATAATCTTCCACAAAAAGGTCGGTCCCAATGCCAAGTCTAGTGAGAATTTCAACAAAAATTTCTTTATCTTCTAGGAATATAGAAGATAAAAGGAATAATCCGTTGGATTTTTCATCCTTCATATAATAATAGCTAAACTTCAAACATTTATAAATTCCAAGCATACCATCATGAACACCATGCATGGACACAAGCGTCTTCAAGAACTATTGTTTATACCGACATACCTTTTGAACATGATCTGTTAAAACAATATTGGGATCTGCAACAAGGATTAACCAACAAAATAGAAGACAAACAATTGCAGAAGAAAAAAGAAAAACGAAGAATGTTCAAAAAAACCAGAAAAACGAAAAATGTTCAGAAAACCAGAAAAACGAAGAATGTTCAGAAAACCAGAAAACGGAGATTAATTATCGTTCTCCGTTTTCTGCAGTTTTCCAAAACCAGTTTTCTTTTTTGCAGTTTTCTCTATCAATGCAAATGAAAATTAAAGAAGGATAAGGGAAAAATAACACCAAAAATTTACGTGTCCGATCTAAATTGATGATACCTACGTCACAGGCAAGCAAGCAAGATTAATCCACTATTGTTATTGAACTTTACAAGATTAAAGTCTTCTCAAAATTGATCTCCTAGTATTTATCATTGTTTATGAACCAGCAATACTAGCCTTTCTCTTAATCTTTCTTTTCTCTCCCTTTAATCTTTATTCTCTGATTTCCTATGAATTACGAATTGCATATGCCTCTTTAACTAACTCTCAGTTTTCCAACTATGACATACATCAACACACTTCAACTTATTACAATGCATTTACAGTTATAGTATTTAAAGGCGTATTGCTTAACTAACTATACCAACCTTTGTCATAACTAATTCAGTTATAATAATAACTAACTCCAAGTTTGTTACTGATTTGAGACACACATTCACAATTCTCCACCTTGACTCAATATCAGAATAATTCAATCATTGACCTTGTTGCCATTGCTTCATCTTTACTGTTTGTCAAAGCCAACTATGTCCAAGCAATGCTTGAACCTAGCTTGTGAAAGTGATTTGGTGAATGCATCAGCTGGGTCGTCCTCAGTTGCAATCTTCTCAACTGAAACCTGCTTTGAATCGATCACATGTCTTATGAAGTGATACTTAACATCAATATGTTTAGACTTATTATGATACACTTGATGCTTGGATAAGTGTATATCACTTTGACTATCACAATAAATTGAAACACAATTCTGATTTATTCCTAGTTCATCAATAAGTCCTTTCATCCATAAAGCTTCTTTAACACCTTCAGTAAGCGCAATCAATTCAGCTTGAGTTATAGAAAGTGCTACCACGGACTACGTAATTGCTCTCCAACTTACAGCAGTCCCATATAGAGTGAAAACATAATCAGAAATTGATTTTCTAGTGTCCATGTTTCCAGCATAATTCGAGTCCACATATCCTTTGATTGGTTCCTTGTCATGATGAGTTTTTTTTTTTTTAATTTTAAACCTGCTGTTAGTGAGCCATGTAAGTACCTCATAATCCACTGAAGTGCTGACCAATCTAGTGCTCCTGGATCTGTCATAAATCTGCTAACAACATTCACATCATAAGCCATATCTGGCCTGCTACATATCATTCCATACATTATGTTGACAACTCCACTAACATAAGGAATGGTATTCATTCTTTGTCTTTCCTCATCAGTCTTAGGTGAGTCTTGCATAGACAATTTGTAATTTTGTTCCAGAGGAGTAGTGACTTGTCTTGCCTCATGCATTATATATTTAATGACAACTTTCTTCAAGTAGGTAGCTTGAGAAAGAAATAGTTCCCCCTTCATTCTATTTCTTTTTATATCCATTCCTAAGATCCTTTTGGCTTCTCCAAGTTCTTTCATCTCAAACTCATTTCTAAGATCAGCTTTGAGCCTTTTAATTTGGTCTTTACTTGAGCTTGCAAGAAGAATATCATCCACATAGAGTAATAGGTAAATTGGAGAACATTCTTGATTTTTCTGAAAAACTGGAGAATGATCTTGAGCTGGAGAATGTTCTTGATTTTTCTCTTTCAGAATGTAAACACAGCTGTCAAAACTACATCTTTGGAAATCAGTTCTAATAATGAAATCATCAAACTTCATGTACCATTGCCTAGGACTTTGCTTTATGCCATACAATGATTTTTTAAGAAGACAAACCTTGTTTCTGCCTTTAGCAAATCCTTCAGGTTGCTGCATATAAATGGTTTCTTTCAGATCACCATGTAGAAATGTTATTTTGACATCCAAATGCTCTAATTCCAAGTCTTGTTGAGTTACAACTGAAAGCAAAATTCTGATTGAACAATGTTTTACAACAGGTGCAAATACTTCATTGAAATCAATTCCTTCAAGCTGAGAAAATCATTTTGCAACTAATCTTGCTTTGAACCTTATATTCTCTTTACCTTGAATGCCTTCTTTTCTCTTGAACACCCATTTTGATCCAATTACCCTTTGACTCTTAGGAATATCAACCAAAATACAGGTTTGATTCTTTTCTAATGATTGCATTTCTTCATTCATTGTTATCATCCAACCTTCTTTGTCTTCACTATTAATGGCTTCCCTGTAGTTGTTTGGTTCATCTCTTTGAAGATCTTCAACAACACTTAAAGCATAATAAATTAAATCTGTTTCACCATATCTGGTTGGAGGCTTGATAACCCTTCTTTCTCTATCCCTTACCAAGTTGTAATTGGCCAAATATGTTTCTGTTGTAGCATTATCATCAAGTGATGTATCAATAATATCTTTATGATTAATCTCTTGATCTTCAGGTGACTCCACCTCAATCTGAGCACTCTCATCTTTGCTGTTTGAAGCACTGTTAAATGGAGAACTTTCTGCGTTTCTGCAATGTTCTTCATTTCTGCATAATTGAAACGGAGAATGTTCTGGGTTTCTGCAATGTTCTTCATTTCTGCAGTGCAGAAACGGAGAATGTTCTTTATCAATCATGAGCATTCTTGTTTCATCAAACACTACATCTCTTGATATGATGCACTTGGGCACACCTTGGTCAAATCTCCACAACTTGTAACCTTTTATTCCTTTAGGATAATCGATGAAAACACATTTGATTGCTCTAGGATCCAACTTATCTTACCTTGTATGAGCAAATGCTAAGGAACCAAATACCTTCAGATTGGAGTAGTCTGCTGGTTTGCCATTCCACATCTCAATTGGTGTCTTAAATCCAATAGATGATGAAGGGAATCTATTTATCAAATATACTGTTGTAACTGCAGCTTCTCCCCATAATGTTGTAGGCAACCATGCGCTCTAGATCATACATCTGACCCTTTCCAAGATGGTTATGTTCATCCTTTCAGCAATTCCATTTTGTTGAGGGGTGCCTGCAACTGTTCTATGTCTTTGAATACCTAAGTCACTGCAATACTTATTAAAATGCTCTAAAAGATACTCCATGCCATTGTCAATTCTTAAACATTTCAGCTTAGTTTCTTTTTGAGTTCCAATTTGCATATGCCATTCTTTAAATTTCATAAAAGTGTCACTTTTATTTTTAATGACATAGATCCATACTTTCCTAGACAATTCATCAATTATGGTTAAGAAGTAAGAACAACTAAAATGAGTTTTTATCCTTGAAGGACCCCACAAATCAGAATGAGCATATTCAAAAGGTTTAGAGGTGTTGTGTTGGCCAGCACCAAAATTGTCCCTCTTAGACTTTCCTAGAATACAATGATCACAAAATTCCAATTTTTCAATTTTGTCACCATTAAGAAAATTTTGTTTTGATAACTCAATTAAGCCTCTTTCACTTACATGTCCTAACCTCATATGCATATTTTAGAAGATGAATGCAAATTAGAGCTAGCAACTGAAGCTTGTGCAATTATCGTAGAACCTTCTAAAATATACAAGCCATTTCTATTAATGCCTTTAACAATGATATCATCTTTATTAATAATAGTCATAATACCATTCTTTATGTATGTTGAATATCCTAGTAGGACAAACATGCCAACTTAAATTAAATTTCTTTTTAATTCAGATATGTACCTTACATCATTCAGTAGTACCTCATCGCCATTAAACATTCTGAATTTGATTGTTCCTTTGCCTTGGACTTTACATGATTTGTTGTTACCAAGCAGAACGATTCCACCATCACGAAGATCTATTGATTCAAAATAATCATTTCTTGGACACATATAGAAAGTACAACCTGAGTACAACCTGAGTCTAGTTCTTTTCACCTTCAGAATTCGAAATCATCAATGCCTCTGCAGATTCATAACCAACATCAACAAGTGTAGCATTTCTTAAATCTTGAGAGTTTCTTGATTCATTTCTTTCAGGGCAATCTTTCCTGAAATGTCCCTTCTTGTGACAATGAAAACATCTATACTCCCCTTCAGATTTTGACTTTGAATTGGATCTTTGTTTATTTCCATTTGATCCTTTCTTGTCAGTTTTTCCTCTAGTTACATTCAGAATTTCAGCATGATTATCATTCTTGAACTTAATTCTTTTATAGCTTTCCTATGTCCGCATGGAGTCATGCACTTCTTCAAGAGTAATTGTTTGTTCTCTTCCAAACATTATAGCATCTTTGAAATGTTCATATGAACTTGGCAGGGCTCTAAGAAAGATCAAAGCTTTATCTTCATCATCTAGCTTGACTTCTAAATTCTCCAAATCATCAAGGATCTTGTTAAAATCAACAAGTTGAACTGTGAGAGGTTTCTCTTCATCTATTTTAAAAGAGAACAATTGTTGTTTCAAGAAGAGCCTATTTGAAACTAATTTAGTCATGTAGAGGGATTCAAGTTTGAGCCATAAGGCTGCTGCTGTTGGTTCCCTTGCAACTTCCCTCAAAGCTTTGTCTCCAAGACACAAGATGATTGTGCTCTTTGCTTTCTCAATCAATTCTTCCTTTTCTCGTGCAGTCATTGTTGCAGAAAGATCCGATTCACCCTTAAACGCGTTCACCAAGCCTTGTTGTACCAGAAAAACATGCATCTTTATCTTCCACAGACCAAAGTCATTTGCTCCATTAAACTTTTTAATATCAAACTTTGTGGTTCCAATCATTGTTGCTCCTTTTTCCCACAGACAACGCCAATTGTTAAAACAATATTGGGATCTAACCAACAAAATAGAAGACAAACAATTGCAGAAAAAAACGAAAAACGAAGAATGTTCAAAAGAACCAGAAAACCAGAAAACGGAGATTGATTATCGTTCTCTGTTTTTTGCAGTTTTCTAAAACTAGTTTTTTTTTTTTCTGTTGTTTTCTCTATCAATGCAAACGAAAATTAAAGAAGGATAAGGGAAGAATAACACAAAAAAAATTATGTTTTCGGTCTCAATTGGTGAGACCTACGTCACGGGCAAACACGCAAGATTAATCCACTATTGTTAATTGAACTTTACAAGATTAAAGCATTCTCAAGATTGATCTCCTAATATCTATCATTATTTATGAACCATCAATACTAGCCTTTCTCTCAATCTTTCTTTTCTCTCCCTTTAATTTTTCTTCTCTCATTTCCTATGAATCACAAATTGCATATGCCTTTCTAACTAACTCTGAGTTTTCCAGCTATGACATACATCAACACACTTCAACTTATTACAATGCATTTACAGCTATAGTATTTAAAGACATATTGTTTAACTAACTATAATAACCTTTGTCATAACTAATTCAATTATAATAATAACTAACTCCAAGTTTGTTACTGATTTGAGACACACATTCACATGATCCATGCGTCTTCATTAGATAAGATCTCCAATTCAATTTTCTTTTCACAATCCATTTTATTGAATATTCATTTCCTGCGTTTAGTAATAAGAACTCTTCAACCATTGTGATAGTCTCGTTTTGGAATTCCTATTCCAACAAAATCAATAGCGGTGTCTTGATCCCACACATCATCCCTAATAAGAATTTTCTCACCATTTGTAAATCTACTCCATAGTTTTTTGGGTCGGTATGAGTTATTGCAATCCTTCAATTTCAATCCTAAAGGTCCAGCAATATCATCTTGAATCTTTTTTATATCAAGAGTAAATGACACTATTGTATCAATGACATGAGCGAATTGTTCAGATTTCTTTAGTTCTTTTCACCCTTTTCTGTTAATGTTTAATCTCCTCCATCTTATGTGCCAACTCCTTTCCTCTTTTATATTGCCATATGCAATCATGATAAAATCCCAAAAAAAAAACATGTTTGTTTTGTTTTGATGTTCTCTTGAATGAGCTTATCAACTTTCTCTTCCCAGAAACGAACATTCGCTCGAATGTTTTTATCTCTTCCTATTGCCACTTTAGCACATTGCTCCAAGGTTTTTCTTTATACTTTCAACCTACCTTTTTCTTCTTCAAATTCCTTAGCAATGCATGAGAAGCAAAATACAAGATGTGATTCTTCTATTACCCCATTTATCAATTTCTCTACATGTCTTCGCCAAATCAGTCAAGCAACTCACACTACAAGAAAACATTTGAATACCTACGGAAAATTAGCCACGGATCAGAATCCGTGGGTAAATTAGTGTTACCCACGGAAAAAACCGTGTGTATTGTTGTATAAAATAATTTTTTTTAATTAATTACCACGGTAATTCCGTGGGTAAAATTAAAAAATCCGTGGGTAATGAAAAAAAAATACAATCCTAACTTAAATTTTGCCAAAAATTTTCGTATTATTTTTCCTACGGCTTATCCGTAGGTAATGTCTATTTTTTATAAAAAAATTCTGTTTAATTTTTTAAAAAAGGTCCCAAACAGAAACTAAATTAATTTTAGTAGTGTTAACATAGGCTGCCTTCCAGAACCCAGAAATTTCTCAATACCCAGAAATTGTACAAGGTAAACCCAGAAATCGTATGAGCCCTAACCCTTCTTCTTGTCTGAATCGCCTTCTTCCCTCACTTCTTCTGTCCGAATCGTGTGAGAGCCCTTCTTCCCTCCCTTCTTCTTGTCCGAATCGTATGAGCCCTAAGCTCCTCCGCATCCCAAAGTCCGTCTCGTTCCTCCGCATCCCAAAGCCCGTCTCGTTCCTCCGCATCCCAAGTTCGAGCTGCTTCGCTTCGCTCCTTTTTCTTGTCCGAACCCTCCGCATCCCTGCTTCGCTCCGCCGTGATGATCGCTATCTCTTAAGGTAAGTTATCTTCCTTTAATATCTTTTCATTTTCTGAAATCAATTTTTACTGAAATCGAGTCTTACTGAAAAAACTGTTGAGACAAAATCTCAATTTGATGTTTTGATGAAAACAAACAAAAAGTTAATTAAGAATGTTAATTATGATTCTAAATGTTATGTTAATTTAACTTGTGCTTTTGAGTGAATTTAATTAAGAACAGAATCAAGCAAAGCAAAGAAAACAGCAACAAGAACACTAAAACAGAGAAAGAGCTACAGCCTCAAAAAAGTTCATCACAGCATGTTGTTCAAAGTTTATCTACATCGTTAACAAAGAATCTGTCCTGGAAATTGTTCATATCTAATCAGTACATGGCAAGGAACAAGTAGGAATTATCCAAGCTCAAAAAGGCTATTTGATCTCAAAATTAAAAGGGTTCAAAGATGGACAAAAGTCATGACGGCTTAAGAACTCCAAAAATTCAAATGTCAAGAAAGCTCAATCAACCTTGACATATAACAAGGAAATTACAAAGGAAATCCAGGTTGATCAAAACGGGAGCTCCAGAATGATTATTTAAGCTCAAGAAAGTTCAAACTGATAAACCGAGAACGTTAATCATTCTCCGTTTTCTGCACATCAACAGCAGCCTTCTGTATTCTCTCTGTTTCAGTCTGCAATTCGTTCCTAATCTTCTCCAACCTCCTCTAGCTACACTCAATACTCAAGACAGATAATGTACCATCCAAGATCAATGAAGAAATGTCAAAGAAAGGACAGAAATGCTTTCAATGCTAAAACATCAAAAGTCAAAAAAGCTGTTTTCAAAGGCAGCATTATTTTTTATTCTAAAAAATAATGTTTTAGTCAAAAAAGCATGGCCTCTCCAACAGCTATTTCGTACATCTCCAGCCTATAAATAGAAGGTCATTATCTCAGTTCTCAGCAAGAAATTCAAGTGCTAAGTAATCAACAATATACAATCACACTAAAGCTTGAAATTCTGCAAAACAGAGGCAACATCATTTTCTGCATTCGCAAAACAGCCACTGCTGCACATTCACATACCAGCTGCGAAATTGTCATTAGATACTCTGTAAAGAATCTATTCTCAAACAAGAGTTGAGCAATATCAGATTCTGTCAAATTCAATCATTTGTAAAAACTCAAACTATAAGAGTTTCTTTATAGTTTGTTTTAAGATTGCTTCCTATCAAGGTTAGATAGGTGTTGTAATTGCTTTCTGGGTGGAAAGTAATTAAGGTGGAAACATATCAAGGTTGATCTAAGCTAGGTGCTGTAAAACCAAGAAGGTTCTTTGTTTTAAACACTTAGTTGAAAAAAACTCACGGTTGTGAGGACTGGACGTAACCCGAGTTGGGTGAACCAGGATATATCGTTGTGTGGTATTTCTTCCCTTATCTATTTACTTTCAGTTTGATTGATTTTCAAGTTAATTACATAAACTGAATTATTGATTTTAACTAACCAAGAACGTTCTCCGTTTTCTGGTTAAAACCAAGAACGTTCTCCGTTTTCTGTTTTCACAACCAAGGTCAATCTTGAGTTATTTTCTTAAGTTTTAAACAGGAATTTTTAAAAGGTGCATTTACAATTCAAACCCCCCTTTCTTGTAAATCGATATTTTTACTTCAAAAACCCCAATTTGTATTGAAAACCCTAACTTGATTGCTGTTCATGTTCAATTAGGATAGTTAGGTACTGTGTTCATGTTTAACTGTTGCATTTTTATTGTTTATTTACATCTTGATATTAGGTATTGTGTTCAGTTTCATTGTTTATTTACATGTAGTTGTTATGTGAGTTAACTGTTGAATCTGAGAACTGATGGTGAGTCTGAGAGAACTTGGTTGCTGTTCATGTTCAATTAGGATAGTTAGGTACTGTGTTCATGTTTAACTGTTGATTTCTAGCATGTGTTAGTTCTTGTTCCATCTCGATCTCCATCATATATTTTTTAGAAAATCTGAATTTGAGGTTGTTTTGATTATTACGTTTACTAGCTGCTATCTGATTCTTCCATATTCAAACTATGTTTCATTAATGGAAGATGAATGCAACGTGTATTGTGATTTTTCACTGCTATCTGATATTGAATTAACTTGTTGTTTTTGTTACAATCAAGTGAAGTGAGTTGTTATAGGGTTTAAGTTAGAGTTGCTCATAGCTTTAGAAACGTTAGTTGCAGTTTTCTGTTATGGCAGTTAGTTGCAGTTTTCTGTTATTTAAGTGAGTTGAAGAGATCATAGCTTTAGAAAAGTTAGTTGCAGTTTTCTGTTATGGCAGTTTTTTCACTTGAACTTTTAATTTGAAATTGGAAACAATGAAAGGTAATGAAGTTGTTAATGTTGAGTGCGTTACATCAAATAAGGCATATGATACACTTAATACAGCAAATCAAAGGAGCATTGAATAAATTTCAACCTTTAATTTGGTCCATTATTTTCGGTGATGATGTGTGAAATTCTCTCCTTTTGATATATGAGTCTATATTAGGATTAATTGTTGGTAAAGCTACGTTGCATGAGTTGCTACTGTGTCATATTATATAAGGTGTATCTACCTATTTTAGAATGTTGCCACTTTTCAACACTTATAATTGCAATGTATAGGTACAACTAGGGATTACTAATTTAAGCTCCTTAATTAGCTTGCTGAGATAGGTTAAGCTGCAATTAACTTCACAAAAAACAGCTGTGATTTTTTTTACTATTATACTCGCATCTTCAAGTTAGTATTGTTTCTTGATGCTTATTGTTGTAATTTGTTTATGATAAAAATTGTTATTTGTGATTAAATTGAGTACAAATATTATTTGTTAGAATGGATGTCGGGAGACAAACTTAGGATATTTTCAGAGAGTCCCAGAACTTGGCTGTAGTATATATTACCTTGGCAGAACGGAAGACAGTCCAGAACTTGGCTGTAGTTCTCCAGCAATTAACTTGGCTGTAGTTTTGGTAGAACAGAAGACAGTCCCACAAAGCAAACATTTCCAAATTAGATAAGGGATAAGGCCTAAACTGTGTATGACAAACACTATATTTTTGTATTCTTTGGTATTTATAAACCTATATTTGTTCACAAGCAAACCAAGTAAGATATAAATGTTCTACCTGAAACTTATTATTGGTGCACCTGGAGTGGGGAACTCAAACTTGCAGCTACATCCCACCATAAAAACATTGTTACCTGCATATGAGCTCTCGAACGCTCATGTGCCTCTAATGCTTTTTGTTGGTTTTTAATTTGTTCTTCCCGAGTCCTCTCAAAAGTATCATAATTCCCTCTATAAGTAGTCAACTTTTGTGTGGACATTATTTTTCTAAGGATTGTGTGAAAATATATTTGAATTTTTACTGTCTTGTTAACACCTTTGTATGGTGTATTGTGACTCACGGGATTCTTTCTTGTTAACAGGACTTTCATTTGCTAACAGGACTTTCAATTTTTGCAGCTGCTGTTAGGAGTTTCATTTGCTAACAGGAATTCCGGTTACAAGTCCCATTATATCCCTAATAGTTGATAGTGAAGACGAAGCACTGCAAGCAAGCCGGTATGTTTCATTCCCATCATTTTTGGTGCTCAATGAACTAAGTATCACATGAGTCTAGTTCAATTCATAAATAATTAAAAAAAGTGGTCCAAGCGGTTGAAATAAAAATTGTGATAGTAAATATTGAATGAGCAAAACATGATTAATGTGTGTGTCAAAAAGACAAGTGAAAGTTGCAATAATTTGCTATAATGATACATTTGCATTTGCTTCCTTGTTTCAATAAATTGAGTCTTGATTTGGATTTGAGTTGATTTTACTATACTATTCTATTTGATTTTACTATACTATTCTATTTGATGTGAATTATCTATTTGATTTTATTTTACTATACTATTCTATTTTACATTATGTTAGCAGTTCCGTTGCTCCTCAATTTTTTGTTTGTCCTTCAAAGTATGGATGGCTACCACCCAGATCGTAGTTGGGTATATGATAGACTTTATGTTCAACGAGGGGGGTTGAAACCCAGCATTTGCAAAAGGTGTTGAAGAGTTTATAACAAAGGCAATAAGTCGTAATCAGTTTGTAGAATATGGTGGCATCAGATGTCCTTGTCACAATTGTATGTGTAGCGGTGTATTGTCTGCAAGTGAAGTCAAACTTCACTTGTATAGGTTTGGGTTCCAACCAAATTATTGGTATTGGACTCAACATGGTGAAGAAGCTCCACATGTTGTGACCCAGAAAATGTTCCAAGTAGTAGTGGATATATTGATAACGATGATCCATTTACGTTAATGCAACATATGGTCGATGATGCATTTGGTCCAACTTATGACTTCCAAAATATGGGTGATGAGGGCAACGAGGAGAGATTAATGAAGAGCCTCCAAATGAGGATGCTCAAGACTTTTATGATTTGTTAACTGCTGCAAACAAACCCTTATATGAGTCATACAGGCTGAGTCATCTCGTCGTCGTCATCATCCAGATTATGACGAGGATGAGTCTAATGATGATGACGGCGATGAGTAGTACTTATTTCATTGTTAGTTTCGTATAGTAGTACTTTGAAACTTATGGTAGTGACAATATGTATTTTGGTTATGTGTATTTAGAAACTTATGGTTATGTGTATTTTGAAATTTATGGTAGTGACAATGTGTAAGTTATGGTAGTGAGAATGTGTATTTTGAAACTAATGGTAGTGCAAGTTGCCCTTATTTTGAAATTTGTGGCAGTCAGGAGGTGTAATTCGAAAATACTATTAACATAATATTTCACTTTGTTTTGACAATGATGTTTTAATATGCTTACAATTAATTTTAAATATATATTAAAAAATACAGGAAACCGTAAAAAAAAAACAAAAATAGAATTAAAATCATTTTTTTCATTACCCACGGACAATTCATGGATAAAATTATCAATATTAAATATAAAATAGTAGACTTGTCACGGGTGATCCGTGGGTAACGTAACCTATGGCTTTTCCGTCGATAACTATCCACTATTTTACCTACGGCAAATCTATGGGTAACGTTACCCACGGAGACTCCGTGGGTCATATTACCCACGGACAATCTCTAGGTAAGTGTGTCCCCACAGCTTGTCCGTCGGTAAATATTTTCCTACGAGCGATTTATCTACGAACTCGTGTCCGTGGGTAATCCGTAGGTAAATTTACGTTACCTATGGATAGTCCGTGGGTAAAGATAAAATTTGCCGTAGGTAATAACAGTTTTTCTTGTAGTGTCACCATCTAAATCAATTGCAATGGATCAAAGCTTCAAATAGACATTATTTAATTTTTAATCTAAGTTATACGAGCAACAAATATAGAATGAAAAAAAGAACAGTTTAATCATAGAAGTAGTTTCTTATGTTGGTTTTTTTCTATTTGGGTAGCTTTGCAGTTAATTAAGAAATCACTCCCTCCATAATGAAATATAAGAAAGTAAAAATAAAATAAAAATCAATAACTTTTCCTCTTATTTAGATTCTATTTGGTAAAACAAATAAGCTAGCTCATATGACAGAAATAAAGACTTGTATAGTAGTAATAGTTATTTCGTCACAAACTTATTGTTTCTTTACACTAGCTTATAACGTTTTTTTTTAAGTTCTTTCAAGTAGCTTATAGTTTATTCTTTTTTCTGTCAAATTTATTCGTGTTATTTTAACTAAAACCTCTTTTTTACCCTTTATAATTTATTATAATTTAAAATAAGTATAATGTTATAATTGCAGAAAAATCAAAGATCATATCGTCCCGTAAAAAAAGGTTACATTTACATATATGTTGAGTATATTTTAAAATAAAATTTTAACGAATGAAAATTAATTTAATAATAATAAACAAAAAATATAGCTTACTAATAAACTATAAATTACTAAAACATATTAAATTACATTCATAAATGAAATTGCTAAATTCAAAATATTTTATACATTAATTGATATAAGTTTTAATATTAATTAAGAATGTCTTTTATATCAATTTACATTTGTAATTAAGCTAATTGAGCCTCTAACTTTATAAAAAATTTCATTAGGTTATTTGTTATCGGCTATCAACCAATTCATCCGCTATCAGCTATCTTATCAGTTATTTTCTAATTTTAATCAAATAAAGCTTTAAAGATAACATCTCTAAACTACCCCTCATTTAATATAACTTTTTATATTTCTAGTGACCAAATTTTGATTAGTCAATGAGGGGTAATTTTTACAATAGACTTAATTTTTTTATAAGATTGCAATATATTAAATGTGATCATTAATATTTCTTAATGTGTGTAATTTGATTATTTTTTTCTATTTTGAAGGGAGTAGTGTAAGATTTATGGTCACATATGTAATTAATTAATAAAGTGTGTTAGGGTCATTATATAATTAGCCAATAAACTAGGGTCAAATAATATATAATATTTTATGGCTACAGAGCATAATAGTTATGAAAATTAATAGTGTAGATACCCGGCAGTTTCTAATTTAATGAGGGGCTGAATTGGAAATACTGCAATTTGGGATATAACTAATAATAGTTATATATAGGGGTAATAGTCCCCAAGGCAAACACAACAAGACTATTCAGTTTCAAAACCCTAAAGGAGAAAACTCTCTGGTTCTCTCTATCCCCATCAAGAGAGCAAGGTCTTCAGGGTGTTTTGCTGAGGAAGATCACTCAACCATTGGCTCTATCATCATCATTCTAGGATTTCATCAATGGCAATTCCCACAGGTACGCTTCCGCCTTTGGTCATTCATCATGTAATTGACATGGATTATTAACAATTGGTATCAGAGCCTACCATGTTTAATTCATGATGAAATTCGGTTATTGTCTTTGTTTGGATTCAATTTGGGAATTTTGACATGATTGAAAATTTAGGTTTGTAATTTGGGAATTTTGATATATATATTATGGAATCCATATTTTTAACGTGTTTGAAAAATTAGGGTTTGTAATTTGGGAGTTTGGGAATTTTGATATATATATTATGGAATCCATATTTTTAACGTGTTTGAAAAATTAGGGTTTGTAATTTGGGAATTTGAGAATTTTGAATATATATATTTGAGTATTAACATTGCAAAATGTTCTTCAGTATAATTTTTTAACGTGTTTGTTATTTTAATTTCATGGCTAAATTAATTAGCTTCTCATCCAATTTTTTTTTAAAAAAAAACAATAATTATCGAATACTAATGAAATAAAGTTTATATTGGATATAAATTTTTTTTATTTTTAATATTGTTTTATTTGGATATAAAATATTTTTTTATTTTTAATATTGTTTTATTTGATATAAATATTTTTTTATTTTTTAATATTGTTTTATTTGGATATAATAAATATATGTTCAAGTCAAGTTTGACACTTTTGAATGAGTTAATTGAAAACTGACGTCGCCAAAGTGACCTCTCTTGTCTAAATTGCTCGTGAAGAGTGTCAAATGGTTGTGTATATGTTTTATTCATGCGGGTATTGACCGGCCCAAAGGAAGGTTAACATTTGGCAGAATTACATGTACACCTGCGATGATAAATGTGTGACAATTATTTGGTATACATGTGAGCAGTAAATCGGCCCAAAGGAAGGTTTATTGTTTGACATGTCTTATTGTCAATATTTGATCGTTGCAACAAGAGTACCACTAGCAGTTGGTGTTACTGTCCAAAGACTTGACATCAATGGTGCACTGGGTATCTTGAGATGGGTTAAATTCCATGAATTGAACATATGTATTTATTTATTGATTTATTTTCCTATAATGTGAGTTTCTAAGTTTCGTTCTTTATTTAATCCACAGCATCGGTTGCTTCCATATCTGCAAATTTGAGTTATATTCCTGTCCTTGATGGAACAAATTTTAAGGAATGGGAAGAGAACATTATGATTGTTCTTGGCTGCATGGATCTAGACCTTGCATTAAGAATTGATCGACCCTCTACTCCTAAGGACTCTAGTTCTTCTGAAGAAAAATTAGAGTATGAGAAATGGGATCGCTCAAATCGCATAAGTCTTATGATCATAAAGCGTGGCATTCCTGAGGTCTTTAGAGGTGCTGTCTCAGATGAGATAGATACAGCTAAAAATTTCCTTGTTGAGATGGAAAAACGCTTTGTAAAAAGTGATAAGGCTGAAACAAGTTCTTTGCTTCAGAATTTAATTTCCATGAAGTATCAAGGCAAGGGAAATATAAGAGAGCACATTATGATGATGTCCAACATTGCTTCTAAGCTTAAAGGACTAAAGCTTGAGTTGTCAGATGACTTACTCATTCATTTAGTATTGTTGTCTCTTCCTTCGCAATTCAGTCAATTTAAGGTGACTTATAATTGTCAAAAGGAGAAATTGACTCTTAATGAGCTCATTTCATTATGTGTGCAAGAAGAGGACAGGCTGAAGCAAGATAGGACTGAAAGTGCTCACTTTACTAGCATCTCTAGAGACAAGGGCAAAAGGAAAAGAATTGAGGAGCCCAAGAACAAAGCTGCTGCTAAGGGTCCAGAACAAAAGAAGCAGACTAAGGATAACAATTGCTTCTTCTGTAGGAGTTCTGGACACGTGAAGAAGGATTGTGCCAAATATCACGCTTGGCGTGTTAAGAAAGGTATGATTCTGTCTTTGGTCTGTTCTGAGGTTAATTTAGCTTCAGTACCTGGAAACACTTGGTGGTTAGACTCTGGTGCAACTACTAACATCAGTGTTTCAATGCAGGGTTGTCTGAACTTCCGAAAGCCTAGTGATACTGAAAGATGCATCTATGTAGGAGATGGGAAGAAGGAAGAAGTTGAAGCCATAGGAAAATTTAGATTATTATTAAGTTCCGGTCATTATTTGGATTTAAAAGACACTTTTGTTGTACCGTCATTTAGACAAATCAGGAAATTATTGTTCATTCGGGAATAAAGAGTTTACTTTGTCTTTAAATTCGAATGTTGTTGGAACCGGTTTACTTTCTGGTTATGATAATCTTTATTTGTTGGAAACTGTGGCTAACTATAATGAAACCTTGAATGTGGAATCACGTGGTACTAAGCGGAAAATTGACAATTTCAATTCAGGAGTGCTTTGGCACAAGCGTCTATGTCACATCTCTAAAAACATAGTTGAACGACTTGTGTCAGATGAAATTTTAGATTCCATTGACTTCACAGACTTTAACGTTTGTGTAGCATGCATTAAAGGAAAACAGACTAAAGATAAGAAATTATGCGCATATAGAGCTACAGACGTCTTAGAATTGATACATACGGACATCTGTGGGTCATTTCCAACTCCTTCTTGGAATGGTCAACAATATTTTATATCATTCATAGACGATTATTCTAGATATGCCTACCTTTACCTAATTCACGAAAAGTCCCAATCAATAGACGTGTTCAAATCCTTTAAGGCAGAAATTGAGAATCAACTTAATAAGAGAATTAAAAAGGTCAAATATGATCGTGGTGTGAATACTACGGCAGATATGACGGTTCAGGTGAACAACGTCCGGGACCATTTGCCAAATACCTAGAGGAATGTGGAATCGTCCCACAATATACTATGTCGGGGTCATCCAGCATGAATGGTGTAGCTGAAAGACGAAACAGGACTCTTAAGGATATGGTAAGGAGTATGATTTGTCATTCCACCTTGCCAGAGTCACTTTGGGGAGAGGCATTAAAAACAGCAGCATACATTCTTAATAGAGTACCAACTAAGGCAGCGACTAAAACACCTTATGAGCTTTGGATTGGGCGTAAGCCTAGCCTGAAGCACTTTCATGTTTGGGGATGTCCAGCTGAGGCAAGGCCTTATAGGCCGAATGAAAAGAAATTTGAACCCCGAACAATTAGCAGCTATTTTATAGGGTACTCAGAAAAATCAAGGGGCTATAAATTTTATGATCCTAATTGAGAACAATTTTTGAGACGGGAACGGCAACGTTATTTGAGGATATTGAGTTTGGGGGGAAGATTAAGGTTAAAGATTTTGTCTTTGAGGAAGAATCGGTAACAATTCCAGAACTGATTCTTCCACCAATTGACTTTCCCATTATTGAACAAACTCAAGATGACCTGGTTGTTCAGGAAGAACAAAATTCAGATCAAATTCAAGATCCTCAAGAACAAGTGCCTCAAGAGCCAGCTCCATTGCGGAGATCCACTAGAGAAAGGAAAAATGCTATTTCGGATGATTATGTAGTATTTATCAATGAGGTAGAGGAAAATGTTGGCATGACGGAAGACGACCCGGTCAACTTTCATCAAGCCATGCAAGATTCTCGTTCAGATAAGTGGATCGAAGCAATGAATGAGGAGTACAAGTCTATGCAAGACAATTCAGTTTGGGAACTTATCCCATTACCTGAAGGAGTGAAACCCATTGGTTGCAAATGGATTTTTAAAACCAAGCGGGATTCCAATGGTAATGTGGAGAGATATAAGGCACGTCTTGTAGCTAAGGGTTATACTCAAAAGGAAGGGATTGATTATAAAGAGACTTTCTCTCCGGTTTCATCGAAGGACTCTTTAAGAATAATCATGGCTCTTGTTGCTCACTTTAATTTGGAGCTTCATCAAATGGATGTAAAAACAGCTTTTCTCAATGGCGACATTGATGAGACTATCTATATGGTGCAGCCAGAAAACTTTGTGTTGGGAGACCCAAAGAATATGGTGTGCAAACTAAGAAAATCCATTTATGGGCTAAAACAAGCTTCTCGTCAATGGTACCATAAATTTCATCAAGTAATTCTCTCATTTGGTTTTAAGATGAATACAGTTGATGATTGTGTGTATCATAAGTTCAGTGGGAGCAGACATATTTTCCTGGTCTTGTATGTTGATGACATACTGCTTGCCACTAACGATATAGGCATGTTGCACGAAACTAAGAATTTCTATCAAAGCATTTTGAGATGAAAGATCTTGGTGACGCCTCTTTTGTATTAGGAATTCAGATACACCGAGACAGATCTCGAGGTATTCTTGGATTGTCACAAAAGAGCTATATCGATAAGGTTCTCAAAAGGTTTGGGTTACAGGATTGCAAACCAGGGGACACCCCAGTTGCTAAGGGAGACAAGTTTAGTCTCAAACAGTGCCCTAAGGGAAGTTTGGAAATTCAAGAAATGCAAAAGATCCCTTATGCTTCAGCTGTAGGGAGTCTTATGTATGCCCAAGTATGTACGCGTTTAGACATAGCATTCATAGTAGGGATTTTAGGCAGATATTTAAGCAATCCAGGTCTTGACCATTGGAAAGCAGCCAAGAGGGTCATGAGATATTTGAAGAGAACAAGAAACTACATGCTCACATATAGGAGGTCAGACCAGTTAGAGATCACTGGGTACTCTGACTCGGATTTTGCAGGATGCCAAGACATCTTAAGATCAACTTCAGGCTATGTCTTTCTGTTAGCTGGTGGAGCAGTTTCTTGGCGTAGTGCCAAGCAAGGTCTTACTGCTTCATCAACCATGGCAGCAGAATTCGTAGCAATTCATGAGGCATCTGACCAGGGCATTTGGCTGAGAAATTTTGTCACGGGGCTGCAAATAGTTGAAGGGATTGAAAGACCACTCAAGTTGTATTGTGACAATAGATCAGCAGTCCTGTATTCTAACAATAATAGGAGTTCAACCAAGTCAAAGCACATTAAAATTAAGTTCCTAGTTATTAAAGAGAAGGTACAAAGTGGACAGATATCCATAGAACACTTAAGAACAAACTCCATGATTGCGGATCCACTCACTAAAGGTCTACCACCAAGGTCTTTCATGAGCATAATGCTCACATGGGTGTGCTACAGTTTGAGGAATCTTGATTTTAGTGGGAGTTTCGTCCATTATGTAATTCATGTTCTATGTTCAATTGTAAAGTACAAATACATTGTATTTGGACTTTCTGATCAGAAATAAAGTTTAAAGTATTCAGTTTTTTGGTTACTTTGTACATTTAAGTTATGGTATGATCTCATTCGATAAAGTAGGACCAGTTGAAAATTGACATGCATTGACCAACTTCATGTAATTTTCATGCTACACTTTTCATAATGGGTCTATGTCATTTAGTTGTGTCAGTACGGGTGATTTGATGGGTTTAGTCATGCTTATTATGACGAAAGCCTCTTTGGTTCCATGTGCTGATATGATTAATGGACGGGACAATTTGGATTATACTCAAGGTAATTATAATGACATTTTTGACGTCATAAAGTCTAACACACTCCTAAGGTACATGTGTGACCAGTGGGAGATTGTAAGATTTATGGGTCACATATGTAATTAGTGTAGATACCAGGCAGTTTCTAATTTAATGAGGGGCTGAATTGGAAATACTGCAATTTGGGATATAACTAATAATAGTTATATATAGGGGTAATGGTCCCCAAGGCAAACACAACAAGACTATTCAGTTTCAAAATCCTAAAGGAGAAAACTCTCTGGTTCTCTCTATCCCCATCAAGAGAGCAAGGTCTTCAGGGTGTTTTGCTGAGGAAGATCACTCAACCCATTAGCTCTATCATCATCATTCTAGGATTTCATCAATGGCAATTCCCACAGGTACGCTTCCGCCTTTGGTCATTCATCATGTAATTGACATGGATTATTAACAAGTAGTACTTAGCTTAATCTCAAGCACAAATATATACGGTATAGTGTAATTTAAATGGAAATGGTTGATAATAAATTTGATTTAGAGCACATTGTTCATATTTCTTTTATGGAAGAAGATTTTCAACATTCACATACTTAGTTTGAAAAATGGAACTCAATGACACTTTTCATCAAAGAGATTTTTTAGTTTGTTCATAAATCAATTGGAGAAAGATCAAACAGACATTCTGGTCAATCTTTTTGTTTAAAATATTTTCAACAGATTTACAAATAACCACTTCATCTTTGAAAACTGTAAACAAGCAACCTGTGACAAATTGATCTTGGAGCTAGAAGCCGTGCAGGTTGAAGGTGGGAATCATTTTCAAACTTAAAATGTAAACAGAATAAAGGTAACCAACCATGAATATGTTTTTTTTACCTCGTTTTCCAACAGATTTACAAATAACCACTTTCAACACATGCTCAAGTCTTATGCACAATCTTCTCCTTTTCTTCAATCTACAGAGATAATAGTGTTCAATGCAATTGAATTTCTGCATTAAAACAAAAGCAACATAACTACTGTTGACACTTAGCAATCAAATCTGATATGATTGTGTTTTTTCAGTTAATTTGCTATTTAAGGTTTTTTGTATTTTGGGAGGTTAAAGTGTAAACCAACTTAGTTGAGAAGGGGTGGTTATAACTAACTAGATTAGTTATGTGTACTTAGCTTGTAATGTCAAATGTATAAATACCATTCGTAATCAATAAAGAGCCACGTAATCATCAAGTTCAATTTTATTCATTTTTCCTCATTATCATAAAATGTGTGTGCAAATCAAGTGTAAGTGTTCATTTCAATCTCTAAGTTCTAACATGGGAAATAATCAAATCACTCTCATTTATTTTTTCTTTATTATCTGCATTCATTAGATAACTAGCAGTAATCTGACAACATTGTATGTATAAGTCTGTATTGTTTCAGTTTCAATTTACAATTAGAAAATTGTCCTCCATCTCTTGTTTTTAACCAAGCCGCCCCCTAAAACACATGGTATTAGAGCTTCGGCTTTGATCCAGTGGCAGTTCACCATGTCCTTAAAAGAAACTGGAGAGAATGATTCCCCCATGACAACAATACCAGAAGAAAAAAAAATGGTGACCCTAAAATCGTGTCAACCCCTACCACAAATGACCTCCTTTCCATAAATTTGCTTTACAACTTCTAATCCAAAAGTTGAACAGCAAACACTATGTTGAATGGCCCTAGACTGTGAAGTTAGCTCTTGATGGGAAAGGAAAGTTAGGCTACTTGGCTGGAGACACCCATCAACCAGAGTAGACTAATCCAACCTACCAAAAATGGAAGTCAGAGAACTCCCTAATCATTGGGTGGATGATCCACTCAATGGAATCACCCATTTGAAAGCCCTACCTATTCATTTCCACAACAAAAGAGGTGAGGGAAGTTGTAAGCGATTTTTATTCTAACTTGGAGAAATCCTCACAAGTTTATGAACTTACGACTCGTTTGTGGCAGTCCAAACAAGGAGATAAGGATGTCACAACATTCCTTAATCTCATGGTTGTTCTCTGGTAGGAGCTTGACCAATGCTTTGAGGATGATTGGGAGAACTCCCAAGACGCAAACAAATTTAAGAAAATAGAAGAAAATGATAGGGTCTATAAGTTTATATTAGGACTCAATCAAGAACTTGATGAAGTTTGTGGTCGAATTCTAAGCATAAAATCTTTGTCTTCATTGAGGGAAGTATTTTCTAAAGTAAGGAGAGAGGAACCCAAAAGGAAAGTTATGCTGCAAAACTCTGATAGTACAACAGTGCAAGAAATTGAGAGTTATGATATGGCTGCAAAGGGACACGAACCAAATTGAGAAAGAAAAAAAAAGACCTTGGTTTGGTCCTTGTAGACGACCATGGCACACTTAGGAAACTTGCTAAAAACTTAATGGAAACCCACCCAATGGGAAAAAGAAGCCAAATGGAGAGGGTAAGGCCTCCCAGGCTGCAAATGAAGAAAATGTTGAGAATAAAGTTAACTTTGAGGCATCTCCTCTCTCCAAGAAACAACTAGAGCACCTATATAAGCTTTTTACCTCTATATCAGTTACTTCTTCATCCTCTCTTGCTCAAAAAAGTATCTTTTTCTCTCCTGCTCTTTTGAATTCCAAACCTAATTCTAAAACTCCATGGATCATCAATTCTGGAGCCACTGATCATATGACAAATTGCTCAAAATTATTTTCCACTTATAGCACTTGTGCATGTCATAAAAAGGTTAAGATAATTTGTAAAACTACATGTTTTTGATGAAGACAAAGATCAACAATTATGGTCAATGCAACAAGATCAAAAAGAAGATCAAATATCTTCATTAATAAGCTTCAAATCCAAACATTAAATGTTAAAATGTAAAGGTATATGATACAAACCAATATTTCAATTACATGAGAACAAGTCATATTTACATATGCATTTAAAGTAATTTCAAAAGTCAAAACAACATTAACAAAGTCTTAAAAATCATATTTTTGACAAAATACATAAGTGTATTCGAATACAGCATCTTGTATTCGAATACAAAGCAAGTCAAAAGCAAAAGTCTCAAAGTTGTATTCGACTACGACTATGTGTAGTTGAATACACTACAAGTCAGTGGCCAAAATCCTTATATATGTATTCGACTACAACCATCTGTAGTCGAATACAAAGTAAGTCACATGTGTATTCGAATACAAGGTGTAATTTTTGAACGTTACAAAGAGGTGTATTCGAATACACACATCCTGTATTCGAATACAACTGAAAGCAATACAATTTTTCAGATGTGGAATGGCTCCAAATCATATTGTATCACTTGTAAAAGAAAGGAATACTTTCTTAAAAATAGCTTAATCTAAGATAGTGGTGTGCTATCTTAGAAGTGTTGTTAGAAGTTTGTAGCAAGAATCCCAAGACGGGAGTTGTACATTTTCTGACAATTAGTGGATCAATCTCTTGTGGTGTGCAACAGGACTGGACGTACCCTTGGTTATAAGGGGAACCAGGATAAATCTATTGTGTTCATCTATTTACTGCACCTTACTATTAGTAGACATTATATTAACTCAGAAAATTCAACTATCATATAACTAAAAACAAGAAAATTTACTAACACCTAATTCACCCCCCTCTTAGGCGTACTTCTGTACTTGCATAATTAATGGTACTTTTTCCACCATAGCTGGAGTTGGTTCTATCCCTATATCTAAAACTCTAACCCTTCACAATGTCCTTCATGTTCCAAATTTGTCATGTAACTGACTGTCCATAAGTAAATTAACACAAGATCTTAATTGTTTGATTATTTATAACCCATTTAATTGTCAATTTCAAGAGTTGAGATCAGGGAGGATGATTGGCAGTGCTTACGAGGTTAATGGTCTCTATCTCTTTAATGATGAGGCTGATCTTTCAATAATTTTTAAGCATTAGTCCATAGTAAACCACTTATATAGATATCATCGACAAAATTTATCTAATTTAACATATATAACAGACAATAAAATTATGCAAAAGTGTTTCACTAATCCATACACGTTTGAATTCGTTGGCATGAACGTAGGTAGGTCCTCCTTGAATAAATTATAGAAATAAATTTCATAAGATAAGGAGAGAGTACTCATAAAATAAAATATAACTAGTGGAGTAACGGTCACCTTAGTCGGTAATCTTGATTCTTGATAATTGATAATTGATAATTGATAAAGATGTAATAATGGGTAGACTTTGAATTCCTAACTAATAATATAATCGTATATGTACGAATGATGTGGCGGTGTTACGATGTTAAGATAAATAATACAGAATTAAAGATATTTAGATATTTAATATAAAACAAAATAAAGTATAAGTGAAATTGTTAAAAATTTAGTTTTTTTCCATTCCACTTTTCAGTAAAACATTTGTATGTAAAAAATTATATTAATAAATATATATGCTATTGTTAAATATACTTTATTGAAACAATGAAAAAAATCATAAAGGATAAATACTTTTATCAATAAAGTTGTCGATGTCAACTAAATACCATCAATATTACGTGCGTGTATAAAAAAGTCATTAGATGATTTTGTAGTTTGAGAAGTTGGATAAACACAAATTCAATTCTCCCTTCTAATAAAATTAACTTTTAATTTTTGATATTGATTATTTACAAATATATTAATTAACAAACAAAAATTATTAATTTAATCCCTACAAATATGAGTTATTTAGAATTCAATCCTAATTTATTTTTGTTTACAACCTGCAGAATAAAAATACTTTTAATTTAGTTCTTAAAGTAACATTTTAAGTTAAAAATTTGCCGATGTAGTATAACATTGCTAACATGGCATAGTTGGAGTCATTTAATTGGAAAACAAATATTTCAAATAAAAATTAAAATCGACATAAGAACAAATTGAATAAGGAATTAAGGTTTTCTAGTTTGGAAAAGTGAAAATGCAAAAAACAAGCCGAACGCATGATGGAAGAAAACGTGACACAAAAACAGAGAATATCAAACAAGAAGGAGAAGACGAACACAAACACAAACACGTATATAAATTTATTATAGAGAAACATCAATCATCATTTCTTATAAACCAGAGAAATTGCAATTCACGTTTCTTCACTTCTCACTTTTGAAACCTTAAAAATCGAAGAAACCCTCCAATTTTTTCACTTTCTATTTCAATTTTTATTTAATTAATTGTTTTATATTAAATGTCTAATAATTCTAGTTAATCACAATCAATGTATCAACACCATTCCTATACTTTCAATTGTGACACATCAACAAATATATGTCATATCATTCATTTTTAACTTCAATTTTTACATAAAAGTCTAAATAAACATTTTCATTTTTTAGGTGTTGATAGCGTTTCAGCAAGTGTACTGAATCATTGCAAGTAATAATAAAACGGTAGTACCGAGTGTCACACTCAAAGATTGCGTTTTACTATTGAATTATATTTAGTTACTAAAATTGAACAAAAGGTTCCCAAATTGATTGAAATAATATTTAAAATTGACAGCAGTAGTAAAATTGATCTTTTATAAATTGAGACAAATGTCAGGGGTGAGTTTCACTTCGAATCCAACCTTGGTGTCTAATTTAATCCTAGTTATTGAATTCCTTTATTGAATTATTACCGAATTCTCTTTATTATTCTTGCCCTAATGTCTTAGTGACAGAACCTTTAATTCCAAAGTAACCCCTAATTCCTTAGTAGATTTAAGATTAGAACTAAGCATTACCGTATAGAAATTCTCTTGTAAATTATTGTTTTGCAACTAATTTAATTGGTTTCATGACCGGCACCTATGTCTAGACTACAAATTCATGAATTTCTCATCTCAAGCATTCGTAAAGTCCACTTCCGTTTCAAAATACAAATCGTAGAACATTTTAAATGTTGATCAAGCAATAAAAAGCATTAAGCACAAAGATGAGAAAAATAATTCAATAAACTCATTCATATAACTAGAAATCAAATCATAAAAATAAGGGTTTCATCTTGTTACACTCATCCCTAACAAATAGGGTTTAGTTACTCATGATAGAAATAAAAGAGATAAAGATTAGAGAAGAATTACAAGAAGGATTCATGAATGATTCTTGATAAAACTGCTCCAATGATGTTAGAAACGGCTGTCTTTGAGTTTCTATGCTAGGGCACAAGTCTCCACACTTCCCAATAGTGAAAAAGATCCCTAAAACAGTAAAAATATGCGTTTATATGGTTGCTGGTGCGGGTCGCGCGCCCAGGAGCGGAAAAACGCGCTCCAGCGCGTTTGGGCAGTAGCAGATGCTGGAAAAAGCGCTTGGCTTGCGCTTGAGCGCGCTCGGGCGTGTATCGACAGTGGCGAGTGCTGGGAAAAAGCGCTTGGCTTGCGCTTGGGCGCGCTCCAGCGCTCAACATCTGTTGTCCGGCGTATATTGCATTTTTCTCCTCTTTCGAGTCTGCATTTGGTTCTGGTGTCTTCATGAAAGTTGTAGCTATGGATATTAGCTTTCATTTGCACTTGGTTGGACTCCAATTCAACATCTACAACTCCAGATATGGCTGAAATATTCTACATATGTCATGTTGATTTCTCACCAAAATTCAGCACTACACTAAAACAAAACGCAATGTAAAATTACGACAAATTCCTACTTAATCAACGAAATAAAAACACAAAATATTTTATCAACTCAAAGAACCAAAATCAATAAAATATATCAAATAAATCCTTAATTTAACTAATGATTGAGGATAAATAAGACTAAAATAGTGGGAAAATATGCATATGATGAAGAGTCATCACAACCTCAAACTTAATCTATTGCTTGTCCCCAAGCAACAATTAATTTCATATTTGGTCATGTTAAATGCACACTTAAATTCAATTTCTCAAATTAAATTAAACTCAATTTTCAAAGTTCTTGCTACTGCATAACATTCATCATGCTCTATGGTTGTTTTCAAAAAAACAAAAAGACAACAAGATTTGTACACATCGGCATTCATTCATCAAATTCAACTCTCTCTTCACACAATCTCACCAAAATTTCTCTCAAGTGTTTAGAAAGGGTTATGAATTTATCGCTCAAATCCTAGAACATGCATCACGCTACCATAGGCTTGAAAAAATTCTAGTTAGCAATCACAATGCAGTAAACACATACATTTTTGGAGGACTTTCGGGTTGTAATGCGGCTTAGGTAAGGGTAGGACATTTTAGGATAGTAGGCTTTACCACTAGGAGTTAGGCATACATTTCCACCTTATTCTACCATTTTTTTCTTCACTTTTTCATTATGGAGATTCTCAAACATTGACAAAAGAACCAAGAAGATATTATTTACCAAAGTTCACAAATGGAGATTTTTTTTTCTTCTTTCTTCTTTCATTTTCTTTTTCTTTTTATTTTTTTTTATTTTCTTTTTGTGAGAATCACCACCCCAAACTTAAAAAGTTGCTATCCCATGAGCAACCCCAAACTTACAATTTTATCAAGACGAGAATTTTTTTTTCTACCTAACTCCAAGTAAGGTGATTTAATTAAAGTCAGGTGTTTTGCTTGTAATGTGGCTAGTAACCGAAATAAAAGGGCAATGCTCAAAGGGGCTAGCAAAGGGTAAAATTTTCATCGGGTAGTTAGAAAGGCTCAAACGACCAATAAAATTGCCTCAATGTATGCATAAATTACATGTGATGCAAGTCAGAATTAGTGCAAGTTCTAGAGGGATAACACATGTCTGGATAATCACACAACAAAGAATTTAAGTGTTTAGGCTCAAAAGCTCACAGCTAGGATAATAAGAGAGAGTATGAACAATCAAAATAAACCCAACATGCTTCTGAAAATTTAAATTGTATTTTTGGAAAATTGATGGCATATTAGCTTTCTACAACCATTTAGTAATCAAGAATGCATGCATTAGGAAGACTTGTCAATTTGAGCAATAACATAATCTAATAAATGAAATTTAACTTGCGAAATCACAAACAGAAATTTTAAGATTAAGTGCATGTCAGTACGACTGTTTCATCATAGTACACATTTAGTGAAAGGAAAAAAAAATATGAGGAGAAGAAAGTCAACATATACTGACATTAAACAAAGAAAACGAGAAAACAGAAAGCAACGGGACAACCAACAAAAAGAAAAAAGAAAGAAAACTTCTCTCAGTTTAGTAGTTCAATGATTCTCGTTTAGATCATCTGCTCTTGTTCTGCTATGGTCGCCAGTATACTGGTGAGGTGCAAATAGATCAGCCTCCTAGTGTCTGGAAAAAGTGCTTCAGGCGCGCTTGGGCGCGCGTTCTGTCATTTGGAGCTGTACAATCGCTTCTTAACGCATCTTTTTGATTCCTTACTCATACCAAACATCAAAGCTAAGAGAACTAGAAATTAGAGACTAAAATTGGAACTAAATGGAGTAAAATATATCTAAAATGCAATAAATAAATACGGTGCAAAGGATATAAAATTGGGTTGCCTCCCAATAAGCGTTCGTTTAGTGTCTTGAGCTTGACGTCTCAACTACTGTCAAGGTGGCATATATGACAGGAAGAACACGTCATCCTTCTTTTTCTTTTTGTTTGGTAGAAATTCCATGAACTTAAGAAATAAAAGATGTTGTTTCCATGTCCTTTTCAATTGGACATTGATGAACAAGGCATAGATTGAATCTCGAACTTTATCAATCTCTTCTTTTTTCTTTTCCTCGTTCGTCTTTTCCTCTTGCTTATCTTCTTCTACCACAACAATGAAATTATCTTCAATCTTCAACTTCTCCTCCATCTTCTCAAGCTTAACCACTTGCTCAAATAACCTCTCACATTGACTTTCAAATCTTTCAATTGAAACCATGTTATTCTTCATGAATTCAACTAAAACGTTCGTAATGAGAAAGTCTTTGTCATCTGATTCTTTGGATAGAATTTTAGGAGGTAGAATTTGTTCGCAATAGATCTTTTTAATATAACACTCGTCGTTTTCTGTAACTTTGAGAAAAAAATCTTCATATTCTACTAGTTCGGCAAGGTCATCAGCACAATTTCCATTCTTATGTGCTTCTCCGCAAAAGTCACACCTAAGAGGCTGCATCAGAGGGATATGAGGGTGATGTTTTAAAAATGTATAGGTCATGATTTGCCCCTCAATCATGCGACATATACCCGAAATAAGACAAGTATCACACTCTTCATATAATTGCAGTAGAATATCATCAGTATAATCTTCCATGCTCTACAACGAATAGTTATCTCAAACAAAAAAGAGACAAACCACTAGACATGACATTAGCAAGTTCAACAAATAAAAAAATAAACATAAAATAAAATAAAAAATTTATTGCAGAGCAAAAAATTTCAATTTTAGTAACTAAATATAATTCAATAGTGAATTGGCAATCCCCGGCAACGGCGCCAAAAACTTGATAGCATTTAAGCAAGTGTATTGAATCGTTGCAAGTAATAATAAAACGGTAGTACCGAGTGTCGAACTCAAGGATTGCGTTTTACTATTGAATTATATTTAGTTACTAAAATTGAACAAAAGGTTCCCAAGTTGATTGAAATAATATTTAAAATTGACAGCAGTAGTAAAATTGATCTTTTATAAATTGAGACAAATGTCAGGGATGAGTTTCACTTCGAATCCAACCTTGGTGTCTAATTTGATCCTAGTTATTGAATTCCTTTATTGAATTATTACCAAATTCTCTTTATTATTCTTGCCCTAATGTCTTAGTGACAGAACCTTTAATTCCAAAGTAACCCCTAATTCCTTAGTAGATTTAAGATTAGAACTAAGCATTACCGTATAGAAATTCTCTTGTAAATTATTGCTTTGCAACTAATTTAATTGGTTTCATGACCGGCACCTATATCTAGACTACAAATTCATGAATTTCTCATCTCAAGCATTCGTAAAGTCCACTTCCGTTTCAAAATACAAATCGTAGAACATTTTAATATTGATCAAGCAATAAAAAGCATTAAGCACAGAGATGAGAAAAATAATTCAATAAGCTCATTCATATAACTAGAAATCAAATCATAAAAATAAGGGTTTCATCTTGTTACACTCATCCCTAACAAATAGGGTTTAGTTACTCATGACAGAAATAAAAGAGATAAAGATTAGAGAAGAATTACAAGAAGGATTCATGAATGATTCTTGATAAAACTGCTACAATGATGTTAGAAACGGCCGTCTTTGAGTTTCTATGCTAGGGCACAAGTCTCCCCACTTCCCAATAGTGAAAAAGATCCCTAAAACAGTAAAAATATACGTTTATATGGTTGCTGGTGCGGGTCGCGCGCCCAGGAGCGGAAAAACGCGCTCCAACGCGTTTAGGCAGTAGCAGATGCTGGAAAAAGCGCTTGGCTTGCGCTTGGGCGCGTATCGACAGTGGCGAATGTTGGGAAAAAGCGTTTGGCTTGCGCTTGGGCGCGCTCCAGCGCTCAGCATCTGCTGTCCGGCGTATATTGCATTTGGTTCTGGTGTCTTCATGAAAGTTGTAGCTATGGATCTTAGCTTTCATTTGCACTTGGTTTGACTCCAATTGAACATCTACAACTCCAGATATGGCTGAAATACTCTACATATGTCACGTTGATTTCTCACCAAAATTCAGCACTGCACTAAAACAAAACGCAATGTAAAATTACGACAAATTCCTACTTAATCAACGAAATAAAAACACAAAATATTTTATCAACTCAAAGAACAAAAATCAATAAAATATATCAAATAAATCTTTAATTTAACTAATGATTGAGGATAAATAAGACTAAAATAGTGGAAAAATATGCATATGATGAAGAGTCATCAGGTGTATAAGACAAACAAAATTTATGGACACTAAATTCAAATTAACTCATAATTGTAAGTACCAAATCAATAAGAGTTTAATTACTATGTACCGACAATTGTAAGTACCAAAATTTGATTATTGGTTTGATCCCTATAAATATCAGTAATTTTGAATTCAATCCCTAGTTTCTTTTTGTTTTACAACTAGCAAAATAAAAATATTTTTAATTTAGTTCTTAAAGTAAAATTTTAAGTTTAAAATTGATGATGCAGCATAACATGGCATAATTGGAGTCATTTTTACAATTATTCCAAAATATTAAACATGTAACTGAATTGAAAAACAAATATTTCAATTAAAATTTAAATAGAAATAAGAACAAATTGAATAAGAAAATAGGGTATTCTAATTTGGAAAAGTGAAAATGCAAAAAGCAAACCGAATGCATTATGGAAGAAAACGTGACGCGAAGACGAAGAATATCAAAGACGAACGCGAACACAAACACAAATTTACTACAAAGAAACTGCAATCCACATTTATCATAAATCAGAGAAATTGTAATTCACGTTTCTGCACTTCTCGCTTTTGAAACCTTAAAAATCGAAAAAAAACCTTCTAATTCTATCACTTTCTAGTTCAATTTTTATTCAATTAATTGTTTTATATTAAATGTTTAACCCATTCTAATTAATCACAAATAATACTTTCAATTGTGTCACATTCAGCAAATATATGTCACATCATTATTTTTAATATCAATTTTTCTTAGAGTTCAAATTCCTTAAGCTCTAATTCAACTGACAAATGTCGATATTGTTAAAGTGAACATTTTATCCCGAATTCGAATCTGAACAATTGTGAGTTAATTATGATACAATTTGCCATATCTTTTAAGACAAAAAATTTTTTCTTCATTTTTTAGGTATATAAGACAAACAAAATTTACAGGCACTAAATTCAAACTAACTCATAATTGTAATAACCAAATCAATAATTAATATCCCATTTGAAACAACTTATTTTGATAAAAAGTAATATTTTTTTAAAAAATATTAATCACTTTTGAAAATTTTCATCTATTTACTATAATTGTTTGATAAAAACATCTAACAATCAATTAATTAGAAAGCTAATTTTAGTAATTTATAAATAATTAAAAAATCATTTTCATAAGTAATATTTTTTTTTTAAAAATGAAAACAACTTTTGCTTTTCTTAAAATCTCTAAAAATGATTTTTAAATAATAAAATCACTTTTGCTTTTATAAATATAACAAAGATACTGGTATTCTTGGTTGGGGCAGGCGCTACAGGAAAATAAAATAAAAAACTAGCAACAGTTGTGAAATTGTTATTGAAACTCGTAACATTGGCAAGAAATGGAAGCATCAAAAGGAAAGTCTCATCCTCCAAACAAAAATGAAAGAAAATCGAAATCGTGTAAGGGATGGTTATACTATTCTTCAATTCGCAATTCAAATTCCAAAAATAACCCTACTTGCTTTGGCATCTCCCAAACCCTTCACCAATGTCTGTCTCTTTCTCTCTATGCTTCTTTCTTTTCTTTTTATTTCTTTTATTTTCAATGTGAATTTTTTGTTTATTGCCAAAAAATCATTACTTTCATGTGGAAATCTTTCCAAGAATATTAATAAATTGAAATTGAAGGTTTACTGTGTTTGATTCTTTTTTTTTTCTTTTTTAATTTTATGTTACTGTTTTTTTGTTCAACGAGGTAACATCAGAAAGTGCATAGAGGTTATATTAGCAATTGCGGTTAAATCTATGCCTACAATTACAAACTATGCTCCCAATCTTTTATCACAAATGCACAATCTTATTCTAGGTCTCTCTATTAATGTTAATTAACTATCTATATCCATTTTGTGTTCTAGATGAGGAAAGAGGTTGAAGAAGTTAATTGTATTATGGATGCTTTTAATGAGTTAGCCGATAACAACCCACTGATAATTAATTATTCCAATGTGATCTATGTCTACAATTACAAACTTTTGACACTACAAGTTATTTAAATGATGTACAGGCATTTGTTGAATATAGCTTGTATTAAGGGAGACTACTCCCAACGATTTACATCAATGATATCAACTTTATGATTAATTAGTTTTTGGTTGAAGTCATATTTATCTCATTTATTAGTGGATATAAGGTTACTTGGTGGACAAGTTGATAATATAAAACAAAAAAATACTTATAAATAATGTGACAAAATCAAATTGACTGGAATATTCATGTCTCTAGATCTACAACATTAACGACCTAATCATTGGTTGAATTAGTAATTGATCAAAGTTGATATGACAATCTGAACGAAACAAATTGTTGTTTTTGAAATTCAAAAACCTTTGAAAACAATTTATGCCACCGAGAGTATTACTGGGTTGAGTCACGGACTAGGTCGCTTTCTTTAAGACGTTTCGAGGCACTGCCCAAAATTGTGCAAGGCAGACTATCAACCACGAAGTCTTCAGGATAAAACAGCTCAGATACTATGTATCGGAGTTCTACTGCACTGTAGAAAACTGTTCTAGAATTACACCCTCAATATGGCAGTCTTACGACTGACACTCGTAATATGGCAGTCTTACGACTGACACTCGTAATATGGCACTATGACCACTCGAAAAGGAAGAAAGAGATGAAGCAGTAAGAAGGGGGAGAAGATAGAAAAGCCTCAGATGCGAAGTGCTTTTGGTGTGATTTTCCAACTGGGGAGAACCCTCTATTTATAGAGGAAAATCGCAACTGGATTTGAGAGATTCATGGATCACAAGAACGTGCGCTCCAAGTAGTGCTCTCAGAAACGTGCGCTCCAAGACCCCAAATCGTGCGCCCCAAACTTAGGAAAATTGACTCTGACTTTTGACCGGACAACAAGGAAACGTGAGACCAAATATTAGGGTTTTGACCGGGCAAAACATACGCACGAATTCAGGGATGAAGACTGGATCAAATATGAATAGGTGGAGGGCAAAATAATAATACACCACAAAGCCAAAGCTAGAGCCAGAGCAGAGCCAAGCCAGGCCAGGCCGGACGAACGGACGGCGACGGCGCGCGTGGGTGCCCATCCCAAGTTCATTACCTCAACCTTATATACCCTACTAGTGTGTGGTATCCCTCCAATGTGGGAGTTCTCAATTTTTTCAACTCACAACAACACTAGCTCTCATAAATGCCATCATTATTTCCAATGAATTTTTCATTAAAGGCATCATCATTTCCAACAATCCCCCACTTGAATTTAAAAAATAGGTTTTTGAATAGTGTCAGACGCTTCTATAAGATTGTGCATAAACAAAGGTGTCTTTCGACTTGAACCTTTGTATAGCGAGTAAGATTCAGATTCAACAAGAGTGACTCGTAGTCTTGAACTCTATCTCTGACATCAAACCCACACACAACCTTTTCATTAGGTGTATTCTTAAAAGTCCGTGCATTTAGGGCCATGCACGTGTATCCCAGTCTAGTGAACGCTCTAGGAATTCTGCCTCGAAATTCCATAGGAAGCGGCCCCCACTTCCGCATTCACGTAAATGAGTCTATCAAGAGTACTCTTGTAGCTAAGTACCCCACTCCACATAGAGTATAGATCTCATTAAGAGTTTCTATTATCTCATCCTTTTATCGCTTCAGGAATCATGCTTCTCATATAAAACATAGCATGTTCATCTCATATCACTATGACTTGTTATTACCCATTGAACCTAATTCTTGGGATCTCCAGTCTTTTAGGTCGGGTTACCATCATAAGTGACTCATTGATCTGTAGGCAATAGTCCCATCCTTTTGGATGTATTTTGGACTTTCTCTCTAGTTAATCCTTTCGTCAAAGGATCAACTAAATTTTCATCAGTGCGTACATGATCCACAATAACAGCTCCTTTAGAAAGTAATTCTCTAACTATGATGTGCTTACGACGTATTTGTCGTCTCTTACCGTTATAATAACGATTCTCAATTTTTGCAATAGCGGCAGTACTATCGCAGTGGATCAACACAGCTGGTAACGGCTTATCCCATAAAGGGACTTCTGCTAGCAAGCATCTCAACCAGCTTGCTTCTTCATTAGCATTAGCTAGTGCTATCATTTCAGACTCCATAATGGATTGAGCCAATATCGTCTCTTTCTTCGATTTCCATGATACAGCACCACCGGCTATGCTGAAAACATAGCCACTGGTTGCCTTGGAGTCATCTGATAAGGTGTTCCAATCAGCATCACTGTATCCTTCAAGGACGGCAGGAAATCTTTGATAATGTAATCTGAGACTCATGGTCCTTTTAAGGTATCTCATGACTCTTTCGACAGCGTGCCAATGCTCCATACTAGGTCTACTAGTAAACCTGCATGTAACACCCCATTTTTCTAAGCGAGGGTGTATTTTTTTTTTTTAAAGAAATTAAAATAAAACAGAGAGATAAATGAGGTAATGCCTTTGGATAAATAATTGAGTCATTATAATTTACAAGCAGCGGAAAAGTTTCTCAAAATATGAATCCAAAGTATTTACACAACAACAAATGATACATGGAACCCATTCAAATAAGATGTCATACTGGCAATATTAGTAAAGGTACAGTTTTCCAGTTCAAAATAACGTAATCCAAAAGAAAGACATTTGTTCCCTCTATGTCATCCTAATCTGATCATTCTACCAAAAAACTATAGCTATACACCCTGAGTGATCTCCACGCGCCCCGTGAGATCCTCCTAACATAGCTCCAGTCAAGCATTCCCATCTACAATCCCGTCCGTAGGGTACGAACCGGTATGATCGTCCTGGCTCTCATCTGAGGGCAAAGCCCAGATTTCCACAATAGTTGAAAAGGGTCACCAACCGAAATTAACAATTAACACATATTTCAACTTAGCATGCACCTTAAAAGGGTTTTCCATATGCTAAAAGTTCATATAACACATGCCAAATAACAATGAAAACAAAATAAAGTTCTCAATCCATCAAGTAATATATAACTAACCAAGACATTGATAAATCAATGAGCAATCTGTTATCTAACTCAAAATAAGAATTTCTACTAAGCCAATCGATTTCCAAATCGATTTCCTGAAGGTTTTTAGTGAAATTTGAATTCTGGGTTTAACTCAATCGATTGGGCAATCGATTGACAGGATAGCTGAGCCCCTGACTTAATGCCAATCGATTTCCAAATCGATTTTGTCAGTTTTGCTGAATTCCTGTATGGCCAAATCGATTGGGAAATCGATTTTATAAATAGTTGAGCCCCTGTAACTTCCCAAATCGATTGGGAAGTCGATTTTATAAATAGTTAAGCCCCTGTAACTTCCCAAATCGATTGGGAAATCAATTTCCCTGCTTATCCTTCCAAAAATACATAAACTAACTCAATATCATTCATACACAATTCCACATCTTAACACTTAGCAATTTCAACACAATCACTACAACATCATGAGCTTCGAAATAGTTTTGCAATCAAACATGCTATCACACAATTCCAAAACAAAACCCTCCGCGAGAGGCGTAAATCCTAAACGTACAGTTTCTCACGAACGAATACGAGTGCAGTCTCTCATGGACAAACACAATTTACCAGGGTGTAGTCTTTCACGGACAAACACCTGTGCAGTCTCTCACGGACAAACACAATTTACCAGGGTGTAGTCTCTCACGGACAAACACCTGTGCAGTCTCTCACGGACAAACACATGTGCAGTCTCTCACGGACAAACACCTGTGCAGTCTCTCACGGACAAACACAATTTACCAGGGTGTAGTCTCTCACGGAAAAACACATGTGCAGTCTCTCACGGACAAACACAATTTACTGGGGTGTAGTCTCTCACGGACAAACACCATTAAGTAAAGGCAGATATTAAAAGATTCCCCGTTTTTAATACCCATTTAACTCTTACAATTCGAACGAAAATCATTAAGTAAATGTAGATATTAGGAGATTCCCCATTCTTAATACTCATTTAACTCTAACGATTTCCACTACAAACATTAAGTAAACTGAGATATTAAAAGATTCCCCATTTTTAATACTCGTTTAACTCTAATGATTTTCACAACAAACATTAAGTAAACAAAGGTATTAAGAGATTCCCCATTCTTAATACTCATTTAACTTAAACGATTTACAAAACAAACATTAAGTAAACAAGACATTAAGAGATTCCCCATTCTTAATTCTCATTTAACTTAAACGATTTTCCAAAACAAACATTAAATAAACAAGACATTAAGAGATTCCCCATTCTTAATTCTCATTTAACTTAAACGATTTTCCAAAAACAAACATTAAGTAAATAAGACATTAAGAGATTCCCCATTCTTAATACTCATTTAACTTAAATGGTTTTCAAATTTCACACAAAACAAACTCAAACATATTATCAAATTCAATCCACGATTCACACCAAAACACATCAATTCATTTCACCACAAAATCCAACCATACACATATCAAATTTCATAAGCATTGATTATAAACACGTCAAATACGAAGAACACAATCATCACAACATACCCCTCAAACACATCAAATCTCATTTCCTCAAAATCATACGATAACATTAAGTAAACAAGACATTAAGAGATTTCACATTCTTAATACTCATTTAACTTAAACGATTTTCAAAACAAACATTAAGTAAACGTAGACATTAAGAGATTCCCCATTCTTAATACTCGTTTAACTCTAATGGTTTTCAAATTCCACACAAAACAAACTCAAACATATTATCAAATTCAATTCACGATCCACACCAAAAGACATCAATTCATTTCTCCACAAAAATCCAACCATACACATATCAAATTTCATCAGTATTAATTAAGAACACGTCAAATACGACGAACACAAATCAACACAATCCACCACTCAAACGCAACAAGTTTCATTTACTCAAAATCATACATAAATGAGTTTAAATTCATTTTCCACGAAACATTCATCAATATAACCAAAACCTAACTCTAAGATTTTACCCATAAAGCCTTGGATTCATTTTCCCCCAAATCAACACTTCAACCCTAACAAATTCCTTTCCACACAACCACAGATAAGTCCCTAAATGAAAACTAAAAGTTTGGAAGGAGCCCTTACCTTCACGTTAGCTCTAACGTGCGATTACGGTACCGCGAGTAAATCCGGTAAAATCTCCGCTCGCAACGCCGCTTCCAAAGTTGGTTCCCTAGCACCGTAGCGTGGTAGTGAGCAATTTTCCCTTCTATCTCTTCGCGAAACGAAGCTTAGATCTAGATGAAACGAGGAGGTTTGTGTTTGACGGTTTTGAAATCCCTAACTCCGTTTTTGAATCCGAGAAGGAGGAAGGAGTTAGGAACTTGATCTTTCTCACCCACTAGCCTTGGGTTTCAATTCTCGAACTTAAAGGAAGCAAAGAAAACGAAAAATGGAGGAAGGAGGGAGATGGGTTCACGCGACAGAGGAAGAAGATGAATTTAGATTTCTTTCTTTCCTTCCCTTTTCCTTTCTTTCTTTTCCTTCCTTTCTATTTCTTTTCTTTCTTCTTTTTCCTTTCCCTCCAAACATATATCCATTATATATATTAATTATAAATAACAAATATCTAGATATTTATTAAAATTACCATTTCACCCATAACGCATTAAATTCTTCGTAAAAGATTTACCGCAGTTAATTTAATTTATTCATCGACGAGTAATTCTAATCGGCATCAAAATATCTTTTTGATCATATAAACTCCAAAATATTAATAACTTTGGCTAAAAAGCCTCCGAGCCAATATCCAAAATACATAAAGTATACTTAAAAATTATGGGTCTTACACTGCACAACAATCCCACGACATAGGCAATGTCGAGTCTAGTACAGTCAGTGGCATACCTGAGGCTGCCAATGATGCTCGCATATTCAGTTTGTCTAACACCTTCACCAGAGTTCCTGAAAAGTTTCACATTTGGATCATATGGTGTGCAAACAGGTTTACAGTCAAAGTAATCATATTTCTTTAGGATCTTTTCAATATAGTGAGATTGATCCAAAGAAATTCCCTTTTCTGACCTAGTAATCTTGATTCTGAGGATTACACTCGCTTCTCCGAGGTCTTTCATATCAAAGTTGTTGCTCAACAGTGATTTGACATTATTTACAGCATGAATGTTTGAACCAAATATGAGTAATTCATCTACATAGAGACATAAGATAGTGCAAATGCCATTTTCATATTTGTAGTAAATACATTTGTCACTTTCATTCATTTTAAACTCATTCGACATAATCAAGTTATCAAATTTTTCATGCCATTGCTTAGGAGCTTGTTTAAGACCATACAGAGACTTATCTAACTTACAGACCTTGTCTTCTTGTCCATGAATTACAAAACCTTCAGGTTGTTCCATGTAGATTTCTTCTTCCAGGTTACCGTTTAAAAAGGCTGTTTTAACATTCATCTGGTGTATCACCAGGTTATGAATAGCCGCAAGTGATATAAGCACCCTAATGGATGTTAGTCTAGTGACTGGTGAGAAAGTGTCGAAGAAATCTATATTCTCTCTTTGTCTAAAACTTTTGGCTACAAGGCAAGCCTTGTATTTATCAACAGATCCATCGGGTTTCAGTTTCCTTTTCAAGATCCATTTACAACCTATTGGTTTGCAACCAGGAGGCAAGTCTACCAAATGTCAGGTCTTGTTAGATTCTAGAGAATCCATTTCATCGTTTATAGCTTCTTGCCATAGATCTGCATCTAAGGATGACAGAGCTTCTTTAATGTTCGCAGGATCCTCTTCTAAGTTATAGGCCATATATTCTGGTCCATAATCTTTAGCAACTCTTACTCTCTTACTCCTTCGAGTTTATGTTTCGTCTTGTTTGTTGCTTTCAGTGCTTGTTGTCACAGGAACTTGACTTGGTCCGCTGCCGCCACTATTTCTTGATTTGAAAGGGAATTTATTTTCATAGAAGTCAACATCATTTGATTCTATGATCACTTTCGAGTTTAGGTTATAAAACCTATACGTTTTGTTGTTTAATGCATACCCAATGAATGCACATTCATAGGATCTACTAGCAAGTTTAATTCGCTTGGGATCGGAGATTCTGACATAAGCCAGATAACCTCATGTTCGAAGGTAAGACAGGTTGGGCTGTCTATTCTTCATTATCTCATAAAGAGATGTTTTGCTTTTAGAATTAGGAACTCTATCCAAAACATAGCAAACAGTCAAAATAATTTCCCCCCACCAATGAGAGGCAGCACCAGAATTAAGCACAATAGCAACAACCAATTCAGTAAGAGTTCTATTTTTTCTTTCAGCTTTACCATTCATTTCAGGTGAATATAAACAAGCTGAAATCATACTCTGTTCCTCTATCACTACGAGCCAAGCCAAGCCAAGCCAAGCCGGGCCGGACCGAACCAGGCCAGGCCGGACGGACGGCGGCGGCGCGCGCGTGTTTGGTGGTCAATTTGCTTGTGTTCTCCCTCCTTCACAAAATTGGGGTGCCCCTTGGGGCCCATCCCAAGTTCATTACCTCCACCTTATATACCCTACTAGTGTGTGGTATCCCTCCAATGTGGGACTTCTCAATTTTTTCAATTCACAACAACACTAGCTCTCATAAATGCCATCATTATTTCCAATGAATTTTTCATTAAAGGCATCATCATTTCCAACACAAATACCACAACAAGATAAAAAATAAACTAACACAGTACCAAGACAAGAAAACAAATAATGTCGCACAAAGTTGTTGAAATCATGAGAAATATAGGGGAAAAAAATCTGGTCTACATGAAAACTACTTATTTAGATTAAAACAGTGGACAAAAGATGTGCATAGGTGATTTTGATTAAAAAAAATATCAAAAAACACCCTTTAATGAATGAATAAGAAAAAACTTATAAGGAGTGTAAAATTTATCTCACTAAAAGAAATCAAGGTTGGCCAAGTTCAAAGAGATTGTGTGTTTTTTTGGTCAACTCATGTTGTATATTGGCACACAATTGAGTAGTAAAATTTCCCGTGATTACAGAACCACCTTATTTCTCTTCATCTTTTTTAAGTTTTATTCTATAAATTGTATTAAAACAATTTAATATTGTTGAAATATAATGATATAAAATTATTGACATAAATAATTTAATAATTTTTTTTGGAGTTCGATTGAAGGAGTTGAGTGTAATTAAGTGTTAATATTAAAAAAATTATAAAATGAGTGATGTGTACAATAAAACTTGTTTAAACACCCAAATAGGAGAAAGCTCCATTGTTGATAGTCGTACACTCCCTCCATAATAAAATCTAAACAAAATTTTCTTTTATTTTATTTTAGAAAAAGTATATTTTATCTTCTTAATTTTATGTGATTTTAAGTTTTTTATCATATAAAATATATTAATTCATTTACATTGTTGAACGTATAACAAGACGTTAATTTAGATTTTCATGTTTAAATTATGATTAGAAAGTATTTAATTATTAGTTTTTTCTTATTATTTATATATTTTAAATATAAATATTTTTAATTTAATTTAAAAATTGTTATTTTTCAATTCTTTATGAATTGATTATTAGTTTGTAATTCAAACATATCGGTGAAGTAGATGTATTTTGATATAAAATGTCAATGATAGTTACAAACTTTTTATATTTATTTAATGAGTAGTGTTTGAGAACATTCTTCTACACTGAATATTGTCATCTTTGTAGAATATTCTTTCATCTCTCTCAAGCATGTGTTCTAAGCTCTAACATTGATAGCATTTGCCATAATTTTATCTTCTATGTGTGAATTAAGAATCTCTTATCATATTATATGTGGACATGATCACATTAATTGAGTAAGTAAATACTTTTATTCTAAGCATGTGTTTGTTTGAAGGATGATTTTTATTTTATTTTAAACTAGAAGGTAAATAGAAAAACAATAGAAGTAGATTATATAATCAAAACATTTAAAGGTTAGACTTACCGGGGGAAGTTATGTGGAAAGTTTGTACGTAGAGGTTGTTAATCAAGAATTGATATCAGCCCTTATTGTAAATAATTTACCCTAAAATAGGATAGATAAATTAGGCAATTACAAACAAGGTAATTTGTTTGTTCAGAAATATTAATCTAGTTTTTTGAATAGGTGGATAAAACACTCAGTCATTCTACATGCTAATGCCCCCAAGACTTCTCTCGCGGATATCCAAGAGGTCAACAACACTAGTAGAAAAAATCAATATCTCATGAAGCTTAATTTGAGGTTGTTAAAGGTTATTTACTAAATAGAAATCATGTTCCTTCTTTGGATACATTTGTTAGCAAACTTCTCAAGGAGTAACAAAGTCTCCTTACTTAATGAACCATGTCTTATGATTCTGTCATTTCCAAGCTTGTGACCATTGCATATGCTACTCACAGTAGAAATAGAGGACTTGATATGCGACAAGTACAATATTTCTCTTGCAAACAATTTGGACATGTTGATCGTAGTTGTAATAAGAAATTTTGTAATTATTGCAAGAAGTATAGTCATATTGCCTCTTAGTGTCTCACTCGTCCTCCACAACCAACACAACATTCGGTGCAAACCTTCTATGCAACTACAAGCTCTATAGTTGGTCCTTCGATTACTGGTGCATCAAATGGTGGTACTCTACATCCTAAAATGATTCAACTATTGGTTTTTTCTACTCTTTTAGACGCGTAAATTTAGGATAAGTCTTCTAATGTTTCTTGCCAATGAGTTTCTTGATTATGATACATCCAATCACATGACGGGTTCCTCTTAATACTTGCACAATGTTAATACCCTCTCAATCACTAATGTTGGTGACATCAACTTTGATTTCCGAGATTTGCTTTTATCACCTAGATTTGTTTTCAATTTATTTTATGTTGGTCAATTGGTGGATTATAATTTATAATGTTAATATTTATCGTGTTGGTTGTCTTGTAAAGAAGCGGATGTCGGTGAAGGTACTCGTGAAAGAGCCTAAAGTGCAAAGATTGTTTCCACTTCAATTTATTTCCATTCATTTATCTCTTGCTTGTAATAATGTTTTGAATTATTATGAGGATTGACCTAAAAAAATTGGTCATCCAAACTCAGTGATTTGTCTCATTTATTTAAAATTGGTTTGTTAGGAAATAAAAATACTGTTTATAATTCTTTTGTCTCAACGAACTCATCTCAATACCCCTCAACAAAGTGGGATGACAGAAGAAGAGAATTGTCATTTGTTTGAGGTAACACACACCTTAGTTCCTCAAGCTTTTATGCCATCCATATTTTGTGTGGAGACTCTTTCCACAACTATCTTCTTGATCCATTGTCTTCCTTCTACAATTATTGATCTTGATTCCTTTTTCTTTCTTCTTTTTAAAACTTTAGCGGCTCGAGATTTAATTGTGTTCATTCAGAAGGATTTTTCACTAAAAGTAATTAACAAATTTGTCTCTTGTTTACGAATGATGGTGAATTGGTAATTTTGTTTTTATTTAGGATTTCTTTTTTAGAATTTCTAAAATTTAGATTAGAACTTTATAGTGGAGAAAAATGCTAAATTTTTAATTTAGATTGGAACATGAACATGCTTCATTCGATTATTTTTATATGAGACAATTGGATCAACAAAAAATAATATATTTGGTCGATATAATTTTTGTGAGGAGTAGTTTTCTATTTAAAATGATTTTAATATGACAATATAATTTTTTTTTACTAGAAGTATCTATATATAATATATATATTTATTTATTTATTTGAGGCCCTCTGCGCTTCACCTCTTGAACACCCTTAGGGCTCCATTTGTCTAGAGTGTACGAATCCTCAATATGTATATATTTCGCTTTACTAATATACACCTACTCATATTTCAATTGCTGTAAATTAATAATGTACACCTTTTATATTTGGACTAAAAATCCAACAATTAATAAATCATTATCTATATTAATAATAAAGGGGATACGGTAATTTGGTGTAACTTATCTTTCTACCAAATATACCCTCATAATTTCTCATAACTATCACGTAATAGGAACCACCATTGAAGAAAAAAATCACCAATAAAAAAAAAATAAAAAAGAGAGAGATTTAAAATAAAAATAAAAAGTATGATTCATGAATAATATAATTTTTTTGGTGCAACGTGATTAACATATGTTAACGCAACAGAAAAACGGACAGACGATCACAAGAGACGTTAGTTCTGATAAAAAAAAAAGTACTAAAACAATTTTAGAGCACTCGTAGATGCTTAGACAAAGAGACGCCATTTCTATTCTTTAAGGTTTAGTTGTCTCACACCTCTCTCACACCCTCACCAGCTACCTCCATTTCGTTGTATCATATTTTGTCCTGACCTAACTATCAATCAGTCATACCGCCACCATAAGGATTTGGGAGTGGTTTCAATTTAGATCCAATTTAGGCTTTGCTTTCTTGATCCCTTAAGTTTTATTTGTTTCATTTTAGTCCCTTATGTTACAACGTTAAAATATTTTTATCCCTCAAATTATTTTCATCTATATATCAATCAAGAATTGAACACACCAAATTTGAAAAAAAAGTCAATTCCAAAAAATCAAGAATACATTAATGCTAAGATATTCAAAAAATAATAATAACTATTTCGCCAACCAATCTGCCTTTTCTTTTGATAAACTTTCCTCCATCTCCCCATAGTGAATCCAACACCCCCAATGATTATTCATTGACTTAGATCACATACTTAATCTAATTCTTATTAATTTAGACTCCTTTTTTAAAACACAAATATGTACCAATTAGAGAAAAAAGGACCCTATAAATATAAGTTATTAGGCAAAGTTTCCTAAATTACAATCAATCACACATGCTGTAGATTGACCATATAAAAAACACAATACAATTCAAAATCAAACTAGCTAAGTCAAATAAGTGTGGCAAGATTGCCACACTCACATCAAGCTTTTTTCAAATAGAATGTAAAAACTAACACAATAGAGAAAATAATCACAACAATAAAACAATGACATTTGAATCATCTGATTCATGGTTGAAGCATGAGTACTCCTCCCTCTTGTTCTCCTTTTCACTATTCTCTTAGGATAGCCACCAAACAACACCACAAGCCATCTAGGCCTTCCCATTAAAAACATACAACTTCCGAGCCCTATTCCAAACACCACTCCACATCCATATCCAATTGCCACTAGTTCCCATCCAAATCAAATTTATCTTCACTCCAAAAGTTTGATGAAAGTGAAGAATGTTTTTCAGGTCCACATTTCATTGTCAAAGGAAATCCACATAATCCCAAGTTTCCTTCATAGGAACCATTTGAAAATGTGTCAAATTGTTTTCCTTTAGGTATTCCTCCCACAAGATGGTTATTAGAAAGATTCATGGTTCCAAGATAAATTAAATTGGTTAATTCTAAAGGAATCACACCACTAAGCCTATTTGAGGAAAGATCCAATGATTCCAAGTTTTTCAAGTTTGCTATGGATTGAGGAATAGGACCAGTGAGTCTGTTATAGGAAAGGTTAAGCCCTATGAGTGCATGAAGCTCTCCAATAACATTAGGAATCTCTCCTTCAAATTTGTTTCTTGACAAATCAATGCTTGCAAAGATTGTTGGAATTTTCACAAATTTCAATTGGATCCCTTTTGTCTCCAGAGACACTGAATCATAGCACATGCTTAGTTGAGAAATTGATCTGTTTATACCACCTAATAAAACTGACATGTAATGGAATCTACCACTATAATTCCTCATGGCTACAAAAATTTTGAAAAGGTATTTTGGTAACATACCACTAAAATTATTACCGGCGATATAAAAAATGATTAAATTTGGAAATGGATTGTTGATGTTTAGATTAGCAATGGAACCATGAAATTTATTGTCTTTCAAAATCAACACTTTCAAAACATGTATAGTTTGAAACCAATATGGAAAATGATCTTGTATTTTGTTATTGCCAAGGTTTAAAACTTGCAAGTTTTTGCAGTTGGACAAAGATATAGGCAAATGGCCTTCTAATTGGTTGTCATTGAGATTCAAAGTTTCAAGAAAACAGTCATTTGAAAAGTTATTTGGCAAAGTGCCATGAAAATTGTTCATTTGTAGATCCAAAATTAGAAGGGATGATAAATTAGCAAGACATTGTGGAATGGTACCTGCCAATTTGTTGTTTGCCAAGTTGAGTATTCGAAGTGAACTCATATTGCAATCTGACAAAAAAGATAGGTCACCAGCCAATAGGTTGAAACTAAGATCAATGGAATCAAGCTTCTTTGAGAAGTGGTCTATTGAAGTGAACAAGTTTTGAGAGAGGTTCAAAGACTTTGATGTTTCAAGCAACCAATTAGGCACTGTTCCATTAAGCTTATTATTGGAAAGATCAAGATATGACAAATTCGAAAATTTTCCTGATAATTTGAGAACTCCAGTTAAACTCAAAGAAGACAAACCCAATTCTCATAGTCGAGAGAAATTGTAATTGAAATTGGATTCAAAGTTCAATGACAATTGGATATTATCTGAAAGGTACAGATATTCCAAATTTTGAAGATTTGAGAAGAGTTGAAAATTGATAAAACCACTAAAGTTGTTTGATGATAGAAATAGTTGAGTTTGGTTTGCAAGGTTGAAGATTGATTCTGGAATATTTCCTTGTAGTTTGTTGCCCCATAGATATAACACCTCTAAGGAATGCGATGAGATTGCACTGATATGTCTAAATTTACCATAGAAAGCAAAGATAAACACCATGAAGGAATGGTTCCATTTATCAAGTTGTTTTCTAAACTCAAATCAGTTAACTTTTGGAACCCTGTAATTTTGTTGGATAGGGGACCCTCTAATTTATTAAAAGAACAATCTAATGTATCAAGTTGAGTCAAGTTAAATAATGAAGATGGAACTTGTCCTTGTAAATTGTTTGAACGTAGATTGAGTTCTTGCAATTTGGTCATTCCACTAAACACATTTGCGATTTGTCCACTAAATGAATTATATGAAAGATCGAAGCGAATGAGATGTTGAAGGTTTGAAAGTGATGTTGGAAGTTCACCTCCAATTTTGTTATCCCTCAAAAATAATTCTTGAAATTTGTTTGACAAGGGAAATACATTTGGGATTTGGCCATTGAGTTTATTGTTATAGAGATACATAAAAGTGAGACTTGGAAGGGTTAAAAGTGACGGTGGGATTGAATTGTTAAGAAGATTTTTAAAGAGACTTAGAGAAGTAAGATGTGTGAGGTTAGAGAAAGATGGAGGAATTGTCCCTTGGAATTGACATTCAGAGAGATCTAAGATTCTAAGAGAAATGCTGCAACTAAATTCTGGAAGTTGAGTTTCAAGTCCATTATTAGATGACATATCTAGCTCTTGAATACCTGGTAAACAGAGAATGTTATTTTTGAAATTTCCTATTAATTTTGTTGATCCAAGATTAAGAGTAACCAAAGAGGAAGACTGATTGAAGATAAAATCTATGGAATTTGTTCTTATTGTTGACATATTTGTGCCATACAAAAATAACTCCCTTAAATTTGTTGTATTTTGCACTAACCTCTTTAAGGTGGTTTCTTTCCAAACTAACTCATAATTTCCAAAGAGATGAAGATATGTTAATTTGGAAAGGTGTGATATTTGAGGAGAAACTTCGCCTTGAAAATAACTATTAGACAAATCAAGATGTGTGAGACTCATAAATTCACTAAACTTAGAATGAAAATAGGAGTTTGAGAAATCATTGTAAGAAATATTTAGTATTTGGAGGTGAGTAAGACGAAAAATAGTACTATTAGGATAAATTATACCTTTAAGGGCTTCACAACCAAGGTTGAGACGAATCACATGACCAGAGATGGTGTCACACGTGACATCATGCCATGAATAACAATCTGTATTGTTTTTCCATGTTTTTGTTTTTTGAAGAGGTTCATCACAACCGTAATAATACGAATCTATATCTATAGTAGTGAGAGAGGACTTGAACTAAAGCAAAGCAATTCTTTCTTCATGATGGTATAAGAAATTGAAAGAAGAAGAAAATGGAAAATAGAAGATTAAGAGATTTAAACAAAGAAACAACCAATCCATTGATGATTTGATTTTACTTGATAAATGCATGTTTTGTGGAAAGTGTTAATATATAGTTTACTCAAAAGAAAATAAAGAGTGCATGAAACGGTGAAGAACATAGCCTAAATATTTATAGCCAAGTTGAATAAACAATATAGTACACATTGTTTTAAGGAAAAACTTAATTTTATTGGTCTTTGCATGGTGACCACACACATGGGAAACAAAGTTGTTTTATATTTCTATTGACTTGGAATCAATCGATCTGAAGTGTGTTTTGGAGTAGTCCAAAACAAAATATATTAAAAAAAAAATTAGAAAAGTAATAAAACTTTAACATACACATGAATCATGGTGAATGAATCAAAATGTGCCAGCTACTTAGTTTCCAACTACAGTCTTTGCTTGATGACCACAAATAAATATTTTTCTAATTTTATGTATCTTTATATAATTTTTTATGTGTTCTTATCTTGTATATAATTTTATTCCGGTTTATAATACAAACTTGTACAACATATATTACTAGAAATCAGCATTTTACCTGCGGATTTAAGCAAAAAAATTCGCAGGAACACACATTACCTACGAATTTACTGGCGGAACCATTTCTCCACGTAAAACCTTCGTGGATAATTATTTCCTGAGGATTTCTAAATCCGCTGGTAATTTACCTACGGATAAATACGCAGAAAAAGTAAATAAATTTCGCAGGAAACATTTTGTAAATTTAAGGTATTTTCTTATGACTTTTCATGCAGAAATATCTGTAGTACATTTTCTTCAAATAATTTGCGCATGAAAATCCGTATGTAACTTCATATGAAAGTTTGCATGAAATTCCGCAGGGAATTTTGCTTCAAACTTATTTTCAAATTGCTTAAATTTCTTCTGATTTTTTATTTATATAAAAATTTCAACTAAAATTATATGAAAACATTATTATAAATACATTTTTTAAATATTTAACATTAATCTTTAATTGAAATACTATTGCAATACTCCGAAACAAAATTTATATCATGTTTACAAATTAAAACTAAGTATTAATTAAACCATGATCCAAAAAAAATAAGTATTATCAAGTATATGATACAACCAAATTAACAAAATAAAAACAAATACTACTTAATACGATCACTACCAATATCATCATCTCCACTATCTTCATCAGTTTCATCGTTAGGTTATGGTGATGAACTTGGACGAGAAGAAGATCCAACAAATCCTAAATATTGCATGAGAAAGGTTAAATTTTTGTTGGTCTCGATCGTACCTTAAGATTGCGATACAGCCATCGTACCTTAAGATAATGGGTACATTTTCATAACTAAGGAGTTTAAACATAGGCTCAATATCAGGAAACCCGTTTTTCCTTTCTATAGGGTTACCATTTTCCACAACCTGTATAAAAAAGCAACACACAGTAAAAAGTGTTGCTCCTTTCAATCAAATCAAGAAAAAGCCAGTTTCATAAAACAAGGAAACATTAGACTCTAACATAAAATAAGTTAAGCTAAGAATTTCTAGCTGTTGGACTTTAGTCCTCTTAATCCTAATTTTGACATAATTAACAAACATACAATGTTCATACATCATATGATAAATCTAACATTTTAACTGAGTAAGATTGCAGGAACAAACAACTCAACCCTACATACTTTAGACAATTGCTTGGAACTCAAGGAATCAACAAAAGTTGGAATATTTACTTAGAAAATCGATTAAGCAATCGATTTTGTAAAAGGGTTGTATGAAAACATACAGTCTGTGATTAAACAATCGATTAGGCAATCGACTGGCACAATCAGTGATAAAAATTGTGCAAGTCAGAGAGAAGTCGTTTAGCATACTAATCGATTGGCACATCAATTGTTAAAATCACAAAGACTGAAGCAAATTGAATATATCGATTGACAAATCGATTGGACAAGTCACAGGGCCAACCCATGTAGCACACTAATCGATTGGCAAATCGATTGTGTAAATAAGTTTTCAAAATTAACATGGTCTGTGACAAACACAATCGATTGGACAATCCATTGTGAAAAATTCAATTATGACAGGTTTGGTATCAATCGATTAGGAAATCGATTGAGATGAACCAACTGGTAAATTCATTTGTCAGAAACATACTACCAAATCGATTGGCACGTTGATTTACTTGAAATAAACTAAGTTCCTGTTTTAAACCATAATCGATTGGCAAATCGATTGAAACAATTTTTTAAAGTTACAGGGAACTCTTAGTATATGGCCAAATCGATTATATGTAGTAATGCATCGATTATGTGACTTAATGAATCGACTACGTAATCGATTGTTTTGATCTCGTTGTTGGAACAAAACACCTGACATCGATTATGCAATCGATTCATATATAAACTACACATAGTTTTCTGAAAAATGCATTTAAATAATCGATTAGGTAATCGATTAGTTTATATAGTTTCAAGATTCAAGAAAAAGAAGACTTTCGATAATCGATTGGGAAATCGATTAAGCTTGCTTTATTACATTAATGAATCGATTGGTAAATCGATTTATCAGTTGTTTTTCAGAAACTATATAAACAGTTTTCAATCTTTTTCTCATAACTCTTAAGAACCTTTGATAACATTTTTTATATTACTTTTTCAGATCCAAAACCAACGATTATTCATAATCAAAAGAGAGCTGAAAAAGACTTCTTGAGAGAAAAAGAGAATGATCTCACAAACACTCAAATGGACAACAATCTTCTTATGTGAAATACATTGCTAGTGATTGAGACAAACTATGTACATCTTTTATGCTTTTTGTAACAAAATTTTGTAAAGAAAGAACTGTGGAAAAATCCAGTGGTGAAACTGGTAGTTATCTTCTTTGGTGAGAGGGCTCATCAAGAAGAAACTTTGTTGTGATCTTGGAAGAGTTTGGAGATAAACTCTGGGATACAGTGGCTACGAAATAGAATAGAGAGAGAGAGTTTTAAGATTGATAGGCTGAGAGAGCTGGAACATCTGTAAAACAATCTGAAATATTCTATTGGAAAAAGGCCGAAATCGTTTTGTTTCGGGACTGGACGTAGGTCGTCTAATTGACGACTGAACTAGGATAAAATTGTGGTGCACCATTCTCTAACCCTTACTCTTTATTTTCATTGTATGATTGTATGCTTAATATTGATTGCATGCTAGACGTTTTCTGTTTTCATTAATATCGTTTAAACTAGTAATTTGGAATGCATGTATCTTGATTGATCTGTAGAACATTACTGTATATTCTAGACTAGTAGTTAGTCAATACATGTAAGTGTGTGCCTTCTCTTAGAATCAACTCCTTGGGACCGTGATTGATTATGAGTTTAATAAAAATGTTCTTTTATTAAAATGATATCAATCTTGTTTTAAACTGTCAGATATTTTAGACTATAGAGGTCATTATTTTACAACACTAGCCAATAACATACTACAATAAGCAAACATATTTATTTAATAGAAACTTTCGCATAATTTAACACATCTTAATCGAACTATGAAGGTTTTTTTTTATTGGAAAACAATGAAGGTTAAAAATCCAATAATGACGAGTTTTTTGGAAAACAATGAAGGTTAAAAATCCAATAATGACGAGTTTATTTAGAATGAGATGTAGAAGAGAACTATTACAGTTTAGGCCACAAAAGTCTGGATTAAGCTCAAAATTTGGTAAACCGAGAAAAGAGTAATGTAACCTAGCATTTAATCTCCAAGAATTCCCCTTGCATTATCATGATTTAATGAAGTAATTGAGTTAACATAACCAAAAGTAATTAAAAGAACACTAAAGATTATCAATTCATGGAGAGCTTAACAACCATAAATGTAATGGTATTCCAAGACCATTTTGAAGGATTGACGAAATTGGTCCAAGATCAACACTCATAATGAATATCAAGACATTGCTTCCAGGAGTAATTAATCTATCAACAAAAATGCCATACTTCACATTAAGTTAGATTATTGAAAGTCCTGCCTATCTCACCATATTGTAGTATTTTAACCATCATAATTGATACATCCATTAATCATTTTGTTGCAACCTTTTGGCTTAATTTTCTAATATATGTTATTCAAACGTGTTAGTCTAAACATGTATAGATGATTCTTCCACATGTAACCAGACATTACAATTTTCAATTATGTTAAACTAACTTGTGTAAATTCTGCATGTCATAACAATCCTACAAAGTAAACTTTCAATTTGCAGCCACTCTTAGTTCAGACCAAACAACAACATTAAACTTATCATGAGACTTGTTTCAGTGCTATGACAGAAAATGAAGGAAATAAAAAAAATAGAAAAGGAACAATATGCTGCTACAAGCATTGGAAAAATAAAAAAGAGGAAATAATAGTTGCTAATAAATCTCAATCCTTTAAAACAATTCATAACTCAAATAACTAAGAATAAAAAAATCATTGTATAGGAACATGATATAAGATTTTGAAGTAGAGGTAGTGCCATGTAGGTTGCTTATAAAATGCAGCGAATATAGGAATTAGGAAACAAAGGATCAAGTCATTGTTTTCCTGACATCATATGTAGAGTGAACATCTACTCTCCTCCCTCACAAACATCCATCACCGAGTTGTTTAATCCAACTAAGTCATTGTTTGTCAAGGATCAAACTGAACCTATATTTGTCTTAAACTCTGTTAAGGGATCTACACAAGGACTAATTTTGTTAGTTGTTTGAAATTGCTTGCATGCTGACATTATTTGTTTTCTTAATGGCCTAATAGATCTTTTGACATTATTTTTTTTTACATACAAACCCCTTGATACTGCATATGATTTGAAATTATGAACTCATCTTAATAGGAGCTACCATAATATAATGCAAATTAACTCTATCAACACAACATGAATGCTGAGTAGATGTTTATACACACCTCGAGTTAGCTTTTTATGCATTTTATTATTTTTGTTCAAATCAACTATAACAACATTTCCACTCTTCACACTGACAATATTGGGTGTTTAGGTGGAAAACAAACCAACCTCGGTTGTCAAGATTATTAAAAAAACAAATAAACACAAGTTCATCCGTCAGGATTAATACCTGATAAGCCATCACAGATACTCATCACTTATACCTCAAGCTACGAATATTATAACATAACGAAAATACCTCTATGCAAGTAGCAATGGCGGAAATGTCAGAACTCTTTGGCTTTCTTCAACTTGACAATAGACTCCAATCTCAAAAAAACACCGTATCTGCAACTAAAGCAATTTGCAAATTGAAAATGTTCAAAAAACAACACACAAAAACATTCAATTAGAAGAAAAACCCTAAATAAGAAGAAAATCAAAACCCACATTAAGACGCAAGACACACAATTCAAACATAAATACAAACATCTGCTAAAGCAATAATCAACTCATTACTAATGGAGGTACACTAAATACATAAATGGATACAATGTAATAGTATACTACATAATTATGGTACAATAGAAAATCCATGTATCATCTTAGCTTGTAGATTCATAAATCTAATACACAAAAAAGAACAATGAAGCTTTGCTATACAATAATAATCCACAATTTCTTTCATAAAAAATGATATCTAAATATACCTACAACAAAAACTCACTACCAAGACTAACAACCTTTAAAATCTCTCGATCAAAGCTAAATTAAGCCATCAAGATAATGTGTGTATGCCCCTGCCACAACCAACACATGAAAAAGTTGGTGACTCCGGACTATGACCAGCAATATCAAACGTAGTATGTGAGATCAAGTTAGAAACATCATTTCCTAAACATACACAACAACAAATCGGAAATTCAAAATTCTAAGCGAAGTTAAAATCAGCTTCAACTCAAATCTCTGACTCTAAACAAACACAAAATCTAGAGAACCAGAAAATCAAATTGAAATGTACCAAGATTAATGTCGCAAACTAATGAGAAAGTAGCATTAGTGATAGAATTAAATACCTTATTTTTCAATTTTTTTGAAATTATAACTTGATGATTGTACCCGTAATTGACCAGAACCCATATCATCCATGCAAATTTTATTGGAATTTGCTGACTTATTTCAACTTGCACTACTAGAATTCTGCATTTTTCCTGCGGATATTCCTGCAGATTTAAACAAATATTCCGCAGGAAAGCATGTTACCTGCGGATTTTCTGGCGGAACCTTATCCCCACGTAAAACCTTCGTGGATAATTGTTACCTGAGGATTTCACTATCCGCGGGTAAATTACCTGCGGCTAAATACGCAGGAAACTTAAATAAAATCCGCAGCAACGTTTAAGAAAACTTTAGGCAATTTCTTACGACTTTTCATGCAGAAATATCTGCTGTACAGTTCCTACAAATATATTTCGCATGAAAATCTGAAGGTATATTCATACGAAATTTTGCCAATAATATATTTCGCATAAAAATCCGCAGGTAATTTCGTATCAAAATTATTTTCAATAAAGAATCCACGTGCTTAAATTTCCACATTAAACGAATTTGTCTGATTTTTTATTTATATAAAAATTTTAACTAAAAATATATGAAAATATTATTATAAATACATTTTTAAAATACTTAATATTAATCTTTAATTGAAATACTATTGCAATAATCCAAAACAAAATTTATATCATATTTTCAAATCAAAACTAAATATTTATTAAAGCATGATCCAACTATTGTGATAATTCTAAACAAAATTTATATCATGTTCACAAATCAGAACTAAATATTAATTGAAACATGATTCCAAAAAAAAAAATTAAGTATAACCAAGTACATGATACAACCAATTTAACAAAATAAAAACAAATAATACTCAATATGATCACTACCAATGTCCTCATCCCCGCTATCTTAATCAGTTTCATCGTTGGGTTGTGGTGATGAACTTGGACGAGAAGAAGATCCAACAAATCCTAAATGTTGCATCAGAAAGGTTAAACTTTTGTTGGTCTCGACCATCTCTTTTTCTGAGTTCCAGAAAGACGGTATATCTTGTTGGCATTTGGAGAGAGCTGTCGTACCATGTTCTCTACATTCTTCTCGCGATCCGAATATGTTGTCATTGTCAACACATAAGTTCCTCCATATCTGGCTTTTAGCTATGACAAAACAACAGAAGTAGCTATAATAAGTCAAAATATACATGGTTTAAATTGACACTTTATATTTGAAAAAACGGTACAAGTGTATGTAGCTTGGAGTTTTAAAGTTGCATTCAAACCTGCATACATTAACCATATAAATGCTGATAAATGACCTTACTGATACCGTGCAGTTAGGGATTCTTTCATTCACGCAGTCAGTACAGCATAGTTCGATCTTTACCGATTGGCTCAAATTTGAGTGAGCATTTCAAATACTTTTAAAACCATTTTAGTGAACTCAAAATCTGAGTCGTTCAATCAAGATCTGATGATGCTGAGCTGCTGACTGCATAAATGTATGCAATTTGGGGAATCCGGATCAGTAAAATAACAGTTTATGGGCAAACCCATTTAATAGTTTCATTTTGAAATACACTTTGATTAAAGCATATCACTTGAGCAAGTACCTCCTTTGGATTTCCGATGCACTGCAAGTTACCATTTACAAATACTCCTAATCGATCGCATAAGGCCTCCACCTCTTCCATAGAATGTGCTGAAAGCATAAAATCAAATTTTATCATGTTATGGAATCAAATATAACACAGGCTAGCTAATATATCTAAAGCATAAACAACAAGTAGAATATAGTGCGACAAAATCCATGAAAGAGCGAGAGAATACTTGTCAGAATGATTGCACGATCCTGTTTTGCAAGCTTGATAACATTCCATGAACATTTTCTTGAAGCAGGGTCTAATCCAATACTTGGCTCATCCATATAAACAACCTAAATTTGAATTGGCATTTACATAATAAGAAAACTTGAATCATCTTTTTTTTTAAAAAAATATGAAAAAGAAAAAATGATCAGACGGGGTTGTTACAAGGATACCATATTTTTTCAAATAAATATCAGCACCAAGATGAAAATATCACTGTATGTTTTCTATTTGCCCATAACTAACCCCAAGAAATGCTACAACAAGTATCATGTGCACACGAAAAATAAGTCACAGTAAACATTGCACAAGTTGAAAGGATTTTCTCGTTTTTTCTATTGTCTCCAAAGTGCTTTTTTACTAGTAGGGACAAATCTATTTAATATAATTGATGATGCAATTAGGTGTATTTTTTACAATAAATAGTTAAATGTTTTAGATACAATAAATAAGAATTATGATTCAAGTAACATAAACAACTATAGTGGAATAATGAAAGAATTATGATTGCATCAAACATTTATCTTAATTCTAGTTCCTATATAAAGAATGTTTGAATAAATCCTTTGTTTACTCAAATTAGTGGAATAATGTTAAGTGTTTACATTCTAAGCATCAGTTGGAATTTTATAATGAATTTTGAATATCTTTTGTATATCTGTTAATTCAATTTTTCTTATAAAAAAAGTTACATAACCATCTAAATTATGCTTAATCAATTATACTAGGTTTATGGCTACATTCTTGAGTCGATAGGCCACAATATGTTCATCATCCTTTATTGAATTCAGTGGTTCCAACGGAATGTCAAGATATCGATAAATCTTATGCTCATAAACCTGACAGATAGACAATATAAAACATTAACAATGAAATGAAATCAAAGTCAAGTAGGAAAGCCAATAGTGGATCTAACTTTTCTGAGAAGCACTTGCCTCAGCAAGCAAAGGCATTTCATCACTCTTCAAGCAGCATGCAGTACCCAATGCTTGGCAAAGATCTCTACAGCAACCATTCTTCAGCACTGTCACGGTGTACGGCATGGGAAGACCGCTCCCATCACAATAAAAGACAGTAACAGTCATTGTACGGGTGACAGTGGAAGGAAGTGGTAATGATAAGTACATGAAGGGATCGAAAGTGATTGAAATTTTGCCACATTCAGGACAAACCAGTGTTGATTTGTATTGACCCTGAGCATTTATTGAAAAAAAAAAATCAGAATGCTTAGTAAAGATGACGAATATGTATTTAAATTGAAACTCTATCTTGTCAAGCTTTAATGGAAACCCAAGATCAAGAATTGATAGAAATCACGAAGGCTTATTGAGATGAGAAGAAAACTTGACAAATCATGTACCTACTCAGCATACCGACAGAAGATAAACAGGATTTCATGTAATATGTGACTGCAAAACAGGAACAAATATATAAGTAGTCACCTGGCATTCATCAACAATCAACGAATCATTCCGAGCCATATGATTTTTCCAACATTCATATGCGACTTCCTCATCTGGCCTACCATCCGAGTCCTTCATTTCAATGTAAGGCTTTTGTTTCACACGATTCAAATCTTCATGCAATCCATCCAATAAAAAGGCAAGCAATTCCTAAAAGAAGTAATTCACTACTCAGCACACACAACAAAAGTAGTTCAATATCTTTAAAAAACTAGTAGGAAAGGTCAATTTTAAAACAATAAGTTGTCAAGGAAGAAATTCAAGCAACAGTCAAGAAAAAGGTAGGATTGTTATATCTACAAATGCAAGTTAAGAAAAAGGTATCCTCCAGTCCTTTGGTAAACTAAGACATATACATAACGCAATATAGGGCTAATTAACTCAGAAGGAAAGCCAGAGAAAATAAAACTACAACAAAGGTTGATGAACAAGATTTTCAGGAGTAAATTTGTCACCACCATTTGGATTTTAGTTCTTAGGGCAGGGAAAAGGGAACAAAGACACATAATTTGGATTTTAGTTCTTAATACCACAATTAACATATCAACTTCAACAAACAAAGACATATACCACAAAACATTCACATCAAGATCACAACTGATAAACAAGGGCCATACAGGTATAATATACTGTTAACAGACAACTTATGAGTCCAATAAATAAACCTACAAAATGTCAATAAAACAAAAACCATGATTGTGATCTCCTAGTCTAAAACAAAAACCACATGGCACAACGTAGCAATTATTTTATAAAATAGAAATGTTAATCCCCAGAACCAACAATAGTGAAAATCATGGTTTCAACCCTCTTCATTTTTTCAACCCTCAAAACACAGATGTGGGTCAGAGAAGTAACAGTGTCCTCCCCTGTTTGGTTGTTGATATATATTATATGCTTATTCAATATCTATCTAATTATTTTAAATTGGACAGTGCTGAAAAGCTTTTTTATACCGTTTGAAATCTCTACCACCAAGATAGGGACTTGTTCAAGGACACACTTGAATTAAATTAGTACAAACTAACAATAAAAAAAGTATGCAAAAAAGAAAAGAAAAGAAAAGGAGTATGTATAAGGAATATATTATTATTATAAGAACATAATGATAGCAAAAGAACATCCAATAACAAGGAAAGTAAGGAAAAAGAAGGACAAGCACAATGAAATTGTCATCATTATAAGTTCACTATCCAAAACAACAACATCAAACCAACCAAACTTTCTCTAGCTCTTATCCTATCTTTTTATTTCCCTTTAAATTCATAGCTCTTATCCTATTAATGAGAAACTTACATCAATCCTGCATGACCTAGTTTTGCAATCACGTGCAGAGGCACAAATGCACCTAGTTTTGTAGTAGTATTGTTATTATTTTCATATTATATATATGTAGACATTAATTAGTGTATCATATAGTACATATAATTAAGATTCTCTCTGCAACTTACAATATAAAATGCAGTCATAACAAGAAATTGTTTTCTAAATAAAACTAGGAGCAGTTTTGTGCACCAAAAGTAGAACAAAACTCCACAAAGTTTTTTTCCAACTATCCTATTAAACTGATAGAACAACACAAAAAACCACAAATATTAACATATATATAAACCTATATTTTGAAGCATGTTGTGAGACAATTAAACAACACATTTGAAATTTTTTCACCGAACTATCTTATACTAACCAAAAACCTTGCAAATAAATAAAGTAGTACAAGACAAACATTAGCTTGTCCCTGAAAGTCCAACAAAACTAAGCAAAACCAAACAACAAAGTGGAAAATGGCGACAATGGAAATAATAATTGACAGGGACATTGAATCAGCATCAATACCTCTATGCATGTAGCAATGGCGACATTGAAAATGTTCAAAGAAACAACACACAAAAACACTAAATTAGAAGAAAAACCCTAAATCAGAAGAAAATCAAAACCCTAACTCACTACAATTAACAAAAATGAATAATGAAACGAGAATAATGAAAAATGGCAAGAAATGAGACTGAAATAAAATAGAGTGGCATGCAACACTTACAAAGGCGACGAGGTTAGATGACAACGAAGTTGAGATGCAACTTAAAGAGGTTAAGATTCGATGGCCGCAAAGTGTGACGGTGGTGGCTAAATCAGAAGAAAAACCCTAAATCAGAATAAATAATCAGAAGAAACACACATGCTGAATAACCTAAGCTGACACTGATAAGTGATATAAAAAAATTATGAGATCTCGTACGAAATAAACAGAACAAAGTAATAGAAATCTTAGAACTGAAAAAAAAAAAGTGAGAGCAAGACGAGAGAAATGAAGAACTCACCGATCAGAGGATGAACAAGAAGCTGGTGAGGAAGAAGTAACAACGAATAGATTCTTTTCTTCCCATTCTCTTCCAAACCTAACAACAATTCTCAATTCTCAACTAACAACTTTTTTTTTTTTGGGTCAAATTCAATTTAATTATTCCAAGACCAAACGCGTTTCGTCTTATACGTCAATGATTTTGTGGGTGTTGAGTGGTAATCGGTGACACTGTGCTGTGCGGTCATGGCTATGTCGGAGTCAATTGAAAAAAAACTAACCCAACAAGTTGGGTAAGTTGGGGGACCAAATGAAATATTAATTAATTTTAAAGTTAAATAAACTAAATTATTTGAAACTTAAAAATTATTAAACTAGAATAAGAAAACAAATTAGTTTAAGGGCATATTTGTCCTTTAAAAATAATATCATTTCTCTCTCTTTTCTTATATCAAATAATATAACATATATTTTTTACATCTTTTTTTTTCATATTATTTTCCACTTTTTTTTTCTCTCGTATAGTATATTTGGATGAGAAGTTTTTCTGAAATAATGTAATTTTCTTCAAAAATTCAAAACCTTCAATGTAATTTATAGAATGTTCAAAATAAAGAGATTTTATGCAAATATTTTGTCAAAACTAAATTTAGCGAATTTCAAATACTATATAAAATCTAAAAAATTCAAAATCCTTCTCTACTTTAAAAAATATGAATGATGGTCCATATTAACTTTTCAAGTTTATAATTTTAACCATTATATAAAAATTTCTAAATTTAAAAGTCCAATTCATTTATATAAACAACACAATTTAGAAATGAAATGAATTTAATTGAAATATTTAAATTGTCTATAATTCTTAAAATTTCTAACTATCTCATCCAAACCTACTCTTAAGTTGGACGAACTTCTGTTTATACTTGTTGTTTAAAAAATATTAAAAAAAACTACTATTTAAAAAAAATGCAAATGTTGATACTTGTTGGACAAACTCATTCAACTTCAACCTTTCCGAATCATTACAACACATTCTAGACGTGTTAGTGGAGACAAACTCTTTTATGGTAAAATGCAAATGTTGATCGTTACATTCCTACTTATTATAACTAATAACTTTAAAAGAACTATGAAAATAAAATCATAAAAATTGACATGAAATTTACCTGCGGAATTTCTTAAGATAAAACAATCATAAACTTTGCTACGGCATTTCCTGCGGAATTTGCTAACATTTGCTTCGGAAATTTGCCGCAGATAAATCCTATGAAAAAGATGAACTTTGCTGCGGAACGATAGTCGTATGTAAATCCGCAGCAAAGGAAAATGTTACCTGCCGTTTTACCTGCGGAACACAATACCGCGGAAAAGTCTTAAGATAGTTGTGAACCGCAGGAAAATCCTTAGGTATTACTAGCGGATAAACTTCCGCAGGAAAACCCGCAGGTACAAAGCAAATTTTTAGTGAGTGAAGCTTAGATGTGAAAATAAATTAGATGGACCCACATAATTGTATGATCTGGTTTATGATAGTTCTAGCTAGTCTAATACTATATAAGTTAAGCTAAATTTTTTTAAAAGTCTATTTATGTTAAAAAAGTTTGATTAAGGACACTAAAAAAATATTTTAATACCTATTATGCCGATTTATATAATTAAATATAAATAAATTTTTTATTATTATAATTATTATAATATTGAGTTTTTTTTTTGTTAAGTTATAAATTTGTTAGCATTTTTCTGTAATTTAAATAAATTGATATACTTTGCATTATTTTTGCTTAGAAAAAAAAAGTTGAGATATCTTCAATTTTATAGATATAAAATAGTTTTGTATGATACTATCCTTTCATTATTTATCTTTTTTTTTGTCTACAAGTATTCTCTTATTATTTTATAACTTATGTCTTGATATATTATTATATATTATAGATTAAATACTACGCGTAGTCCCTTAATTTAATTTCAATTAACATTTTTAGTACTTTATTTTATTTTTTTTCAATTTGGTCCTTTATTTTAATTTTAAATGACAATTTGGTATTTTATGTTTTAAAATGTCAACAATGTTACCATTTTTTTACAAAAATTCATCAATATTTTCAAACAAAACTCATAAATTAATTATATTCTTCAATATAAATAAATTTAATCAAATTCGTAACTCAGATCTTTAAATAAATTAATATTTTTATTCTAACAACATCAAATAAATAATGAATAAAGGATAACATTGTGACATTTAAAAATATAAATATCAATTGTCACTTAAAATTTAAATAAAGGACTAAATTAAAAAATAAATAAATAAATGACTAAACATTAATTGAAATTAAATTAAAGGATCACAGGTGGTATTAGCATATATTATATTATATTATATTATATTATATTATATTATATTATATTATCTATATTATATTATATTATATTATATTATATTATATTATATATATTATATTATATTATATTATTATTATATTATATTATATTATATTATATTATATTATATTAACATATTATTATATTTATATATATATATTATATTATATTATAGTTATATTATATATATTATATTATAATTATATTATAATTATATTATATAGCAAAACAAATATTTGAGGTTAAATTACTAATTAAAGACTAAAATCATTAATAGAAGTCACATTTAAAATATTTTTGTAAATTTTATTTATTTAAAGACTACTATAACAACACCTCACACATTTAAAAAATATCAAAAATGTAATGGAGGAACAATCTATAATATAGATATATCCATGCTCTTTTTCTTTATCATCATTTATTTTTAATGTATTAAGTAGTAAATATATAATTTGATGAATACATTTTTTTTTTCAAAAACTAACTACGGACCATAGTATTTATATTTGTAAAACAATTATGAATTTATAAACGCCTTTTGACATTTCTTATTTGGACTCCAGATAAATTTGTATTCCTACCACAACTTTTCTTCTAAGATGATTATTTGAATTGTTTAATCTCATTTAACATTCTGGTTTGGAGACAAACTATACAACAAAGGGTTGTTTATGGGGAAATAACCTCTACAATTACATATTCTATTTATTATTTCAAATGTATAACTTCTAAATATAGTAAAAATAACCTACTTAAATTATTTTTTATGTTTAAAGAACCGTGTGTCCTATTTCAACAAAATTGAACATGAAGATTCTAGGAAATTCACATTTAGGCTTATTATTTTAGTTTACTTGGATTAATTAATTGATTGATACAACTGGTAGTTACAAAGAATTTGCTCATACAATTTATTTTACGCGCACTTGAAATTTCAACTTCCTAGGAATGTCACTCAGCAAATGTTAATATATATTTTTCATTATTATTTTTAAAAAATCGTATTAATCACTATTTCAAATCAGTTTTTTACTTCCTAATTTGAGCTAAAAATTCGCAAGAGATAGGTTGTTTATGGAATAATGTTTCAACTTAAAATCATAGTGAAATTGAAGATATCCCCAACAAAATTGTAGTAGAAAAATTATAAGACATTGTTTTTTGCGAAATTTCCTACAACCATTTTTAGACATTGCCTGCAAATATTTCTGCCCGTAAATCCACTGGTAATTTTACATGAAAATCTACATGAATTTGATATCCGCAGAAAATGGATGCATAATTTTTTTAAATTCATAGATAAATCAGAGATTTTATTTTTTATGATAAACACTTTGAATAGTTTATTTTAATATAAAACTAACACTGCAATTAAATGGTACGAAAATTAATCTATTACACTTTTATCTCTACAACTACAAGAAGAGCCAAACAAAAAGAAATAAGCTATTGAGCTTCAAATAAATAAGAATATCATCAAAAAGATTGAAGGAACATTTAAATATAATCAAAGAATGAATTTTTGAATGATTGTTATTTGTTTATATACAAAAAATGAAAATTGATAATATTGGAAAATGAGAAAGTAATATTACAATTTTAAAATATAATAGTATGTAAAGAAATATAATTAATAAATGTTGAGATATTCTTTTGTTAGATATTTACAACATTCTTTTTTTCTTCACCATAGTTCTACTTTGTGGATTTTTCTGGTAAGAGCTTTAATTAGATAGTTTGAAAAAAATTAAACGAGAACTAGCTAGTTTGTATCCTTTAGGATTAATTTATTGGGTTTTGAAATAGTCTCGCAATATTTTTGTATTTTCTTTCTTTTTTTCATTTTTATTAATATGTTAAAGTGCAGCAAAAATGTTGACATATTTTGTGGCTTGGAGTACCACCATAGTTAAGATGTTTTGTGGCTTGGGGTGTCAATGTAGTTGAGATGTTAAGTCAATCATGTGATGTATTTGCACTCTATTTTTACTAAAAAAAATATTGACATATCTTCAATTTTATGACTATAAAATAGTATAATTTTTGTAATGATACTACTCTTCATTATTTTATAACTTATGTCTCTGATATTATATATATATATATATATATATATATATAAATATTGTTTTTGCTATTATATATATATATAATAGCAAAAAATATTTGAGGACTAAAGATACATTTTAAATACCAAAATCATTACAAAAAGTACATTTAGATTTATTTTGTAATTTAATATATTTTAAAGACCATTATAACAACACCTTACACATTTGAGTGGATTTAATTAAGAACAGAATCAAGTAATTCAAGAAAAGCAGCAACAGGATCATTCTGCATCATAACAGAGAATGATCTTCAGCTTCAACAACTGTCCATCACAGCATATTGGTCAAACCTTTTCTATCTCTTTGACAAAGAGTCTGCCCTGGGAATTACTCATATCTAATCAGTACATGGCAAGGAACAAGTAGGAATCATCCAGACTCAAAAAGGTTATTTGATCTCAAAGATCAAAGGACTCAAAGACAGACAAAAGTCATGATAGTCTGCAAACTCCAAAAATCAAATGTCAAGAAAGTTCGATCAATCTGGGCATATGACAAGACAATTACAATGGAAATCCAGAACGTTTAAAACGGGAACTCCAAAATGATTATTAAAGCTCAAGAAAGTTCAAACTGAAAAACCAAGAACGTTAATCATTCTCCGTTTTCTGCACAATGACAGCAGCTCTGTTTCTCTCTATTTTGTTCTGCAATTCATCTCCAACCTTCTCTAGCTACACTCAAGACAGAGAATGTACCATCCAAGATCAATGAAGAAACGTCAAGAGCACTTTCTAAGAAAGGACAAAACTTCTTTCAATGCTAAACCATTAAAAGTCAAAAAGCTATTTCAAAGAAGGATTATTTTTATTCTAAAATAATGTTTCAGTCAAAAAGCAAAGTCTCTCCAACAGCTCTTGTACCTTCATTCAATACATCTACAGCCTATAAATAGAAGGCCATTATCCCGATTCAAAGCAAGAAATTCAAGTGTGCTTCGAAATCCATAATCAATCATAAACATACTTGAAATTATGCAAAAACAGAGGCAATCATACTCACTGAATTCTGCGAAACAGTTGCTGATTTTTACTTATTAAATAGTTTGTGCAATTGTCATTAGATCCTTTGTAAAGAATCAATTCTCAAACAAGAGTTGAGAAATTCTAGATTCTGTCAAAACAATCAAATTGTAAAAACTCAAACTATAAGAGTTTCTTTATAGTTTGTTTTAAGATTACTTCCTATCAAGGTTAGATAGGTGATGGGATTGCTTTCTGGGTAGAAAGCGTTAGAGGTTGAAATAGATCAAGGTTGATCTAAAACTAGGTGTTGTAAGAAAGCTCTTTTTACACTTAGTGGAAAATCTCACAGTGTGAGACTGGACGTAACCCACGTTGGGTGAACCAGAATAAAATCCTTGTGTGGTATTCTCTATCTTATCTCTCTATTTATCATACTGAATTAATTAAAACATAAACTGATTTTCTGTTTTCAACTAATCAAGGAACGTTCTCTGTTTTACTACTAAAACCAAGAACGTTCTCCGTTTTCTGTTTTCATAACCAAGATCAATCTTGAGTTATTTTCTTAAGTTTTAACAGGAATTTTAAAAAGGTACATTCACAATTCAAACCCCCCTTTCTTGTAAATCGACATTGTTACTTCAATTGGCATCAGAGCTCGGTCTCTAAAAAGTTCAAAAACACCTAACAAGTGTTAGAGAAAAGATCTAGAAGAATGTCGAAAGAAAAATACATTGTTGAAAGAGGATCCTCAAACTGACCTCCATTCTTTGATGGATCAGACTATTACTTTTGGAAAAACAAAATGGAGCTATTCTTAAAATCTCAAGACACAAGAATGTGGCGCATCATTATAGATGGAGATTTCACACCAAAGGTCGATCAAGATGATTCAAACTCTGCCTTAAAAAAGGAAGCAGATTGGACAGCAGTTGATAAAGCTAAGGTACTTTTAAACTCTAAAGCTCAATTATTCTTATCATGTGCTTTAAGAAGGGAAGAAAGTGAAAGGGTAGATGAATGCGTAACTGCAAAAGAAGTTTAGGATACATTACAAACTCATCATGAAGGAACAAGCCATGTCAAAGAAACAAGAATATACATTGGTATAAGGAAATTCGAACTGTTCGAAATGCAAGAAGGAGAAACTATTGATGAAATGTACTCAAGATTCACCACAATAGTAAATGAAATGCGTTCTCTTGGCAAAGCTTATACTGTGCAAGAAAGAGTAAGAAAATCATGAGGTGCCTTCCAATCATTTGGAGACCAATGGTGACAGCTATAAGTCAAGCCAAGAACCTTGAATCACTGCCTCTGGAAGAACTAATTGGAACACTAAGAGCTCATGAAGTACTGTTGCAATAAGACAAACCAGTCAAGAAAGGAAAGGCAATAGCGCTGAAAGCTTCTCAAGATAAAATCACAGTACCAGTAGAAGAAGAATCAGAAGAAAATGAACAGGGAGATGCTGATGAATTGTGCTTCTCACTAGAAGAAATACAAAGAATGATGAGAAAGAAGAGATCAAATCAAAAAAGGGATTTCAAAACAAAAATCCTAAAACAGAGATTGAACAAGAGTCAAGTCACATGTTTTGGATGCAACAAATTGGGACATTACAAAGCAAAATGTCCATCAAACAGGAAATCCACCAAAACGATTTCCCTTCAAAAGAATCAATGATGGCAACATGGGATGATTCAGAGGAATCAGAAACTGAAGAAGAAAGAAGAAGCCAACATATGCTTGATGGCAAAAAACAGAGGAAGAAGAGGTAATAAATCTGAACCTTGTCATTTAATGTCAACAAATGGGAAATGAATTTGATAATTTGTTAAATGACTCAAATCTTCTTATTAAAAAATGTAGTTCTCTGAAAGAACAGTTCTATAAAGAGAAAGAAGAAAAAGAAGAAAGTCAGGCTAAAAATAATCTGTTAAAAAATATGATTCAAGAATTGAAAGAAACAAAATTTTTTGAAAAGTCAAGAATGTCAAGAACGTTCTGCACTACAAACGGAGAACGTTCGACTTAAAAATGAAAATGAACTTCTTAAAACAGATTTACTAAACTTCATTGTAAAAAACTTGGACATCTGGAATTTGTTTGCTACTTTAGAAAAAGAGATGAAAAAATTGAAAGAAAGAAGCTTTTTAAAAAGGAGAATCATTCTGTCAAAACTGTGTCAAAGAAAAGCAAAACGGAGAACATTCTCCAGGTTGGCTCCCAAACAGAGAAAGTTCAAAAGTACAAAGGTGTATGTTTTGAAAACTCTTTTTAAGCCTAAAGCTCAAATCTTTTAAAACCTATAACTGTTAAACCCATTTCAAAACCAACAAACAACACAAACTGTTTCTAAAAGGAAATGATATACCACTTAAACACTAACTCTCAAGGACCCAAAACAAAGTGGGTACCTAAAACTGAAATGGATATCACATGCGAGGTTGGTTTTTCAAAATACAAAAGAGAAAGCCTGGTTCTTGGACAGTGGGCTGTTCAAGGCACATGACAGGAGATAGAAACTGTTTCATAACCTTCATCAAGAAGGATGGTGGTCGGTCACATTTGGGAAATGATGATCAAGCTCAAATTAAAAGGTAATGGAACCATTGGTAAGACAAAATCTGCTCAAGTATATAATGTTCAATATGTGGAAGGTTTAAAACTCAATTTACTAAGCATAAAGTCAGTTATGTGAAATGGATGCGAAGTCGTTTTCAAGCCAAAGGTATGTGAAATCAAGAAAGCTAAAACTGGAGAAATTCTGTTTTCTGGAAAAAGAAAGAAAAATTTATATGTGTTATATCTTGACGAATTACCTGATGAATCATGCTTTATATCAATTAATAAAGATAAATGGATTTGGCATAAAAGGGCTGGACATATCAGCATGAAAACGATTTCAAAAATCTCCAAACTTGATCTTGTTAGAGGCTTACCAAAACTTAATTTGAGAAAGATAAAATTTGTGAAGCTTGTGCAAAAGGTAAGCAAGTCAAAGTAGCTTCATACAAAAGATTTTGTACGACAAAAAGAGACTCTTGAACTACTTCACATAGATTTTATTCGGGCCTGTCAAAACAACAAGTCTAAGAGGAATGAAATATGGGTTTGTTATTGTTGATAGATTTCTCAAGATTTACATGGGTTTCTATTTTTAAAACAAAAGATGATGCATTTGAATCATTCAAAACATTTTGTAAATGGATGTTGTTGAAAGAAAGAATAGAACACTACAAGAAATGGCAAAGAACTATTTTAGAAGAATCAAATGTTGAAAGATACTTTTGGGCATAAGCCATAAACACTTCTTAATATATCTTGAACCGTGTATCTATCAGAAAATCATCAACAAAACTCCATATGAAATCTGGAAAAACAGAAAACCAAACATCTCTTACTTTCATATTTTTGGGTGTTATTGTTACATCTTAAACAACAAAGATCTTATTGGAAAATTTGATGCAAAATCCGACAAAGCAATCTTTCTTGGATACTCAACCGAATCTAAAGGTTATAGAGTGTTCAATTTAAGAACTAACGTTGTGAAATTAGTATGCATATATTGTTTGATGAATTTGATGACTTAGACATAAGCAAAAAGGATGAGGAAGAAGAAACTCCAATTGAAACACACAGCAAAACATCTGCAGAAAACAGAGATTGATAAACAATCTCCGTTTCATTCTCCACCAAAAAGCTGGAAGACAATTGGAGATTATCCTCAAACTCAGATTATTGGAGACACGGCTAATGGAATCAGAACCAAAAAACCATTCAAGAATGATGAAAGACAACATGGCAAAGATATCTCAGATTGAACCAAAGCAATCAAAGATGCTATTACTGATCAGTCTTGGGTAATTGCATGAAGGAAGAACTACTGCAGTTGTGAGAAAAATGAAGTTGGACTCTAGTACCAGATCCATTAGATCAAACAGTTTATGCTACTCGAGGGTATTCAGAAACAAACTTGACGAAGAAAGGTAAGGTTGTTAGAAAGCAAGCAGGATTAGTAGCTCAGGCTACAATCAACAAGAAGGTATAGACTATATGATGAAACCTTTGCTCAGTTGCAAGGTTAGAAGCTATTCGATACTTCTTGCATATGCATCTCATAAACTCATCAAACTGTTTCAAATGGATGTGAAAAGTGCTTTCTTAAATGGTTTTTTTAAACGAACAGGTGTTATGTAAAACAGCCCCCAGGTTTTGAAAACAATCAAAACCAAATCATGTTTCAAACTTACAAAGGCACTATATGCTTAAAGCAAGCACCAAGGCTTGGTATGAACGGCTGAGTTCATTTCCAATTGGAAAACAATTTTCAAAGAGGAAAAATCGATACTACTTTATTTAAGAAAACAGAGGGAAATGAATTACTCATTGTTTCAAGTATATGTGGATGATATCATTTTTGGATCAACAAATGAAAAACTTGTGTAAAATTTCTCAAAATCTTTATGCAAAGTGAATTTTGAAATGAGCATGATGGGTGAATAAGATACTTTCTTGGTTTTACAAATCAAACAATAATGAAAAAGGGTTTTATTTGTCAAGAAAAGTACATCAAGTCTATTGATCAAATATAAAATGAATGATCAAAAATTATGGACAACTCCACATGCATCCATCTACTTCCTTGGAAAAGGATGAAATGGCAAATCTGTTTCTGATAAAGAATATCAAGGAATGATTGGTTCCTTGTTGTATCTAACTGCTAGCAAACCAGATATTGTGTTCGCAGTAGGATTGTGTGCTCGATTTCAATCAGCGCCAAAAGAATCCCATTTAACATCAGTAAAACACATATTTAGATATCTTGTTGGAACAACTAATTTTTGGTCTTTGGTATAGAAAAAGTTCACATTTTGATATTATAGCATACTGTGATGCTGATTATGCTGGAGACAAAGTTGAAAGAAAAAGCACAACAAGTGGAGCATGTCAGTTCTTAGGTGAAGCATTAATCAGTTGGTCGTTCAGAAAACAGAACACCATAGCACTATCCACAACTGAGGCCGAATACGTTCAGCGGCAAACTGCTGTTCACTAAGTTTTGTGGATTAAAAAACCAGCTTCAAGATTACTCTTAAGCTATTCAAGTATTCCAATTTATTTGTGATAATACAAGTGCTATAAATTTGTCCAAAAATCCAATTCAGCATTCTAGATCAAAACAGATTGAAATAAAACATCATTTTCATTCGTGATCATGTCAATAAGAAAGATGTTGAATTAATCTTTGTTGATACTCAAAATCAACTTGCTGACATTTTTACAAAGTCTCTTGTGGAGGATAGTTTTAATTCAATCAAAGAAAAACTGAGAATCATAAAAAATCCAGAAAATTCTGGTTAAAATCTGCTTCTGCAGAAACGGAGATCGTTTATCAGTCTCTGTTTCGCGACTCATCATTCTCCGTTCTGGAAAAAGCAACAGTCTGCTTTCCCTCTCTCAAAATCAAAAATAGGCAAAAATCTTGACATTTATTACAACGTGCCCTTTTGTCTGAAGCTGGGAGTGCTGACACATACACTCCTCAATCCCCCAAAATGCCTTTCTCCTTCCCTAGGTACAACTGTTACTATTGGGTAAGCATACTCATCATTATTCCACCTTTTTCTCTCATCTTCTCAAGATCAGAAAACTGTTTTTTCTTCTCACCTTCTTTCCCCCAAAGTTGGACTAACTTTCTCTCTCTCTCATACCACTCTATTGTTTCATCTTCTCCACCATATTTTTTTAAAAAAAACGACCATGTCGAACCTAAACAGTCAACACGTAAAAATGCCTCTCCCTGTACACCACCTCTTCATCTTCTCATACCAATCCATAGAGCGCTCACCCTCTCCACCACCTCGCCCAACACCACACACCCTCTTCTGCCTCTCCCTCTTCTAACACTAGTCACGAAGTCCTCAACTTATTCCTCTGTCTAACTTTCTTCCACACATTATAACACTCGCCCTACACCAACTTCGCTCAAGTGCCTCCTCAATCTACGATTAGAATCACTCCTCACGACGCTCCATGCGAGTCCAATCTGGAATTGGTACTTCGAAATCAATGAACCTAAACACATATTTCATCATTTCAGCTCTAGCTTCCCCCCTTTCTGGATGAGCGTGACTTTCTGATTCGTGCCCCCCAGTAGCCAAATCACCAACACAACTGAACACCCAATAAAAACGACGGCCCACAACAACCACACACCACCACAACATCCATCAACACCACTAAAACTTCGACATGTGTGCAAAAATCGCCTTCTCCTCTGAACCCATCGCACTCAACTCCTCCCATCAAAAAGGAGATCGATAAATGACATGTTTCCCCTCCTACAAATCAAAAAGAACCCCTCTCTCACAAAAACCACAACTAAAAACATGAAAACGAAAATCACAATGACCTCATTCCAATTTCTTGTCGAGAAAATCTTCATCCTCAGAAGAAGGAAAACGCTGCCCCCAAACAAACACTAAAAAAGAGTCTAGAAACCACCTCTCCAGAACATTCTCAGAATGTTCCCCACCACAAGAACGTTCTCTGCTCAGACTGTTCCTCCGCCAGAATCTTCTCCCCATCCACAACCTTCTCCCCAAAACCATACCAAACGTTCTTCATCTCCTCAGTCCTCGTCTACTTCTACATCGTCTGATTCTGACGCATCTCCCCCCACTAAGAACCAAAAACAGACTACTCCTCCTCCTCCTCTGATTTCTCCTGCAAAACAAAACTCTTTCAAGGAAAATGGGCTCAACGCCCAGTTGAGAGTGGCCGAGTTTTGTTTTGACAATCTTTTGTAGATGAAAATGATGTTCGCACCATACTGATGTTCTTGGTTGGACATCATTCTTAAGATCTCTGAATCTTATTCCCAGATGTTGTTACGCGCATTTATCTGCAATGCCAAAATATTTACGGACAAATCTCTAATTATTTCAACAATAAGGAGTGAAATCAAATTGACTCCAGATATTTTGGCACCATTCTTCAGCTACCAACAGAAGGGCCATCTGTTTTTGGTGACCACTGGTATTCGGCTTTGGGTCTTTAGAGACAGAAGTTTGGCTGATTGTTTTGAAGAAGAACTTTCAACACGTCATTTGGCCACATATCTTAAGCCTCTTCCCAAGGTATTCAACAACATGTGCCAACATACCTTATTCCACACTATGGAAGCCATGAGTATGTACTGATAATGATGTCTTGCTCATTCATCAATCTTCTAAACTGCAAGAGATTTGAATCTACCCTATGTCATTCTCCAGCAATGATTTGTGCAGCCAACAAGATTACAAAAGAACATTGTGCTTATGGCATGGTCTGGACTAAATCCTTCAGGCATTTTTGGAGTATCTCTTGCATCTGAAAAACTCTGATAAAAATTTCCAAATTCTCCACCAAGAATCTGTCTCATATGCGTAAAAACCTCTTCTGCTCCAACACCCACTCTCCATCCTGTCCCACCTCTCTCAAAAGGAAAAGATCAGCAGGAAGCACGACCTCCACAATCCTATTCATTTCTCATCACCTCCTACTGATCTAAGGAAATCTAGAAAAAATTCCTACACCAGAACAGTCTCACAGACACCCAGAACGTTCTCCCATCACCTCCCTCCAGAACGTTCTCATAGAACATATCAAACACCTTCCACCTCCTCTGTTGCTCAACATCAGCATATCATCCTCAGCCATTCCCTCTTACTCTCAAACACTCACTCCCTAGCCATGACCTTCAATACCTTCTTGTCTAATCCACTTTCTCTACCATGTCTCCACTGTTTGTTTCACCTCAAGAAAACCCAGCTCTTCCATCTTTGGCATTAGTCAGTTTTTTTGAACTTTCCACTTACTGCGGCCCTCCCTAATCATATGTTGGTCCTCTACCCTCTGTTATCATCCTCTTTTTGCTTCTATTCCATCCATCTCTACAATGCCTATTCTTCCACACATGTTGTTGCTACCACTTCTCAACCCTCCTCTCACCTTCACTCTACCCCATCCTTAGCTACACCCTCCAACTCTGACATTATGGCTGCTCTACAGATCATCATGGCAGACAAGTTCACACGATCAGAGACTGCTTTAGCTCAGAATTGATGGCTGATCACCTTGCTCCCAAGCTGGGAATTCCACCTCCACCTCCGCATCCGATTCCACCTCCTTCTCAAGCCCCTCATCCTGGAAAATCCTCCTCCTCCGAAGGATCTTCTCCCTCCCTAGCTTCTTAGTTATTTAACTGTTGTCTTTTTGTATGACAAAGGGGGAGAATTAAGTTAGATTTATTCTGTCAAACCTTCATTATGTAATTCTGCCAAATTAGATGTATCTCTGCCAATACTGATGTATCTTTGCTATTCTTAATGAAAAACTAGTTTATTACATACAATGTTTTAAAATTATGCTGAATTAAAAAATGCACAAATTGAGGGGGAGCTGTTACAGCTCTTTATATTAGAATCAGAATTAAAATCTAAATTAACATGTTTGTCATCATCAAAAAGGGGGAGATTGTTGAGACGAACTCTACATTTAAAGTTTTGATGAAAATAAACAAAGGTTAATTAAGAAAGTTAATTTTGATTCTAAAATGTTATGTTAATTTAACATGTGTTTTTGAGTGGATTTAATTAAGAACATAATCAAGCAAATCAAGAAAAGCAGCAATAGGATCATTCTGCATTATAAGAGAGAATGATCTTCAGCTTCAACAACTGTCCATCATAGCATATTGGCCAGACCTTTTCTATCTCTTTGACAAAGAGTCTGCCCTGGGAATTACTCATATCTAATCAGTACATGGCAAGTAAAAAATAGGAATCATCCAGACTCAAAAAGGTTATTAGATCTCAAAGATCAAAGGACTCAAAGACAGACAAAAGTCATGATAGTCTGCAAACTCCAAAAATCAAATGTCAAGAAAGTTCGATCAATCTGGGCACATGACAAGACAATTACAATGGAAATCCAGAACGTTTAAAATGGGAACTTCAGAATGATTATTAAAGCTCAAGAAAGTTCAAATTGACAAACCAAGAACGTTAATCATTCTCCGTTTTCTGCACAATGACAACAGCTCTGTTTCTCTCTGTTTTGATCTGCAATTCATCTC
>PGTU02000006.1:625788-660788 GCA_002896215.2 Cicer echinospermum
TGAAATCATCCAAATGTTTCCTGGAGAGATCAAGCAAGGTGGTTCTCAGGGCCAACAAGGAGCTCAAATGAACCAATTTTCACCTAGAAAGGCTGCTTGGGAGAGTGCTATGGAGAAATTAGTGACAACCACAAATTCTTTCATTGAAGAGTCAAGAGCCATCCAGAAAATCACTCTACATCCATAAAGAATCTGAAAACTCAAGTGGGTCAACTTGCTCAACAAATGGCACAAAGAACGGCTGGAAATTTGCCTAGTGACACGGTTCTGGATCCGCGAATAATGTCAATGTCGTGACAACAAGGAAGTGGCAAGGTAAGTGAACAAGTACCGCTTAAAGTCAAACAAAGTGTAAGTACTTCAGCTCGATCCATTCAGAAGAAACAGTCACACCGACCTTAGTGGATGAGCCACACCACTCTTGAAAAGGAGGAAGAACCTGCGGTACAAAAAATGGAACCACTGCCAAAACCAGAAATTCGACTTCCGTTTCCTCAAAGTTAAAAAGGAAGAAACAGAAAAACAATTCGGTAAGTTCCTTGATGTTTTTAAAAATTACAGATTAACATTCCTTTTGCAGAGGCACTAGAACAGATGCCAACATACGCCAAGTTCATGAAGGAGATTCTATCGAAGAAAAGAAAAACGGCGGCGAAACAGTGATGCTTACGGAAGAATGTAGTGTTATACTACAGAGAAAACTGCTGCCGAAGCTCAAGGGTCCTGGAAGCTTCTCAATCCTGTGCGCTATTGGAAAATAAACTTTTGGGAAGGCATTGTGTGATCTTGGGGCTAGTGTGAGTCTTATGCCCCTTTCCATATACAAACTGGGCATTGGAAAAGTCAAAGACACACAGCTTATGCTACAATTTGCGGATCGCTCAATGAAACACCCTTATGGAGTGGTGGAAGATGTGTTTGGTTAAAGTGGACAAGTTTATTTTTCCAGTGGATTTCGTGGTATTGGACATGGAGGAAGACAATGACATTCCTTTGATTTTGGGGAGACCGTTCTTAGCAACAGGGCGAGCTATGATTGATGTAGCATATGGCACCTTAACCTTAAAAGTAAATGAGGAAACCGTCACTTTTAACATTCTGAAAGCCATGGAACACTCAAAAGAAAGAGAAAGGTGCAATCGAATCGAAATCTTAGATGAGATAGTCAACGAAGAAATAGAGCATCAAACACACCAGTTTGCTGTTAGAAAGAGTGTTATGCCTACCCCAAGATGTTGTCAAGAAAGTGAAGATCCAAAGATGAAAGAGGTTTTGGCAATGTTGGAGGTATCACCATCCTACTCCCCCCGTTTTCCTACAAGATGGGAGGAGTTGAAAGGGAATGAAGATAAGCCCTCAGAGAAAAGACACCACTGATTGAACTCAAGCAGTTGCCTCTTCATTTGAAATATGTATTCCTAGATGAAGAAGATAAGAGTCCAGCCATAAAGGGGATGAGAAATGTCTACGGAAGCATAAAGGGGGCATCGTTGGTCCATTGAGGACTTGAAGGGAATAAGTCCGACTTTTCGTATGCACAAAATCCTAATGGAGGACAATCACAAACGGTAGTCAACCCAAAGGAGATTGATCCGGCAATGAAAGAAGTGATTAGGAAAGAAGTGGTAAAGCTCCTAGAAGCCGACCTCATTTACTCCATTTCAGACAGCCTTGGGTGAGTCCCGTCCAAGTTGTACCTAAAAAGGGTGGAACGACCGTCATCACAAATGAAAAGAATGAGCTGATTCCTACACGAACGGTTACAGGATGGAGAGTGTGTATTGACTATAGAAGGTTGAACAACGCTACGAGGAAGGATCATTTCCCACTCCATTTCATTGATCAGATGTTGGAGCGGCTAGCCGGACATGAGTATTACTGCTTCCTAGATGGCTATTCGGGAAACAATCAGATAGTTGTGGCACCCGAGGATCAAGAGAAACTGCATTCACATGTCCGTATGGGGTGTTTGCATATCAGCGATGCCGTTTGGGCTGTGCAATGCACCTGCCACATTTCAAAGGTGCATGATGTCCATATTCTCCGATATGATTGAAAAACATATCGAAGTATTTATGGACGACTTTTCTGTCTTTGGTTCATCTTTGATAATTTTTTGAGTAATTTGTCTCTTGTATTAGAAAGGTGTGACAAATCCAACTTGGTCCTAAATTGGGAAAAATGTCAATTTATGGTAGGAGAGGGAATTGTATTAGGCCACCAAATCTCCACAAGGGATAGAGGTAGACAAGGCCAAAGTTATTGAAAAACTTCCCCCTCCTACCAACGAAAAAGGCATTAGAAGCTTTTTAGGCCATGCTGGATTTTATAGAGGATTTATAAAGATTTTTCAAAATTGCAAAACCACTCACAAATCTACTTGTGAAGGACACACCCTTCAAATTCAATGAGGATTGTTTGCATGCTTTTAACAGTTTGAAAAATAAGTTGATAACTGCTCCCATTATCACTACACCTGACTGGTCACACCTTTTGAAATCATGTGTGATGCAAGTGACAGTTGCTATTGGGGCAGTCATGGACAAAGAAAGATAAAAAGTTGCATGTAATCTACTACGCTTAGCCATGTTTTTAATCAGGCCCAACACAATATCCACAACTGAAAAATAATTATAAGTTGTAGTTTATGCTTTTGATAAATTTCGATCTTATTTACTAGGATCGAAAGTTATTGTTTTACACTGATCATGCTGCCCTTGAGGTATTTGGTTTACTAAGCAGGAATAAAACCAAGATTCTTATATGGATTCTATTGCTACAAGAATTCGAATGAGGATCCGAAGATAAGAAGGGATCAGAGAATACTATAGCAAACCTATCTCGTTGGAGAATGTCGAGGAGGATGAGGATATTAGATCAATTCGAACCAGTTGCTGACGAGCACATCTTTGCTATGGTCATGGCACCTTGGTTTGCCGACTTTTCTAATTTTAAGGTAGGTGAAGACTTCCATCTGATTTCACGTACCAACAGCGAAAGAAGTTCATCGTGATGCCAATTCTATTGTATGGGACGAACCCTTCCTCTACAAAAGAGGAGTGGATGGTTTGTTGCGAAGGTGTGTGCCGAGGAGAGCAAGAAAAGGTATTGTGGCACTGCCACGACTCTGATTATTGGGGTCATTTAAGTGGTGATCGGATTGCAGCAAGAGTTCTCCAATGGGATTATTTGGCCTTCATTGTTCAAAGATGCATTCAACTACGTGGAGAAGTGTGATTGATGCCAGCGCACTGGTAATATTTCAAATTGGATGAGATGGCCGCAAAATCCTATATTAGAAGAGAAGTGTGTCGATGTGTGGGTATTGACTTCATGGGTCGATTCCCATCCTCATATAAAAAGTCTATATTTGGTGGCAGTAGATTATGTCTCCAAATAGGTTGAAGTAGTGGCTACTCAAACTAATGATTCAAAACATATCATCACATTTCTCAAGAAAAACATTTTTGCCCGTTTGTGGCGTTACCTCAAGCTTTGATTAGTCACGAGGGCACTCACTTTCTAAACCGAAAAATGGAATACCTTCTGAGGAAATATAATGTGCGTCATAAGGTGGCAACCCCATATCACCCACAAACCAGTGGGCAAGTTGAAGTATCCAACAGGCAGCTCAAGCAAATTCTTGAAAACAGTGAATGCCTCACGAAAAGATTGGTCAACGAAACTTGATGATGCACTTTGGGCCTACCGAACAGCTTTTAAAACTCCCTTGGTATGTCGTCGTATAAATCGTGTATGGTAAAGCTTGTCATTTGTCGCTCGAACTGGAGCATCGAGCATTTTGGGCGACGAAATACTTGATTTTGACTGGTTAAGGCAAGCGAATCAGGAATCAACAGCTTCACGAGTTAGAGGAGTTCCGGAATTTCGCATATGAGAACACTAAAATATATAAAAAAAAAACCAAGAAATTGCTTGACAACAAAATTAAATTCAAGGAATTCCAAGAGGGAGAGCTAGTTCTTCTATTCAACTCAAGATTGAAGTTGTTCCCAGGAAAACTAAAGTCAAGATGGTCGGGCCCCTTCAAGATAATCAAGGTATTTCCATACGGGGTTGTGGAGTTGAAAGACACACACTCGAATCGGAACTTTAAGGTGAATGGACAAAGGCTCAAATCTTATTTAGGGCAGAGTCAAAACCTTTGATGGAGTCCATCCATCTGATCAAACACTTGAAGGGTGGAATATCAAGCTCAAGACACTCAACGATCGCTTATTGAGAGGCAGCCCAATTTTATATCCTTTGCACCGTATTTATTTATTGTATTTCAGATTTAATTTACTCCATTTAGTTCCAATTTAGTCTCTAATTGCTAGTTCTCTTAGTTTTGATGTTTGGTATGAGCAAGGAATCAAAAAGATGCGTTGAGAAGTGATTGTACAACTCCAAATGACAAAACGCACGCCCAAGCGCGCCTGAAGCGCTTTCCTGTGTGACTACTGCCAACGCGCGCCTGAAGCGCGCTGAAGCGAAGTGCTTTTTCCAGCATTTGTCATTGTCGATGCACGCCCAGGCGCGCCAAAAGCGCTTTTTTCCAGTATTTGCTACTGTAACCGCGCGCCTAAAGCGTGCCCAGCGCACCTGAAGCGCTTTTTCCAGCTATAGCCACTGTGCACGCGCGCCCAAGCGCTTTTCACGGCTATATTTTAAAACCCCTATTTTTATCACTCAAAACTCCCCTTCTTCATTATCACTCTCCAAACCCTCCTCCATTATCATCAAAGGTCAGTATCCACCTCTTCATTATCACTCTCCAAACCCTCCTCCATCATCTCAAGTAAGTTTTCCTCCCTATCCAACATTCTTTCATCCTCAAGTAAGTTTCCCCAAATTCTAATATCAACTCTTTCTTGTTCATTGATGCATGTGTGTTCTTTACATTCGAATTGGTGCTAGTATTAGAAATTATTCATACATGCATGTTGATTTTCTGAGATTAAATGGGTGATTATGTTGCATATATGTGAATTGTTCATGTGTTTTATAACTTCCCTCCAACTGTTTGTTAAAATGACACAACCACTTGTGCACCTTAAGTCCTAGAAACATGACTGCACTCCAACTGTTTGTTAAAATGGCACAACCACTTTTCACCTTAAGTCCAACAAACATGACTGCACTCCAACTATTTGTTAAAATGGCACAACCACTTTTGCACCTTAAGGACCACAAAATATATACTGCACTCCAACTGTTTGTTAAAATGACATCCAATGTATATGCATTATTATCATTTAGAATTTTGTTGGACTAACCCAGGGCCATTTAAGATGTTATTTTTCCAAGAGGGATCATGCTTAAATTGATTGTCTCTGACTTGAAATATTTGAACCTGGGTGTGAATACTTGTTTTGCAGGACATAATGGCAACCCAAAAAGCAAAACGAACTAAGGTCGCAAGTACATCTTCCGTCCAATCGCACAATACATTTTTATTCAAGACGATGGCAACACAAGAATTTCATGCCAAACTCCCTGCAGTCAAGAAGTTGTGAGTGAGAAAAAACTTTCAGTTGGAAGCAGATGAATTTGTTGACATCCAGGCAATGATTGCGAGCAGAGGATGGGAGAAGCTAACCACCTTCGTCACCACAGCGAGCAAGCCCTTGGCAGTGGAATTCTTCTCCAATGCCTTGATCTGAAGTCTGACGACCCATTTCCATGCGATCAGTTCGTGAGCTATGTGAGGGGAAAAAGGGTACCCTTTACACCCCAAGTCATCAATGCAATTTTTGGTCTGCCGAATTATCAGGACTGCCGTTTTCGAGATATGTTGGACTACAGTAGAAGAGTAGACACTCAGGAGATCCTATGCATTTTATGCAGACCAGGCACATATTGGTTTCGAAATAGGGATGGCTCGGTTAGGAAACTGCGCTCAGTGGATCTCAACCCAATTGCCAAAGCATGGAGCACTTTTGTTCATCACACACTAATACCATGTTCCAATGTGTCAGATATAACAACGTGGGTGCACTACTAGCTGATGATCTTTGGGGGACAACAACTCTTGATCCAACGGTAGGCTACTTCCATCATGCTTCTCTGATAAGCAACTTTGTGAACAGGTGAAAGTGTGACCTAAATAGGGTGAAGAAATGGTAAAACCTGCTACACCAATCACTACTAAGTGGATAGAAAAATACTCCATAATTCCGGTAGAGGACCAGCAGAGGAAAATACTGAACCACATCCATCACAGCCATCCACCAAGGAAAGATGTGGCAGACTGGAAACTATGATGGAACGATTGATGATTGATCAGCGAAACGGACAAGCTAGAATAGAACTGGGGATGACCAATCTATATCGAGCTTTGCTTCTTCTCAACAGACACCAGGAGGCATGTTTTATGTTGATCTATTCGCACTTCACCAGTATACTGGCGACCATAGCGGAACAAGACGGATGATCTAAACGAGAATCCTTAAACTACTAAACTGAGAGAAGTTTTCTTTCTTTTTTTTTTCTTTTTTTTTTCTTTTCTTTTTCTTTCTGTTGTTTGTCCTGTTGCTTTCCGTTTTCTCGTTTTCTTTGTTTAATGTCAGTGTATGTTGACTTTCTCTTCTTCATGTTTTTTTTCCTTTCACTAAATGTGTACTATGATGAAACAGTCGTACTGACTTGCACTTAATCTTAAAATTTATGTTTGTGATTTCGCAAGTTAAATTTCATTTCTTAAATTATGTTATTGCTCAAGTCGATAAGCCTTCCTAATGCATGCATTCTTGATTACTAAATTGTTGTAGAAGGCTAATATGCGATCAATTTTTCAAAAATACAATTTTAACTTTTCAGAAGCATGTTGGTTTTATTTTGATTGTTCATACTCTCTCTTATTATCCTAGTTGTGAGCTTTTGAGCCTAAACGCTTAAATTATTTGTTGTGTGATTATCCAGACATGTGTTATCCCTCTAGAACTTGCACTAATTCTGACTTGCATCACATGTAATTTATGCATACATTGAGACAATTTTATTGGTCGTTTGAGCCTTTCTAACTACCCGATGAAAATTTTACCATTTGCTAGCCCCTTTGAGTTTTGCCCTTTTATTTCGGTTACTAGCCACATTACAAGCCAAACACCTGACTTTAATTAAATCACCTTACTTGGAGTTAGGTAAAAAAAAATTCTTGTCTTGATAAAATTCTAAGTTTGAGGTTGCTCATGGGATAACAACTTTTTAAGTTTGGGGTGGTGATTCTCACAAAAGAAAAATAAATAAAAAAGTAAAATAAAAAGAAAGGAAAAAAAAAATCAATTTGTGTACTTTGTAAATAATATCTTCTTGGTTCTTTTGTCAATGTTTGAGAATCTCCATAATGAAAAGGTGAAGAAAAAAAATGGTAGAATAAGGTGGAAATGTATGCCTAACTCCAAGTGGTAAAGCCTACTATCCTAAAATGTCATACCCTTACCTAAGTCCCATTACAACACGAAAGTCCTCCAAAAATGTATGTGTTTATTGCATTGTGATTGCTAACTAGAATTTTTTCAAGCCTCTGGTAGCGTGATGCATGTTCTAGGATTTGAGTGATATATTCATAACCCTTTCTAAAAATTTGAGATAAATTTTGGTGAGATTGTGTGAAGAGAGAGTTGAATTCGATGAATGAATGCCAAGGTGTACAAATCTTGTTGTCCTGTTTTTTGAAAACAACCATGTTTTGCAGTAGCAAGAACTTTGAAAATTGAGTTTGATTTAATTTGAGAAATTGAATTTAAGTGTGCATTTAACTGGACCAAATCTGAAATTAATTGTTGCTTGGGGACAAGCAATAGATTAATTTTGGGGTTGTGATGACTCTTCATCATATGCATATTTTCTCACTATTTTAGTCTTATTTATCCTCAATCATTAGTTAAATTAAGGATTTATTTGATATATTTTGTTGATTTTTGTTCTTTGAGTTAATAAAATGTTTGTGTTTTTATTTTAGTGATTAAGTAGGAATTTTTCGTAATTTTACAGTGCGTTGTGTTTTGGTGCAATGCTGAATTTTGGTGAGAAATCAACATGACATATGTAGAGTATTTCAGCCATATCTGGGGTTGTAGATGTCCAATTGGAGTCAAATCAAATGCAAATGAAAGCTAAGATCCATAACTACAACTTTCAGGAAGACACTAGAACCCAATTCAGACTCGAAAGAGGAGATCAATACAATATACGTTGGACAGTAGATGCTGAGCGCTTGGAGCACGCCTAGGGCCCGTTTTCAGCCATCCAACACTGCCCAGACGCGCCTGGAGCGTGTTTTCCGAGCCTGGTGCGCGTGACGCGCACCAGCAACCATAAAAATGCAATTTTTTTTTTACTGTTTTAGGGATCTTTTTGACTCTTGGGAAGTTGGGAGACTTGTGCTCTAGCATAGAAACTCAAAGACGGCCGTTTCTAACATCATTGGAGCAGTTTTATCAAGAATCATTCATGAATCCTTCTTGTAATTCTTCTATAATCTCTATCTCTTTCATCTATGTCATGAGTAACTAAACCCTATTTGTTAGGGATGAGTGTAACAAGATGAAACCCTTATTTTTATGATTTGATTTCTCGTTATATGAATGAGTTTATTGAATTATTTTTCTCATCTCTGTGCTTAATGCTTTTTATTGCTTGATCAACATTAAAATATTCTACGATTTGTATTTTGAAACGGAAGTGGGCTTTACGAATGCTTGAGATGAGAAATTCATGAATTTGTAGTCTAGACATAGGTGTAGGTCATAAAACCAATTGAATTTACAAGAGAATTTCTATACGGTAATGCTTAATTCTAATCTTAAATCTACTAAGGAATTAGGGTTACTTTGGAATTAAAGGTTTTGTCACTAAGACATGAGGGCAAGAATAATAAAGAGAATTCGGTAATAATTCAATAAAGGAATTCAATAACTAGGATCAAATTAGACACCAAGGTTGGATTCGAAGTGAAACTCATCCTTGATATTTTTCTCAATTTATAAAGGATCAATTTTACTACTGCTGTCAATTTTAAATATTATTTCAATCAACTTGGAACTTTTTGTTCAATTTTAGTAACTAAATATAATTCAATAGTAAAACGCAATCCTTGAGTTCGACACTCGGTACTACCGTTTTATTATTACTTGCAACAATTCAGTACACTTGCTGAAACGCTATCAGACTCGAAGTGAAACTCATCCTTGGCATTTTTCTTATTATAAAAGTTAAATATTATTACTCTTGTTATTTTCAAATATAATTTCAATCAATTTGGAAACTTTTTGTTCAATTTTAGTAATTAAACATAATTCGATAGTAAATTGCAATCTTTGAGTTCGACACTCGATACTACCATTTTATTATTACTTGCAACGATTTAGTACACTTGTTGAAATGTGATCACTTATCAATGGAATTTTCTATAATCTAAATAGAGTGGCAGATTCAAAAGGAACTCTTATAGCTTTGATTACAATTGTCGATGAGGTGATTTCTATGGAAAAAAGTTAGGCTCATAATGTTGGTCAAGAAACAAAAGAAATGAGGCTTGACCAGAAGCACGAACACCAGAATCATGTTTTCTTGACCTAGGACAAGATCAACCAAAGACATGATTACTGGACCAGAGGTAGGAACACCAAAGACACAATTACTGGACTAGAGGCAAGAATAGTTAAAGGCATGTTTACTGGACCAGAGGTAGGAACATCATAGACACAATTACCTGATCATAGGCAAAAGCAATCAGAGGCATGATTTCTTGACCAGAGGAAAGAGCACCATATGAACGATTTCTTAACTAAAGGCAATGACCAAAAGCAATATTAATTGACCAGAGGCATGGAGTAACCAAAGACAGAATTACTAGACCAAAAGCAATAACCAGAGGCAACAAACAGAAGTATAAGTAAATGACCATAGGTAGACCATTAGAAGCTTAGACTATGTAAGAGCTTTGACTTTTACCAAAATAAGATTTGTCAGAAGTTGTGATGTTGAGTTCACATAAGACCAATTGTTGAAAAACATTGCTAGTGCAAATATCTCATGTGAGTATAGGCAAGCATCGGAAAATCTTTTTAAAAAAATTAATAAACAAATGAAGTTAATGTTGATGCTCCAACTTATAGTAAAATTTGTTGTGACGAACAAATGCAATCAGATTTTGAACCCGATGCACAGAGAAAATCCACATAGAAACCAAAAACCTTTTAAGCGAGTACACTGCTAAAGAGTATCATATTATGAATGATGTTAGAACGTCTATATTTGTTGGAGATACATATGATGGTGGTGTTGATTTGTTGATGTCATTATTAAGAAAGAAGGTTGAGACTTGTGACATAATTGTCGGAATGACAATAGTTTACCTCACTTGAGTGTTGAATGAGAGAACTATTGTGTGGGTATGTCCTCAAGTGGGTGCACACACTCATTTAATGAAAATAAAATATTAGAAGAACGAAAGGGTGGCAAAAGCAGAGCCAACAGTAGAGGAAGTGTTGGACATAGAATATGCCTGAGGAATTATGGATCCAAAGAGGTCCATTTTAGAAAAAGCAAAATATTTGTTAATACCAAACATGGAATATATAGATTTTTAAGGGAGAAAAAGGTTGGAGACATTTGAGATGTTCTCTCAAAATGAATTTGGAGCAAATATGACTTTGAAGAATGGGATTCTATAGTTATTGTGGTGTTGGGATACCAAAAACATGAGCATTATCAAGTAGGTGGATTCAAATTTATTGGAGGTGAAGGAAAAAATGTTGTTCTAGAAAAGAGAATGTTCTTGAGAAAGGTTCACAAACAAATTTTGAGTATTTGGGTATAAACAAGCTTTCCTTTCGGAGTATTTCCTTTAGTTGGAACCAACAGAATGAGGAGATTGATCTTGAGGGACATGCAAAGTTGGTGGAAGCGATGAATCTTTTTTCATGTGGGAGATGTTTTTGGAAGTGAATTTGGAGATTTTTATGATGGATTGTTGATTTTTGAGAGGGACGTTGAAGTATTTGAAATTTTTTGTCAGAATCATATCATAGGGAACGATATTTCTTTTGTATTCACGAGTGGTGGAGGCTATCATATTATGAATGATTATGTAGGGAAAGTCAAGTCTTTTGCAATGGAGGAGGTGATAAATGATCAAGGCATCATTGTCAAAGACATACTTGTGACTACCATGAAGTAACAATGTCGATTTACAAGGAAGGGGGTTTGAATTGTAAATGTACCTTTTAAATATTCTTGCTAAAAGCTTAAGAAAATAACTCAAGATTGATATTGCTTATAAAAATAGAGAAACGGAGAACGTTCTTGATTTTATTATAAAACAGATAGCGTTCCTTGATTAGCTTAAAATAGAAAATTAGTTTGTGTTTTATCTTAGTAATCAATTAAGTTTAACAAATAAAGAGATAGGATAGAGAATACCACACAAAGAAATATCCTGGTTCACCCAACTTGGGTTACGTCTGTTGAGACAAACTCTATATTTAAAGTTTTGAGGAAAATAAACAAAGGTTAATTAAGAAAGTTAATTTTGATTCTAAAATGTTATGTTAATTTAACATTGTTTTTGAGTGGAGTTAATTAAGAACAAAATCAAGCAAATCAAGAAAAGCAGCAACAAGATCATTCTGCATCATAACAGAGAATGATCTTCAGCTTCAACAACTGTCCATCACAGCATATTGGTCAAACATTTTCTATCTCTTTGACGAAAAGTCTGCCCTGGAAATTAATCATATATAATCAGTACATGGCAAGGAACAAGTAGGAATCATCTAGACTCAAAAAGGTTATTTGATCTCAAAGATCAAAGGACTCAAAGACAGACAAAAGTCATGACAGTCTGCAAACTCCAAAAATCAAATGTCAAGAAAGTTCGATCAATCTGGGCATATGACAAGACAATTAAAAAGGAAATCCATAACGTTTAAAACGGGAACTCCAGAATGATTATTGAAGCTCAAGAAAGTTCAAACTGACAAACCAAGAACGTTAATCATTCTCCGTTTTCTGCACAATGACAACAGCTATGTTTCTCTCTGTTTTGATCTGTAATTCATCTCCAAACTTCTCCAGCTACACTCAAGACTCAAGACAGGGAATGTACCATCCAAGATCAATGAAGAAACGTCAAGAGCACTTTCTAAGAAAGGACAAAACTGCTTTAAATGCTAAACCATTAAAAGTCAAACAAGCTATTTCAAAGAAGGATTATTTTTATTCGGAAATAATGTTTCAGTCAAAAAGCAAAGTCTCTCCAACAGCTCTTGTACCTTCATTTAGTACATCTACAGCCTATAAATAGAAGGCCGTTATCCCGATTCAAGGCAAGAAATTCAAGTGTGCTTCGAAATCCATAATCAATCATATACATACTTGAAATTCTGCAAAAACAGAGGCGATCATACTCACTGATTTCTGCGAAATAGTTGCTGATTTTTACTTATCAAATAGTTTGTGCAATTGTCATTAGATCCTTTGTAAATAATCAATTCTCAAACAAGAGTTGAGAAATTCCAGATTCTGTCAAAACAATCAAATTGTAAAAACTCAAACTATAAGAGTTTCTTTATAGTTTGTTTTAAGATTACTTCCTATCAAGGTTAGATAGGTGCTGGTATTGCTTTCTGGTAGAAAGCATTAGAGGTTGAAATAGATCAAGGTTGATCTAAGACTAGGTGTTGTAAGAAAGCTCTTTTACACTTAGTGGAAAATCTCACAGTGTGAGGACTGGACGTAAACCCACGTTGGGTGAACCAAGATAAAATCCTTGTGTGGTATTCTCTATCTCATCTCTCTATTTATCATACTGAATTAATTAAAACATAAACTGATTTTCTGTTTTCAACTAATCAAGGAACGTTCTCCGTTTTACTACTAAAACCAAGAACGTTCTCCGTTTTCTGTTTTCATAACCAAGATCAATCTTGAGTTATTTTCTTAAGTTTTAACAGGAATTTTTAAAAGGTATATTTACAATTCAAACCCCCCTTTCTTGTAAATCGACATTGTTACTTCAATTGGTATCAGAGCCTGGTCTCTAAAAAGTTCAAAAACACCTAACAAGTGTTAGAGAAAAGATCTAGAAGAATGTCGAAAGCAAAATACATTGTTGAAGGAGGATCCTCAAACCGACCTCCATTCTTTGATGGATCAGACTATTACTTTTGGAAAAACAAAATGCAGCTATTCTTAAAATATCAAGACACAGGAATCTGGCGCATCATTACAGATGGAGATTTCACACCAAGGGTTGATCAAGATGATTCAAACTCTGCCTTAAAAAAGGAAGCAGATTGGACAGCAGATGATAAAGCTAAGGTACTTTTAAACTCTAAAGCTCAATTATTCTTATCATGTGCTTTAAGCAGGGAAGAAAGTGAAAGGATAGATGAATGCGCAACTGCAAAAGAAGTTTGGGATACATTACAAACTCGTCATGAAGGAACAAGCCATGTCAAAGAAACAAGAATAGACATTGGTATAAGGAAATTCGAACTGTTCGAAATGCAAGAAGGAGAAACTATTGATGAAATGTACTCAAGATTCACCACAATAGTAAATGAAATGCGATCTCTTGGCAAAGCTTATACTGTGCAAGAAAGAGTAAGAAAAATCATGAGGCGCCTTCCAATCATTTGGAGACCAATGGTGACAGCTATAAGTCAAGCCAAGAACCTTGGATCACTGCCTCTGGAAGAACTAATTGGAACACTAAGAGCTCATGAAGTACTGTTGCAAGAAGACAAACCAGTCAAGAAAGGAAAGGCAATAACACTGAAAGCTTCTCAAGATAAAATCACAGTACTAGTAGAAGAAGAATTAGAAGAAAATAAATAGGGAGATGCTGGTGAAATTGCGCTTCTCACTGGAAGAATACAAAGAATGATGAGAAGAAGAGATCAAATCAAAAAGGGATTTCAAAACAAAAATCCTAAAACAGAGATTGACAAGAGTCAAGTCACATGTTTTGGATGCAACAAATTGGGATATTACAAAGCAGAATGTCCATCAAACAGAAATTTACCAAAACGATTTCCTTTCAAAAAGAAATCAATGATGGCAACATGGGATGATTCAGAGGAATCAGAAACTGAAGAAGAAGAAGAAGCCAACATATGCTTGATGGCAAAAACAGAGGAAGAAGAGGTAATAAATTTTGAACCTTGTCATTTATGTCAACAAATGGGAAATGAATTTGATAATTTGTTAAATGACTCAAATCTTCTTATTCAAAAATGTAGTTCTCTGAAAGAACAGTTCTATAAAGAGAAAGAAGAAAGTCAGGCTAAAAATAATCTGTTAAAAAATATGATTAAAGAATTGAAAGAAACAAATTTTTTTGAAAGTCAAGAATGTCAAGAACGTTCTGCACTATAAACGGAGAACGTTCGACTTAAAAATGAAAATGAACTTCTCAAAACAGATTTACTAAACTTCATTAAAGCCACTGAAACCTTTCATAACATCATGGGATCTCAAATAGGAATTTTTGATAAAGCTGGTCTTGGTTTCAATCAAACCCAAACGACCAAACTCTATGAAAACTTCTTTGTCCCAGAAAGAAAGGAAGAAAAATGCAAGACTAGATGCTCATATTGTAAAAAACTTGGACATCTGGAATTTGCTTGCTACTTTAGAAAAAGAGATGAAAAAATTGAAAGAAATAAGCTTTTTAAAAAGGAGAATCATTCTGTCAAAACTGTGTCAAAGAAACAGCAAAACGGAGAACATTCTCCAGGTTGGCTCCCAAACGGAGAAAGTTCAAAATTACAAGGTGTATGTTTTGAAAACTCTTTTAAACCAAAGCTCAAATCTTTTAAAACCTATACTGTTAAACCCATTTCAAAGCCAACAAACAACACAGTTGTTTCTAAAAATGGAATGATATACCGCTTAAACACTAACTCTCAAGGACCCAAAATAAAGTGGGTACCTAAAACTGAAATAATATCACATGCATGTTGGTTTTCAAAATACAAAGAGAAAGCCTTGGTTCTTGGACAGTGGTTGTTCAAGGCACATGACAGGAGATAGAAACTGTTTCATAACCTTCATCAAGAAGGATGGTGGTTCGGTCACATTTGGAAATGATGATCAAGCTCAAATTAAAGATAATGGAACCATTGGTAAGACAAACTCTGCTCAAATAAATGATGTTCAATATGTGGAAGGTTTAAAACACAATTTACTAAGCATAAGTCAGTTATGTGACAATGGATGCGAAGTCGTTTTCAAGCCAAAGGTATGTGAATCAAGAAAGCTAAAACTGGAGAAATTCTATTTTCTGGAAAAAGAAAGAAAAATTTATGTGTTATATCTTGAAGAATTACCTGATGAATCATGCTTTATATCAATCAATAAAGATAAATGGATTTGGCATAAAAGGGCTGGACATATCAGCATGAAAACGATTTTCAAAATCTCCAAACTTGATCTTGTTAGAGGCCTACCAAAACTTAATTTTGAGAAAGATAAAATTTGTGAAGCTTGTGCAAAAGGTAAGCAAGTCAAAGTAGCTTTCATACAAAAGATTTTGTAACAACAAAATGAACTCTTGAACCACTTCACATAGATTTATTCGGCCTGTCAAAACAACAAGTCTAGGAGGAATGAAATATGGCTTTGTTATTGTTTGATGATTTCTCAAGATTTACATGGGTTCTGTTTTTCAAAAAGATGATACATTTTAATCATTCAAAACATTTTTGTAAAAAGGTGCAGAATGAAAAAGACTCCAGCATCATCTCTATAAGGAGTGATCATGGAGGAGAGTTCATGAATGCTTCATTCAAAAAACTTTTTGATGAACTCGGTATATCTCACAATCTTTCATGTGCAAGAACTCCACAAACAAATGGAGTTGTTGAAAGAAAAAATAGAACACTACAAGAAATGGCAAGAAATATTTTAGAAGAATCAAATGTTGAAAGATACTTTTGGGCAGAAGCCATAAACACTTCTTGCTATATCTTGAATCGTGTATCTATCAGAAAAATCATCAACAAAACTCCATACGAAATCTGGAAAAACAGAAAACCAAACATATCTTACTTTCATATTTTTGGGTGTTATTGTTACATTTAAACAACAAAGATCTTATTGGAAAATTTGATGCAAAATCCGACAAAGCAATCTTTCTTGGATACTCAACCGAATCTAAAGGTTATAGAGTGTTCAATTTGAGAACTAACGTGGTTGAAATAAGTATGCATGTATTGTTTGATGAATTTGATGACTTAGACATAAGTAAAAAAGGATGAGGAAGAAGAAACTCAAATTTAAACACAGCAACAAATCAGTCTGCAGAAAACAGAGATTGATAAACAATCTCCATTTCATTCTCCACCAAAAAGCTGGAAAACAATTGGAGATCATCCTCAAACCCAGATCATTGGAGACACGGCTGATGGAATCAGAACCAGAAAATCATTCAAGAATGATGAAGACAGCATGGCAATGATATCTAGATTGAACCAAAATCAATCAAAGATGCTATTACTGATCAATCTTGGGTAAATGCCATGAAGGAAGAACTACTGCAGTTTGAGAAAAAATGAAGTTTGGACTCTTAGTACCAGATCCATTAGATCAAACACTCATGGCACTCGATGGGTATTCAGAAACAAACTTGATGAAGAAGGTAAGGTTGTTAGAAACAAAGCAAGATTAGTAGCTCAAGGCTACAATCAACAAGAAGGTATAGACTATGATGAAACCTTTGCTCCAGTTGCAAGGTTAGAAGCTATTAGAATACTTCTTGCATATGCATCTCATAAACTTATCAAACTGTTTTCAAATGGATGTTAAAAGTGCTTTTTTAAATGGATTTTTAAATGAACAGGTGTATGTAAAACAGCCCCCCAGGTTTTTGAAAGCCAATCAAAACCAAATCATGTTTTCAAACTTACCAAAGCACTATATGGCTTAAAGCAAGCACCAAGGGCTTGGTATAAACGGTTGAGTTCATTTCCTAATTAAAAACAATTTTCAAAGAGGAAAAAATCGATACTACTTTATTTAAGAAAACAGAGGGAAATTGAATTATTCATTGTTCAAGTATATGTGGATGATATCATTTTTGGATCAACAAATGAAAAACTGTGTGAAAATTCTCAAAACTTATGCAAAGTGAATTTGAAATGAGCATGATGGGTGAATTAAGATACTTTATTGGCTTACAAATCAAACAATATGAAAAAGGGATTTTTATTTGTCAAGAAAAGTACATCAAAGATCTATTGATCAAATATAAAATGAATGAGTCAAAAATTATGACAACTCCCATGCATCCATCTACTTCCTTGGAAAAGGAATGAAAATGGCAAATCTGTTTATGATAAAGAAATATCGAGGAATGATTGGTTCCTTGTTGTATCTAACTGCTAGCAGACCAATATGTGTTCGCAGTAGGATTGTGTGCTCCGATTTCATCAGCGCCAAAAGAATCCATTTTAACATCAGTAAACACATATTTAGATATCTTGTTGGAACAACTAATTTTGGTCTTTGGTATAGAAAAGGTTCACATTTTGATATTATAGCATACTGTGATGCTGATTATGCTGGAGACAAAGTTGAAAGAAAAAGCACAAGTGGAGCATGTCAGTTCTTAGGTGAAGCATTAATCAGTTGGTCGTGCAGAAAACAGAAACACCATAGCACTATCCACAACTGAGGCCGAATACGTTTCAGCGGCAAACTGATGTTCACAAGTTTTGTGGATTAAAAACCAGCTTCAAAGATTACTCTGTAAGCTATTCAATTTATTGTGATAATACTAAGTGCTATAAATTTGTCCAAAAATCCAATCAGCATTCTAGATCAAAAACATATTGAAATTAAAACATCATTTCATTCGTGATCATGTCAATAAGAAAGAATGTTGAATTAATCTTTGTTGATACTCAAAATCAACTTGCTGACATTTTTTACAAAGCCTCTTGTGGAGGATAGTTTTTAATTCAATCAAAGAAAAACTGAGAATCATAAAAAATCCAGAAAATTCTGGTTAAAATCTGCTTCTGCAGAAAACAAGAGATCGTTTATCAGTCTCCGTTTTCGCGACTCATCATTCTCCGTTCTGGAAAAAAGCAACAGTCTGCTTTTCCCTCTCAAAATCAAAAAGCCAAATCTTGGCATTTATTACACGTGCCCTTTTGTCTGAAGCTGGAGTGCTGACACATACACTCCTCAATCCCCCAAAATGCTTTCCTCTTTCCCTAGGTACAAACTGTTACTATTAGGCAGCATACTCATCATTATTCCACCTTTTTCTCTCCATCTTCTCAGTCAGAAAACTGTTTTTTCTTCTCACCTTCTTTTCCCCAAAAGCTGGACTAACCTTTCTCTCTCTCTCTCTCTCTCTCAATACCACTTCTACTGTTCATCTTCTTCACCATTTTTTTTTAAAAAAAAACGACCATGGCTCGAACCAAACAGTCAACACGCAAAAATGCCTCTCCCTGTACACCACCCTCTTCATCTTCTTCATACCAATCCATAGAGCGCTCACCCTCTCCACCACCTCGCCCAACACCACCACACACCTCTTCTGCCTCTCCCTCTTCTAACACTAGTCAAGAAGTCCTCAACCTTATTCCTCTGTCTACTTTTCTTCCACACTATACACTCGCCCTACAACCAAACTTCGCTCAAGTGCCTCCTCATCTACGCACTAGAATCACTCCTCCACGACGCTCCATGCGAGTCCAATCTGGAATTGGTACTTCGAAATCAATGAACCCTAAACCACATATTTCATCATTTCAGACTCTGAGAGCGATGACTTTTCTGATTCGTGCCCCCAGTAGCAAAATCACCAACACAACCTGAACCACCAATAAAAACGACGCCCACAACAACCACACCACACCCACAACATCCATCAACAACCACTAAAACTTCGACACCCTCTCAAAATCTGCCTTCTCCTCTGAACCATCGCACTCAACTCCTCCCCATCAAAAACGGAGATCGATAAATGACATTGTTTCCCCTCCTACAAATCAAAAAGAACCCCTCTCTCAACAAAAACCACAAACTAAAAACATGAAAAACAAAAATCACAATGACCTCATTGCTCAATTTCTTGCTCGTAAAAATCTTCCAAATCCTCAGAGAAAGAAAACGCTTGCCCCAAACAAAACCTAAAAAAGAGTCAGAAACCCACCTCTCCAGAACATTCTCCAGAATGTTCCCACCACAAGAACGTTCTCTGCTCAGACTGTTCCTCTCGCCAGAATCTTCTCCCCATCCACAAACCTTCTCCCCAAAAACATACCAAACGTTCTTCATCTCCTCAGTCCTCGTCTACTTCTACATCGTCTGGATTCTGACCATCTCCCCCCACTAAAGAAACCAAAACAGACTACTCCTCCTCCTCCTCTGATTTCTCCTGCAAAAACAAACTCTTTCAAGGAAAATGGGCTCAACGCCCAGTTGGGATTGGCCGAGTTTTTTGTTTTTTGACAATCTTGTTGTAGATGAAAATGATGTTCAGCACCATACTGATGTTCTTGGTTGGACATCATTCTTAAAGATCTCTGAATCTTATTTCCCAGATGTTGTTCGCGCATTCTACTGCAATGCCAAAATATTTACGGACAAATCTCTAATTATCTCAACAATTAAGGGAGTGGAAATCAAATTGACTCCAGATATTTTGGCCACCATTCTTCAGCTACCAACAGAAGGGCCATCTGTTTTTGGTGACCACTGTATTTTTCGGCTTTGGGTCTTAGAAAGACAGAAGTTTTGGCTGATGTTGTTTGAAGAAAACTCCACACGTCATTTGGCCACATATCTTAAGCCTCTTCCAAGGTATTCAACAACATGTGCCAACATACCTTGATTCCACACTATGGAAGCCATGAGTATGTATCTGATAATGATGTCTTGCTCATTCATCATCTTCTAAACTGCAAGAGATTGAATCTACCCTATGTCATTCTCCAGCACATGATTTGTGCAGCCAACAAAGATTACAAAAAGAACATTGTGCCTTATGGCATGGTCCTGACTAAAATCTTCAGGCATTTTGGAGTATCTCTTGCATCTGAAAAATCTCTGATAAAAATTTCCAAATTCTCCACCAAGAATCTGTCTCATATGCGTAAAACCTCTTCTGCTCCAACACCCACTCCTCCATCCTGTCCCACCTCTCTCAAAAGGAAAAGATCAGCAGGAAGACGACCTCCCACAAATCCTATTTCATTCTCATCACCTCCTACTGATCCTAAGGAAATCTCAGAAAAAATCCCTACACCAGAACAGTCTCCAGACCACCAGAACGTTCTCCACCTCCTCCAGAACGTTCTCTAGAACATATCCCAACACCTTCCACCCTCTTTGCTCAAACATCCAGCATATCATCCTCAGCCATTCCCTCTTACTCTCAAACACTTCACTCCCCTAGCCATGACTTCAATACCTTCTTGTCTAATCCACTTTTCTCTACCATGTCTCCACTGTTTGTTTCACCTCAGAAAACCAGCTCTTCCATCTTTGGCATTAGTCAGTTTTTGAACTTTCCCACTACTGCTGGCCCCTCTAATCCATATGTTGGTCCTCTACCCTCTGTATCATCCTCTTTTGCTTCTATTCCATCCATCTCTACAATGCCTATTCCTTCCAACACTGTTGTTGCTACCACTTCTCAACCCTCCTCTCACCTTCACTCTACTCCCACCTTAGCTACACCCTCCAACTCTGACATTATGGCTGCTCTACAGATCATCATGGCAAGACAAGTTCAGCACGATCAAGAGACTGCTTTACTCAGAACTTGGATGGCTGATCACCTTGCTCCCAAACTGGGAATTCCACCTCCGCCTCCTCATCCGATTCCACCTCCTTCTCCGAAGGATCTTCTCCCTCTCTAGCTTCTTAGTTTTTTAACTGTTGTCTTTTTGTATGACAAAGGGAGAGAATTAAGTTAGATTTATTCGGTCAAACCTTCATTATGTAATTCTGCCAATATTGATGTATCTCTGCCAATACTGATGTATTTTTGCTATTTTTAATGAAAAACTAGTTTATTACATACAATGTTTTAAATTATGCTGAATTAAAAAATGCACAAATTGAGGGGGAGCTGTTACAGCTCTTTATATTAGAATCAGAATTAAAATCTAAATTAACATGTTTGTCATCATCAAAAAGGGGGAGATTGTTGAGACAAACTCTATATTTAAAGTTTTGATGAAAATAAACAAAGGTTAATTAAGAAAGTTAATTTTGATTCTAAAATGTTATGTTAATTTAACATGTGTTTTTGAGTGGATTTAATTAAGAACAGAATCAAGCAAATCAAGAAAAGCAGCAACAAGGTCATTCTGCATCATAACAGAGAATGATCTTCAGCTTCAACAACTGTCCATCACAGCATATTGGTCAAACCTTTTATATCTCTTTGACAAAGAGTCTGCCTTGGGAATTACTCATATCTAATCAGTACATGGCAAGGAACAAGTAGGAATCATCCAGACTCAAAAAGGTTATTTGATCTCAAAGATCAAAGGACTCAAAGACAGACAAAAGTCATGATAGTCTGCAAACTCCAAAAATCAAATGTCAAGAAAGTTCGATCAATCTGGGCATATGACAAGACAATTACAATGGAAATCCAGAACGTTTAAAACGGGAACTCCAGAATGATTATTAAAGCTCAAGAAAGTTCAAACTGACAAACCAAGAACGTTAATCATTCTCCATTTTCTGCACAATGACAGCAGCTCTGTTTCTCTCTGTTTTGATCTGCAATTCATCTCCAAGATCAATGAAGAAACGCCAAGAGCACTTTCTAAGAAAGGACAAAACTGCTTTAAATGCTAACCATTAAAAGTCAAAAAGCTATTTCAAAGAAGGATTATTTTTATTCTGAAATAATGTTTCAGTCAAAAAGCAAAGTCTATCCAACAGCTCTTGTACCTTCATTCAGTACATCTACAACCTATAAATAGAAGGCCATTATCCCGATTCAAAGAAAGAAATTCAAGTGTGCTTCGAAATCCATAATCAATCATAAACATACTTGAAATTCTGCAAAAACAGAGGCAATCATACTCACTGAATTCTGCGAAATAGAGGCAGTCATTAGATCCTTTGTAAAGAATCAATTCTCAAACAAGAGTTGAGAAATTCCAAATTCTGTCAAAACAATCAAATTGTAAAAACTCAAACTATAAGAGTTTCTTTATAGTTTGTTTTAAGATTACTTCCTATCAAGGTTAGATAGGTGCTGGGATTGCTTTCTGGGTAGAAAGCATTAGAGGTTGAAATAGATCAAGGTTGATCTAAGACTAGGTGTTGTAAGAAAGCTCTTTTACACTTAGTGGAAAATCTCACAGTGTGAGGACTGGACGTAACCCACGTTGGGTGAACCAAGATAAAATCCTTGTGTGGTATTCTCTATCTTATCTCTCTATTTATCATACTGAATTAATTAAAACATAAACTGATTTTCTGTTTTCAACTAATCAAGGAATGTTCTCTGTTTTACTACTAAAACCAAGAACGTTCTCTGTTTTTTGTTTTCATAACCAAGATCAATCTTGAGTTATTTTCTTAAGTTTTAACAGGAATTTTTTAAAAGGTACATTTACAATTCAAACCCCCTTTTCTTGTAAATCGACATTGTTACTTCAATTGGTATCAGAGCTCGGTCTCTAAAAAGTTCAAAAACACCTAACAAGTGTTAGAGAAAAGATCTAGAAGAATGTCGAAAGCAAAATACATTGTTGAAGGAGGGTCCTCAAACCAACCTCCATTCTTTGATGGATCAGACTATTACTTTTGGAAAAACAAAGTGCAGCTATTCTTAAAATCTCAAGACACAAGAATGTGGCGCATCATTACAAATGGAGATTTCACATATTGGGTCGATCAAGATGATTCAAACTCTGCCTTGAAAAAGGAAGCAGATTGGACAACAGATGATAAAGCTAAGGTACTTTTAGACTCTAAAGCTCAATTATTCTTATCATGTTGCTATTATGCTTATCTCTGGTGCTACGTCTCATTGGTGAATGGAAATTTCATTAACCATTTGTTATATTTTGAATAGAGTTCCCAAATCTAAAAGCAAAACATATCCTTATGAAATTTTGAAGAAAATGTCAACTCTAGGTGAGACTTTAATGACAATCAAACAAGATGTACATCTAGAAGATTATTATTACACAGTCTCTAACTTATCTTAGGTTACACTCAGCCTGGGTATAGAGCTCACTCATCGGTGTGTGAATCGTGATAGTATAATGTGTAGAGAAATAAATAAAAATAAAAACAATCACCACAATTAACATAAATTACCATAAATACATGTAAGTTACCATAAATAAATAGAAAAAAAATGAATAATCACAATTAGAACAAATTATCATAAATGCATGTATAACTCCACAATTAGAATAGATTATCATAAATGGATATAGTTAATAGATTATCAGAAAAATATATAAATCACAAAAAAAAAAAATCACTACAATTATATTCACAATAAATAGATAACAAACTAATATAAAACAAATAAAAACAAGAGGGAGTAATATAAATATAAATAAATAATTAATTATGTACAATTAATTAAGTTATGCTTGACTCTCAAAAGTCTCCAGCGGAGTCACCAGCTATCGCAGTGGCGGAGCTTGGTTAAAAAGCTTGGGGTGGCCGACGAAAAATGAAACAAGAAATATTTTTAAAAAATATAACAAAACTTAAACACGTTACATGCAACAAAAAAACTCAAACATTTTATACGACATAAAATCAAACACCTTGTGTGCAATAAAAAACTCAAAACTTTATATGGACATAAAATCAAACAGCTTATGTGCAACAAAAAAACTCAAACACATACATAAAATCAAACAGCTTATGTGCAACAAAAAAACTCAAACACTTTATAGACATAAAATCAAACACCTTACGTGCACCACAAAAACTCTACACAAAAATAGAACAAAGTAGAATTCTACAAAAATATCGGGTATTGCCATATAAGTTAAATTCTTAGGATAGGTAAAACTCAACAAAATTGAGAACTCAAAACTGACACAACGACGAACTAAGAAAAATTGAAATCAAAACTAACATAGTCAGAGGAGTGACGAACTATCAAAACTAACAGAGGAGCGACATCCAAACTAACAGAATTCCAAATCAAAACTAACTAACAAAAATCAGCACTAACAAAATAGAAATCTGAACTTTTTGAACAAAGCAGCAATGTGATCTTGAGACAGATGAGGTTGCGGCGAACAGAGAACGACGAACGGCCACAGAGGCGGTCGCAGGCCCGCAGCGAGTAGAGGAGCGATCTAGACTGGAGGCAGAGTGAGGCGGCTGCACGTTTTTCGTGATCCGTGAATTTGATTCCGGAGAAAAAGTAATCAAAACAGAAAAAGGAAACAACAAATCAAAATAGAAAAATAAAACAACAAAAAAGAATAAACTTTGTTACCTCAATGGAGAGAAATAAATTGTGATAGAAAGAAATCGTGATATGATCATGTTTGTCATGAATCACTTTAAGGATCGTTCTAGGTTGGAAACTTACAGATTGGACTCAAAATCACGTTTTGCTGGAGAACACGATAACCAAAGCTACGAAACTCTGAATCGGATAATTCTAAAACAAGGTGAAAGATGGCGTTCTGAAATGCATGTTAGGATGTTGAATCACCGAAAAAGAGTATGTAGAACCCGAGATATGAATCTAGTTTACTTAACACAAAAATTGTTAAAATTATGTATTAGTGTTTGATGTAAAGGAAGTTGAAAATTATAATTTAGCAAACGAACCAATAACATAATTATGTGAATATGAGTGCTTCAACATGAGATTGAAGATCTAACCAAGTGATCTTCAAATAAAATGACAAAATAAAAAGGGAAAATAAAGAAACAAAGATGGATTATGTTAATAAACGAGTGGACTGCGGGCGACAATGTGAGAATTAAGGAGGATGATACAATATTGTCAATAGAGTGAGAGTGGGTGAGAGGTTGTTGCGGCGAGGATATCACTAGGGTTTTGAATTAGGCCTAATGGGTTATGGATCTGATTGTAGTATTAATAAAAGATTGTCTTATTGGACCAAATTTTTATGTAAAATAAAATATGAATAGTGTTGATTTGGTTCGGTTTTTATTGGTTTTTAAAACTAAAATCCAATTCCCGAACTAATAATCTTCAGTTTACATTAATTTGGTTTGGTTTCTTACCCGAACAAAAAATAACGGGTAATTTTCGAGTTGATTTAGTTTGGATATTCGGATTGATTGAATTTATTTTGTCCACCTACACCCATAAACCAAACTACACCTATTTTTGTGACACATTCTCAGTTCACAAATACTATAATAATATTGTTCATATGTCATCAATTATTGTTCAAAATCATATATAACTATTATTGCATAAGAGGTGAATCTTTTCTCTATGATATTGATTGCATCTCTCATATCATTTTTTTTATAATTAAAAAAAATACAAATCATAATCGAAACAAAAAAAAAAGAATAATATTAAATATGTAGAAATTAATAACTTTTAACTATTTCACTATTGACTCAAAAAAATGTATGTCTTACATCCACAAATTTTTCTTGTTTATAATTTTTTGCAACCCACTATTAAATTTTGTTGACCATGTCAAATAATTATTTGAAAACTTCATTTCACATTCTAATCATTTAGAGGAAATAATTAAAATAATTGAAACTCTTATCCATCCAAAATACCATAACTATAGAATTTGGTTACATTTTTGTATTGAATTTTTATTTAGCTTGACAATTTTGTGTAACTAACATTTTTATTATGTAAAAAACATTATTATTATTATTTAAGGTTTTTGAACCTTAAGAAGTTTTTATTTTGCTTTGTAGTGTTGTTTTCACATATATTTGCACACAAGAAGAATTATTTCAATATTTTGAATGATATTATGAACATTATTTTTTAAAAACTACCACTCACTGATGAATGTAATAATAAACCGCAAGACACACAATGTCATTTAACGTATGCTTAGATTGACGGAATTACGATGAACATATAAAAGTTAAAACATCAAAAAAGCCATAAATTTATAAATCTAATTTTTCAAAACTAATACAAACTAGAATGGGACCCACGCGTTTAAAAAAAAAAATCAAAAAACGGTAAAAATGAAACAAAAAAATAGTTATCACAAAATTTATTTGGAAAGACATCGTAGATAAAAAAGAAAATGATTATTTTTAAGTTGACAACTCAACATTTAATTGGAGGTGACACAATTGTAATTACGTGGCATATAGAATGCTGATGTATCATGAACAAAGCTAAAGAGATTGTTTTAATAGATTATAACATATTATATAAAATGAAGAACATATTGTAGTTAACTATACAACTTTTAACAATAAAGAAATGCATAACCATTTAATAAATATATTATTAGAAGAAACACTTCGGTGAAAACAAAAAACTTGAACAAAAACAATTTTACAAATCAAAAATATTAAAGACAATAATTGCATCTCTAAAGTTGTAAATATTTTGCATGAATTGTATTACTCAACAATATTTAACTTTTTCCTTTGTACTAAAACAAATCAAGTTTATATATAACTATTCAAAAATAAATTTACCTTTAGGCAGATAAAGATTTGGGTATATTATACTCTAAAACAAAACTATTATCTTTAAAATTGTTATTTTATACTAACTCTAATATATTAAATTCTACAATGTAATGCACGAATTAACATCTAGCAATATATTTTCTAGCACACAAAGCTTAATATTGATTCTTTCACAAGTATTCTTTTTTTTTTTTCTTTTTCTCATAACGAGTGTCACTTTAGTAAAAAATTGTCTAAAAATAAATGTCATGTACATTCAAATTTTTGATACAATTTTAATTAATTTATTTTCTCTATATTACCTTTCAATGATTACAATATACACAACTTACAAAATATTATTTCTAATAACGAAGCAATGACACAAAACAACCAAATATGCAAAAAGGTCACCAAAACCACCACCATCTCACATCCAATCTTTCTCTCCATTTTGTTGTTCTCTTTAGCATTCACAGTCTATGAATTACTTAAATGTTGGATATACAAAAGAGGTGATCTATATATATACATTTTTAAGAATTTTGGGTGAATATGTGGTGTCAAAATCTTATGTACTCTTTAAGCATTTAATTTGTTGTTGCTCTTGTATCCTTGAACTCCCCAACATCTAGTATCATAAATTTTGGTTCAGTTTTGGGAAAATGCTATTTGAAAAGGTTTTGGCTAGAAAAAAGTTGATACTTAAGTGGTCATTTGTGATTGATATATTTTTCTTGGGAATGTACGGCCTAATGCACGATATGTCATGTTTGACATAATTTTTTTATAAAAGAATCAATTTTGTCTTGTGTAAAATTTAAGACAATTATGTGTTGAGTAGTACATGGGCATTGGTTGACAATGATACAATGTGTGTTGTGAGATTCTGTCAATTGGTGAAAAATTTCTTGAGAAAATACATGTAGTTGCATCATAAAATCAGCATGTTAAAAAAAAAATCAGAGTGATTTAGCTACAAGTCAATTTATTTGGAGTATTTTATCTTCAAACGAGATTTCTTTGAGTGGTTTAGCTTGAGAGAAAATCTTAAAAGTGGTTTAGTTTTAAGTATAAACTAGAATATTACCCACATTTTGCGCGGGTTTAATTTTTTTTTAATCTGATATATATAATTTAAAGCGTTTACGAGTTAATTTACTTCAACCTCATATTTTCCCTCTATTATCTCAACAAAAAAAAATTAATCATTTTTAAGCCTTTATGGGTTAATTTTTTATTTTGTTAATTCTTTAAATAGTTAATTTTCAAAGATGAAGATTAAATATCCCATTCAACCATTTCATGAAACACCTTAGGTGCATCTCATAACCCCCTCAAATCTTCGAATATGAATCGACGTTTGAACAATTGGGTAATATAAAAAAAAGTTTAATCCTTTTTAAGCCTTTACGAGTTAATTTTCTATTTTATTAATACTTTAAATAGTTAATTTTCAAAGATGATGTTGATATTTTTTTGAGATAATAGAGGGAAAAGATGAGGTTGGAGGTAGATTTATTGATAGAAAAAACTGTGTTAGATGATGTATGAATAATGAAGGGAAAGAGATTGAGTTGGGTGAGGGAAAATATAGATTGTTTGGTTGATGAAAATGATGAAAATCACTTTTCTGGGTTTGTGATTGAATGTCAAACAATAAATTTTATAGGGATTAATGAACAATGTTATATTTGTAGGGACAAAAAATATGTTTCTCTTTGTCCACTCACGTTTTTGTAAAATTTACTTGACGTTAATGACAAAAAATAAAGTTTTCTGATATTGCAAGGATGAAATTCAAATAATTTTTTTTATAGAGACTAAAATTAAAAACTGTTATATTTAGAGGGAGCAAAAACATATTTAAACCTATAATTTATTAATGTATTAATTTTGTAAACATGTAAGGTTATAAAAATAATAAATGAGATTGAAGAAATTGTAGAGTTTTTAATTAAATAAATATTTTTACTCCTGAAATAATTAGATAAAAATAATGTTTTGCAAAAGTTCAACTATAAAAAATTAACAATTTTTTTAGGGATAAAAAATTATTATTAATCAAAGTAGAACTAATCACAATTTTACAACTGTTTCAGGTTTGATTTAAATTTTGTCTACAATATCAAAATCTTACCATTTAAGTGATACCACATGGACATAAAATATTAACTATAATGTAAGTGAAAATTTATATAATTGATAATCGCATACTCTATTTTTTTTAAAAGTATATAAATTATCTGAGTAAAAAAAAAAAAAGTTATGTTGAAATTATTAAAATTGTAACATTTTTTCCTGGACATTTTAAAATATTTTAAAAATGCTCATGGTAAATACATGCATAGATAACTATTAAGAAAAAAGATATAAAAATTATTTATTAGATTGACTAATTTTTATTTTGCGCATTGCATCTATGGTAAATATATGTGTCGACAAAATAATAATAATAATAATAATAATAATAATAATAATAATAATAATAATAATAATAATAATAATAATAATAATAATAAAGATACAAAAGTTGTATACTATCTAAATAAGCATATAAAATTATATGAATGTTTTATCAATTATATTGCTAATTTTTATAAAAATATTTTTATTTCAATATTAATTATTTATTTATTTTTGTTTAAACCTTCTAAGATTGTAGGTTTGTAATTGATTATATAGAGATTTTCTAAAAGACTAAAGTATCAATTTTTTGTAAATTTTTTTAAAATCAAAACTAAAAACAAATAATTTTTTATTTAAAAATAAAATTTTATAAAAATTATTTAATTTTATCATAAAAAAAACTGATTAACCCTTGAAAAAACATTATTCATAAATATGATCTAGCATTAATATATATTATTATAATAATAGATAAACAAATAAGTGACCAATACATTTGATTTTTTTGACCGAATACTTTTCTTTTTCTGGAATACGACGCGGTATTACCAATTATCGTTCTTTTCCTATAAGTTCCTTCTACTGATATTCACCCCTGATAAGTTATTTCAACCGATCAACGGCTCATAACAACTTACCCTAGAAACTCGTCTTCACGGGGTTACATGCTAATGGCAAAAAATATTCTCGTGCACATGAAAATACTGATAGTTTAAATAGGTATATTATATACAACTTACAAAATATTATTTCTAATAACGAAGCAATGACACAAAACAATCAAATATGCCAAAAAGTCACCAAAACCACCACCATCTAACATCCAATCTTTCTCTCCATTTTGTTGTTCCCTTTTAAGATTTTTGGGTGAATATGTGGTGTCAAAATCTCTTGTACTCTTTAAGCATTTAATTTGTTGTTGCTCTTGTATCCTTGAACTTCCCAACATCTAATATCATAAATTTTGGTTTGGTTTTGAAAAAATGCTATTTGAAAAGGTTTTGGCTAGAAAAAAGTTGATACTTAAGTGGTCATTTGTGATTGATATATTTTACTTGGGAATGTACCTGATGCACGATATGTCATGTTTGACATAATTTTTTTTTTATAAAAGAAACAATTTTGTCTTGTGTAAAATTTAAGACAATTATGTGTTGAATAGTACATGGGCATTGGTTGACAATGATACAATGTGTCATGAGATTCTGTCAATTGGTGAATTTTTTTTTGAGAAAATCCATGTAGTTGCAACATAAAATCAACATGTTAAAAAAAAATTCAGAGTGATTTAGCTTCAAGTCATTTTATTTAGAGTATTTTATCTTCAAATAAGATTTATTTGAGTGGTTTAGCTTGAGAGAAAATCCTTAGAGTGGTTTAGTTTTAAGTATAAACTACAATATTACCCACATTTTGCGCGGGTTTAATTTTTTTTGAATCTGATATATATAATTTAAAGCCTTTACGAGTTAATTTACTTCAACCTTATCTTTTTCCTCTATTATTTCAAAAAAAATTTTAATCATTTTTAAGCCTTTATGGGTTAATTTTTTATTTTGTTAATTCTTTAAATAGTTAATTTTCAAAGATGAAGATTAATCACCGCGTTCCAAGCCGAAACATCCCATTCAACTATTTCATGAAACACCTTATGTGCATCTGATAACCTCCTCAAATCTTCGAATATGAATCGACAAGAGACGCTTGAACAATTGGGTAATATAAAAAATAGTTTAATCCTTTTTAAGCCTTTCCAGGTTAATTTTCTATTTTGTTAATCATTTAAATAGTTAATTTTCAAAGAGGAGGTTGATATTTTTTTGAGATAATAAAGGGAAAAGATGAGGTTGGAGGTATATTTATTGATAGAAAAAACTGGGTTAGGTGATGTATGAATAATGAAGGGAAATAGATTGAATTGGATGAGGGAAAATATAGATTGTTTGATTGATGAAGATGATGAAAATCACTTTTTGGATTTGTGATTGAATGTCAAACAATAAATTTTATAGGGATTAATGAACAGTGTTATATTTGTAGGGACAAAAAATATGTTTCTCTCTATCAACTCACATTTTTGTAAAATCCACTTGACGTTAATGAAAAAAAATGAAGTTTTCTGATATTGCAAAGATGGAATTCAAATAAAAAATTTTAGAGAGACTAAAATTAAAAACTGTTATATTTAGAGGGAGCAAAAACATATTTAAACCTATAATTTATTAATGTATTAATTTTGTAAACATGTAAGGTTATAAAAATAATAAATGAGATAGAAAAAATTGTAGAGTTTTTAATTAAATAAATATTTTTACTCCTGAAATAATTAGATAAAAATAATGTTTTTAAAAATTCAATTATAAAAAATTAACAATTTTTTTAGGGATAAAAATTATTATTAATAAAAGTGGCCAGTATATTTGATAAATAAAAGTAGCCAGTACATTTGATAAATAAAAGTAGCCAGTACATTTGATAATAATAGATAAACAGATAAGTGAGCAGAACATTTATTTTTTTGACCGAATACTTTTCTTTTTCTGGAATACAACGCGGTATTACCAACTATGGTTCTTTTCCTAATTGCTCCTCCTACTAATATTCACCCTGATGAGTTATTTCAACAGATCAACGGCTCACCCTAGAAACGTCTTCACGGGGTTATATGTTATTTGTTCCTTTCTCTCCGAAACAGCTCCATTCTCACAACATGAAACCACGCGCTCTCTCTTCTATACTCCCTCTGCTTCTTCCTCTTCTTCTAAATTCTCTCTTTCTAGCTCTTGTTTCTGCTCAAACTAACAAGAGATATGATTGGAATACACTTACCGGTAGGTGTAATTTTTTTCTTCTTTTTTGTGATTTTTTCTTCACTTGCTTATTGCATATTTAAGTAGAAGAAGAATGTTTATGATTATCATTATGATTATCTATGAAGTGGAGGGTCTAAGCTTAGTTTATAATTAAACTTTGATTTGTTAATTTGAGCATAGAAGGGATTTGGCTTCTCATAAATGTTGCTTAATTAAATGGTTTACCACTATGTTGAGATGTTTATGAATAGATTTAGATATACGACTCTTCAATGCAATATAAGCAAAATGAATATATGAAAAACTGATGTATTTGGACCTGAATGTAATTCTTGATATAATCTCATAACTTGATACCATTTTCCATTTTTGAAATGTACTTGAATTCAATGACTCATGCACCTCTCTTTCCTCTATTTTTTGTTTATATTTTCTTTTTCTTTTTTGGTTCCACTCTGTGCTAGGTGGCCTTCAGACTTACTCTTGTTGATTGTTTTGCAGGTAATCCGCCGTTGGTCATAGCACATGGTGGTTTTTCGGGGATATTTCCTGATTCGAGTGGTGCTGCTTATGGTTTGGCCTTAGAAACGAGCTTACCAGATGTCGCTCTATGGTGTGATGTGCAATTGACAAAAGATGCAGCTGGGATTTGCTTTCCAAATGTCAACCTTTTAAATTCTACTTACATTTCACTTGCTATCCCAAATAAAACTATGAATTACTCAGTTAATGGTGTATCCACCCGTGGCTATTTTTCTGTGGATTACACCTTGAAGGACTTGTCCAATGTCTTCTGTAAGTTTCAGTCATGATAAATATGTATTTTTATTGATGTAGATTATCGTTATTTTGTGGAATGATTGATTCTTTTGTATGACATATATGTGTTTTATGATTTAAGGTATTTTCTATGTTTGGCATACTAGTGAGTTTTGAAGTTATTTATTTCTATGGTTTTTGACATTTTTTCATTGTTGGACAGTATCTCAGGGAGTATTTTCTCGGTCACCTCTACTTGATGCCAATGGTTATCTAATTCTTACTGTCGACGATGTAGTCAAATCAGTGGCGCCACAAACACCAAGTCTGTGGTTGAATATTCAGGTAAATGGAATGTATAATTCAATTCATTCTCATGATTTAGTCGATCTCCTTGATTGTTCTAAAATTAATTCTTGATTTCTCTGATATTTTGCAGCATGATGCGTTCTACACACAGCACAAGTTGAGCATGAGAAGCTATGTACTTTCAGTTTCTAGAAGAGTGCCTGTCAGTTATATCTCATCGCCTGAGGTTGGTTTTCTGAGAAGTATTACAACACGCTTCAACCCAAAAATAACGAAACTTGTCTTCAGGTTTCTCAGTCAGGACGATACAGACCCATCAACCAATCAAACTTATGGTTCACTATTAAAAAATCTTACGTTTATCAAGACATTTGCTTCCGGAATTCTTGTTCCCAAGGAATACATATGGCCTGTAGATGTTAGTCTTTATCTACAACCACATACCACTTTGGTCTCAGATGCACATAAAGCTGGGCTGGAAGTTTATGCATCAGATTTTTTCAATGATGTTGTAAGTAGCTATAATTACAGTTATGATCCTCTTGCTGAGTACCTTCAATTCATCGATAATGGTGAATTCTCCGTTGATGGTGTGCTGACTGATTTTCCCATAACTCCATCCGAAGCTATAAGTAAGTTATTTAACTTTTTTCCTCCATTTTTGTCATAATGGCTTTCCACAAATAGAATGCATTTATTTGATCAAAATCTTGTTCACTAAGTACATATGCTTGAATGGGAAAGTTTCAATGGGAAAGGAAAATATGTGTCGTATGTAAACATTCTAATTATTTGAGAGAGGAGTAAAATCAGATATTATCACTTATATCCTTCCAATCTTATGCTTGTGTGTATTATTCTTTTGTCTCTATTTAAGTAGGTGTTGAGTTTATCTTCTCACTGTGCAGGTTGCTTTGCTCACCTAGGTGCCAATGCTACAAGAAAAGGTACATTTTGTTTTATCTGGAATATGCATTATCATATTGTTCATTAGGAATTTCTAGTCGTTCGTTTGCATGATTTCCATCATTCTGTGGCAGCATACTGTTCATCATTGCTGACTTGTTGCTCTCACTTTTAATTACGTCTCAGATAAAACATTGATTATCTCAAAATATGGAGCAAGTGGAGATTATCCAGCTTGTACTGACTTGGCATATAAAAATGCCATATTAGATGGTGCGGATGTTCTTGACTGTCCTGTTCAAATATCAAAGGATGGAATACCATTTTGCTTAAGCTCCATTGATCTTTATGAGAGTACCACAGTTGCTCAATCAAGCTTCAGCGGATATGACATGTCTATCCCTGAGATTAAATCTTCCAGTGGCATATTCACGTTCAACTTGACATGGGATGATATAAAAGGCCTGACCCGTAAGTCAAAGAAGCTTCTGTAGTTTTTTTTTCTTCCAGCGGTTTAATATTCTTCAGCATTTTATTTGAGAGAGATATACACATTAAAAACTTGTGGTTTAGGACTAATTGAGAAAATTGACGTAGAACTTCATTTAGTAGGATTATCAAAAGTTTCACAGATAGTTTTCCATGGAAAATTTTTCCCTCCCGTTTCTTTTGGTGTTTTGCACTTTGCCATCTGTTGTTTTTATTGATTTGCATTGTGATGAAAAACTAAAATATATGCAATGTTATAAAAAAGTAATTGACATACTTTTTTGTTCTCTATTTTGCTCTGCAGCCTCAATATTCAACCCTTATACAGAATACGAATTGTTCAGGAATCCAAAATATAAGAATGCTGGGACATTTGTAACATTATCAGATTTCTTGTCGTTGACAAAAAATCATACTTCTCTATCTGGAGTCTTGATCATAGTTGAGGTGCGCAATATCATGCCTACCATTGCTATATAGAATTCATTCTTCAGCTGTTTTTCAAACTCACAATATCGATAAAGTATAGTGCTAATTTATATGAAAATGGTTTAGAGCCAGTTATTGAACTAATATGCCTTGTTACCTGGTTTCACCTTGTTGCTTTGAAAGACCTGCATAATTAAGGAATTAAGAACAGAAGTTATTAAGTCTATCTTGCATTATTTTTGCATTGTAATGACAATTGCTTCA